>JAIXNV010000025.1:10949627-11039240 GCA_020917445.1 Riparia riparia | reverse complement strand
TTTATTTTATTTTATTTTATTTTATTTTATTTTATTTTATTTTATTTTATTTTATTTTATTTTATTTTATTTTATTTTATTTTATTTTATTTTATTTTATTTTATTTTATTTTTTTTCCCTTCCATTGTTTTGCTTGGCACCAACAATGCTCTTAGTCTTGCTTTTTTGCTGTTTGAAGTCAGAAATAGGATTATAAGATTTCCTGCAATTTTCTCTCCCCAGTAAATTATCAAAGCTTAATTATCCCATGGAAAGGTCTGTGGCATTCTTTGTTTCTTGGAAAATTTAGATTGAAAAGATCATTGATAATCAAACATTAGCATGCAAGTTAATATGGGCCAACTTCTTTGTACAGCAGATTTTAAGTGATGAGTGTGCTATGTCATGCACCTGTTCTCACTTAAGGTTTTTTCTCAGACTGGGTCAGAGAGCCATCAGTTGGGGAGTATTTGCATACACATGGGAAATCTCTTGTGCTACATAAGCATGACTGCTCCTTGATTCTGGGTGAACTTGTCATTTAAAGGACTCTGGAAGATGTGAACAATATTGATTAGAAGGATATTGCACCTGGAGATGGCTGGATATCCTGAAAATGTCTTCAGCTTGCTGCTTGATATTATCAAACAGAAGTCAAGGTGCATGCATACTCCAGTAATGAAAGACAGGACGTACATTTCAATAAAGAAAGGCTGATTCTTTCTTACACTTGGAAATGAGAACTGCCCATCTAATGAATTAAAGATTGGGAATCTCATTCTCTTAGATCTAACACTTGAGAATAAGAGTAATTATTTCCCATTGCTCTTCATGGAATATAGTTATAATTGCCTTAATGTAACAATGTTCACATTAACACTTAATTGTTAATGTCTTCCTAATTTGAGAAAATAATCATCTCTTCATATTTCATCACTAGAGGATGTTCTTACATTGAATTAACATTTGGAGTTGTCTCGGTTTGAAAGACAGATGTTTGCTAAGGAGAGATAGAGAGGCAGGTCTCTCTAGGAAATGAGGAATTCAAATCCTTCCCTCCGTGTTATTATAATTTGGAAGATTAAAGAAAAACTTTCCAGTTAGAGCTATGGGGAAAAGGAATAACAGTCTTTTACTAGTAAATATAACAGAACAAACAACAACAACAGAAGAATAACAGCAATTGTAATAATAGTAAAAAAAAACCCCAGAACCAAGAACCCTGAGGGCAAAACGGTGGAAGCTCCGGCATTTGATGGCTGGAAGCTGGAAGCGGTGGACTGTCCTCGGCAGGCAGGGGGTGCCTTGGCAGGCAAGGTGGGCAGTGCTGGAGAACCTGCAGCGGCTGGACCTGGGCTGACCTAAAATCCAGCAGGACAGCGAAGAAACTCCAATTTCCTGGGCACTCCAACAGATGATAGAATTCCCAGGACTAGACTCCTCCGTTGACTGTGGACCCAGGCAGCAAGCAGTCACCCAATCCATGCTCTCCGGAAGACTGAGAGAGTAGCCTCTGTCCACCCCACAGCTCTCTGGGAGCCTCTTCCCTTCCCCCAAACGAAGTGATCAGCTTCTTTTGTTAAGTTAAGCATCCTTTAATTATCAGTACTTAAGTCTCCTAACAACTCATGGTGGGGAAAAATTCTACAGGAAAAACTTAACCCTTAACAGGAGTCACTGTATAAGGGGAGAACTACATATGACATCTTTTGCTGGGAAGGTATAATTTAGATATATACTTCTTTTTCTCCTTGAAATTTGTTTCTATTGTATTTTGATCAAACTTTTTTTAGAGGCTAAATTGCATGGACAAAATTGTTTATTATATGGAAATATATAATGGTATTCACTGGCAGAGAAGGGATGTGGCTTTCTTTGTCTCATTTGTGCACTCTCTCTTGTGCTGGAAGACCTATTAGTAAGGATGGGAAAACTACACAGGGGAAAGGGCAGGCTGACAGTTGTGGTCTGCAGTGTTCCCATTCCAGATTACTTGATTGCACCTTTGTCTTTTGTACCAGACTCAAGCTCTTTATGAAAATAAACAACGCTTAGTCTCTCTTAGTCCATTGAGCACCAACATTCATGCATTCAGATGTATTGTAGAAATAAACAGTCACAACAGTGGTCTCTTCACTTTATCAAAGCAAACAGATACTTGCATTGAAAGTATTGAAAGATTAGTATCTTCTGTCATTAAAACAGTTAAAAGTAGTAAGACCATCTCATCAACCTTAGCAACGACCATGAAGATGGTTCAAATGCCATTTTGTCTGGTGAGACTGAGCAAAAGAGGAAAATGTCTGTGAGTCTAAGTAGGGGCAGAGCAAAGCAACACACATTTATCACTACTTAAGTGTTAGAGGGAATGTTCATGAATATGGCAGTGGAGCAGCATATTCCTTAGGTTTTTGTGCCAATCTGTGGACAGTGCATTGCTGTTGTTTGGGCCAGCTAAGGTGGAAGTTTTGTGCCAAACTAGTACCAAGTAGAAATGTGTGAAACTCACTGACATTTCCCTCTTCTATTGGTTATTTCATAAGAAAATTTATCAAAACAAATTTTTGAGTCTCTCTGCCTAGCCTGACAGAGGGTCTTAGAGAGACTGGAAAGGTAAGTGGAAAGAAGGACAGAGGGGATTTCTTGACTGGAAAAACTCTTTCCTTCTGTCTCAAGTTGCCTTACTCTATTGGTTCAGGAGGTTCCTTGAACAGAGTGCTATTCTGTTGTGTGGGTTTTTATTTCCATCACTAGGAGGTTCTCCTATAACTGTCGGAGATGAGGAAGCTGCAAAAGGAGCAGGGCTTTCCAGGACAGGGCAGAACAAGAGAGAGAAAGAAAAAACAGAGAGGGGAAACCCATTCTTGTCTTACTTCGTTCCATTGTCAGCTGGAGACTAGTGGACATTGTATTGTGAGGATATTAACATCATATAAAAGAAAGGTTTTGTCCACTAGCTGTTTAGAGCCAATGTTCTGTAATGCAGTGCATACTAGTATTTAATTTTATTTCAACAATATCTTTTAGGTCCATTTTCACTAAATCACTAAAGAACACCACATCTGTGTTTTGTTTTGTTGGAGGACAGATGGTTAATCTTGGCTTTTAACATAATACTTCAGTTCTTAAATCTGTCAGAACTGCTGATTCAATGTTGGTTCCAAAACACAAAATACCTGTGTGTGCAAAAGGAAGGAGAAGGTGGAGGAGGCTTTTTTTGTAGGACCCCAGGGAACTCCTTGAAATGTAGGAGTGTGATAGTAGAATACTGGAGTATTTCAAAAACACCTTTGGAACGTGAGCCCACTCCTCTAAATAATGTTGATTGGCATGATTACGATTCTGGAATGTCTGTGAAAGGATCACTTCTAGCTGAAGTGAGCTGAAATCTTACAAAGTAATTTACTGGCAAGTAAGAAACTATAGAATTCATTTTCTTCTGTTCTCCTTGTAATACAACCATTAGTTTGTTTTCTCAAAAATATCTTCTCCCTTCCTTTTCTTAAAAGTTCATTAAGTATATGCTAAAAATATTGTCATTAAAAGCAGCTTTTTCCGTCTCTATCCATGGAAGATTGTTTAATTATTTTTTTTTTTTTTTTAAATCTATATATGTCTTGCCTATTTAAATCTTTGTTATAATCCAAATTTCTTTGGAGATTGCTGTTTTTTGCAGACTTTGGGAAAAAGCATTTTCAAGAGATCTACTTAAATAAATAAGTATTTTTTTAAATGTTCCTTTATATATCATTCAAGACAAATTTTATGTAGATATATTTGTTCCTTCTAATTAATGCTAGCTGTGTACCTGACATGCATATTAGTTTCAAGGCAAATACAACTGTAATTCTGCAGAGACCAGAAGAGAAATAGTGGAACATATCCTTCTCATCTAAAAACCAAGCAAGCCAAGTAATCCCCTATCAACAGCCTAGCAAACCTGTTTCTTACCGAATGTAGATATGAGAAGCTGAGAAGTAGATGCTAACCATGTGAAAGGTGAAATGAGAATTTAAATAATAAGCATCATAGATTTTTCCAGCTTTAGTAAGTGCTTGTCGACTCTGCAGTCTGGGAAAAAAAAAAAAATCTACAAAACAACATTCTATTCATTTTTTTCACATGGTTAGCATCTACTTCTCAGCTTCTCATTTTTAAATTTGTGCCATACTGTTGCATCTGCTATAACATTCTCTTCCAACATCCACGCAAATTTGTGCTTGCTTCACAATTGTTCAGGTGATTGTCACAACAAGTCCTAGAAGAATGTTCTCTCTGTGCCTGTGTGTGTGTGTGCGTGTGTGTGTGTGTGTGTGTGTGTGTGTGTGAGTGAAACATATCCTAATGGACAAAAGATATATATTCCCTGCTAAGAAATGTTCAAAAAGAATTATTAGTGCAAACACATTTTTGCTTCCTTTATTTGGATTATCACATCTAAGTGGGATATTGAGTTTTACTTTGGCTATGCTTAGGCTTGTTCAAAGGCCCTGACTAGATATTTATGCACTCTTAAACACTTATGTGAGTATGAGATTCCCTACTATAGCATGCATTTCAATACATGTGGGTGCTCACTCATTCATTTTCAACTTCTCTTTCTGGGCCTCAGTTAGAATTTTACAGTTTTACAGCTGCTACTGTAGTCACAAGATACATTGTATGGTCAGTGCAACTTTGTCCTGCAGATCATGTAGGAGGTAGGGAGTGTAAACAGTATGCCTATGCATTCCCTTCCCTGGAATCTGGGAGGACTGTTTTGCCATGACCTTGCTCTGGTTTTTCTCTACATTCTTTGCTGTCCCTAGGCTGTGAGGCTGATGTGTTTGGACAACATAATTTCGTTAAGTGGAAGTCCCCATAGAAAAACAGACATAAAAATTCATGGGAACTCTACATGATTAAGTGTTCCGTGAATTTTTTCTGAACCTATGATGAACCTAGGAGCAAATTGTAATAAGTATTTTGATTATCTGCTTCATGTATTCTCAGCTGGAGAGGTCTGAATTTTCTCTGTAGTTACTATGACATGAGAGCAGTCTGGGCTTGGCCAACATGTTAAACCATGTTTGCAGAAAGAATACATCATTGAATTTTCTTTGCCCAAGCTTTTGTTTTCAGTTTTAAATAGCTATCATAAGAGAATCTTAAATCTGTTGCATTTCATTCTCTTTTTAAAGACAAGAAAGAAGCTGAAGAAGTTAGCAAGAAAATAGGGAGCAGGATAGAAAGAAGTACTACTTCATTTCTAAGTACTTCATAAGTTAGATTAAGATCATGCTAAACAATAGAAGGAATGCAAGCAAAAAAGGAGTTGTATTTTTAAAAATCACAGATTCAACAAGATTCCTTTATTTACGACAGGATATATTTAGTCACCTGTTTGTCATGTGAAAATACTAGCTGGTGGAAAAAGCAAAAACGTGTATTACAAAATGGTCACTGAAGAAAACATGGGTTTGTTATGTTTGGGTCACAGGCATAAACCTTTTGATGCAGTTTTGCCCACAGCTCCATTAACTGATATCAAACATGAAAAAAAAAAAAAAAAAAAAAAAAAGAGTTTTACAAATGCTGTCCCTGAGTTATGGGGACACAGGTGGCCATGAAATACCACTCATCTCTTAAACGAAAGAGCTTGGAATGAGGAGCTGTAAACTGTTCTCCAGATGTGTATCTCTAGTGTGCATGTCTTTTGTGTTTGATTCAACTACCTGCCATATACAGTATTTGATTCCAGGTTCTGTTGAGGGAAGTAATAATTGAGATATTGAAGCAGGTTTTTTCGGATGAGGTTTGTTTCAGTTTGGTTGAGGAGATGCAACCTGAATCAACTTTTCTTTCCAAATTTAGAACAGTTTCGAGTATGGTGGAAACTTGAATTGTCAAGAAGTGAAATTATATGCCAGGCAGGGAATGGAAAACTGCAGCATTTTATTGGCAAAGCCAGGGCCAAAATACTTTGCAGTAACTTGCTTCAGAGCAAGAGTGCCTCTTATTTGTCTCTTAGTGAATTGCATGTAATAAATTTCCTCCTGGTGCTGTATCAGGAGTATTTGCTTCTACTGCATCTTAAAAGCTTTTCATGCTTAAAGTTCTTCAGTGCTCTTTAAATTTTATGTATTGCTTTGAGTAACTTTCCCTTACAATTAAATCCCCTCCTGCTTTGAGGCTTTACTGAAAGTGAACCTTGCATAAGAAAATTACTGCTGTGCTTAGAAGAGGTTTGCCAGATGAACACTTTATTCCCAGATATATAGGTTAATAATTACATCTTTACACCTTTAAAACAGATCATGAGTCATGCACAATTGTAGCATCTTCAGATTAGAGCCTCTCACTCCCTTTTTCTCTTCATGTTGCTTCCCTCCCCCTTCCTCAAAAGAAAGGAGAAAATGGGATGAGGAGAGGGTTTGTGAATTTATATAAAACTATGTAAAGCATATATTCAGCTGTTGTGTGGGGAAACCTATCCACCTATATCACTTGTAGATCAATTCTGGCAGGAGTTTTCTCAATATTCTCTAGATCTAGTAATTCCATTGGTTACAGTTCTGATTTATATCTATATTACATTCTTACTCTGCAGTATTAAGTCCTAGTGATTTTATTTCTGAATGCTTTTTAGAAAACATATTTTTAGCTTAATCTATTTCCTTGCCACATAGTGATTTAAGAGGTATTCTATCCATTTATGAAATTTGCTTTTGGGATTGTTCAGAGAAAAGTCATACAGTTAAAAGCAACATTAAGTCTCAAGCATTCAGATAGGGGACCACTCCTTAATGGAAGCAATTCAATGTTAATACTTCCTTGTATTTGTTTAAGAAAACCGTGGATTTTTTCAGGAACAGTGTAAGTATTCAGCTGTTTTGATTGAACTTCTCAAGTTATATTGGTTTTCTGTTTTCCTTTTCTTGAAGCTGTCATAGTAGAAACAGAAGCTTTCTGTCATAAAGAGAAGTTTTTCTGTTTTGTAGGGTGACCAGAAACTAATCTAAACCTGAAAAAAAAGAGAGCTTTTAAAAGTACATGTGAGACTCATCAGAAAAATCACAACAGAAAGTCTAGCTACTTGGGTGCTGATTTTTTTAAAAAAATAATTTTTTTCTAAATCTGCAGCCAAGAAGCAAGAGGTTTTTGAAATCTAGTTTAAGACAGTGATTGAATCCCCAGTGATATTAATGGAAACAGGTTTCTGTATTAAATTGTTTCTTATGCAGCATTGTGGGTGGCATACTTGGAACAAAGTTTGCAGTTGAATTTACAGTACTAACACCAACTTGTCAGTGGAGCAGATGTTTTGTTTTCTGTTTATTTGATACATTCTTCAGTGCAAGACTTGATGCTTCAGCCAAAAGCTTGTGAACGTAAAATGCTTCTTTGTCTTGTCAAACAATTGCATGCAGATTTTCAACATGAAGTACAATTACCGTAGTTTCATTGATCACCTGATATACCCAAGGTATATTAAGACAAACCTAAAAAAGAATGTTTTGAAAAGGAAATAATTGCAGGAAATAGTTGATCAAGAAATTATGGCATGTACGACATACTGGAATTTGTGGTGCCTGAAGCAAAAAGTTCCTTCTCAATTTCTAGACTTTTTTCAAATCTCTAAATATTTAGTGAGAAGTTCAGAAATCAGTTTAATTTTCCATTATACAATATTGCAGGAGCCATTGGATAAGTTGGATGGTTTTTTAAATGTATTGCCTGTGTTAGATAATTGACTTTTTTACAAATCAGCTTGATTAAATCAGTTGATCATCTTATTGCTGTACTTATCTAATGTCTGTTGTGCTTCAAATTGATTGGTACTGTTGTCTGCTGCCTAAGAAGGCAGCCTGGATTCTATTGTCACTACGCTTTTCATCTGGATGATGAGCAAGGGGTCAGTGTAGGACTGCCCAGATGCAGGCATAGCTGCAAGCAGCTGGCATGGGCCTGGAGTGTCCCCTCCTTTTTGGGACGCTCTGAGAGGTGCAGGAGGTGAAGGGGAAAGCAGATCTCCTGGTTTTGAAGGGGGAGTCACAGTCAAGTCAGTTACCTAGTGCCGGATCATGCGCTATGCATGGCAGTGGGAGATCTCTGGCAGACTGCAGAGCAGGGAGGCTAATAAAGACCATTTTCTTCTGGAGTGGAGTGGGAGAAAGGCTAGGTAGTACTTAAAACCCATGAACTACCAAAGGGCTAAAAACTAGAAAAAAAGACACTTGTCCTGCCTTCAAGCTTATCTAATGCCTGTAAGACTTGAGAGATTGATACTGTGTCTGCTGAGTGCTTCTGGAGCCAATGTAAGGCTGACAAGGCTGTGCTAATATGTATGTAGCAGGACTTTATGAACCCAAGTGAATATATTGAAGTAAAATATCCAGTTGTACATTACACAGACTTTTCTATTACTCATAGTATTTGCTTGCCTCTTACTCTAGGTAATTGAGGGATGACAGTAGTCACACAATTCTACTGAACAGCTTGAATGGCTAGTCAGAGGAAAATACTACCCATGACTGTGTATAAGGACTACATTCTTCACTGAGAATAAATTGGTGTCCATTTTGCACAGACTGTGAATTGTTCAGAATTATACAATTGCTTACCATTTTAATTTTGAGTAATAACTTGTCTGATTTGTCTGAATTTCAAAATAGCTGTGGAGAATCTACATAGCTGGAAATTTTAAAACTGAAGATACTCAGATGGATATGCTGCTGTTTCTGGAGTGTTTTGTACCAATGAACAATCTCTTTTTAGAAGTACTTGGACTTCGCTGGTAACAAAGATTACAGGAACAAGTAATCAGTCAACTTCTCAAAAAATCAGTTACACTGATATACTTTCTGTGTGACAGGCCGCAAGAGAACCTCCTTTTTCATACAACATATTTATGTGATGTTACCAAATCTATTTGTGCTATATCCATTTTGCACTTAGTGGTAGTTTGCATACTCCTATAAGCAAAAATAACTACCTTGCAGTAGTAGAACGCATGGCAAAAAATGGATCGAGTCCCCTACTTCTTTCTTTGTGACAGGAGCCTTCTTTGATCACTTTCAGGTTTTTTCTTGTCTCATCAATTAGCACAAAACAGGTGCTAAGTTAAAAAGCAGCTATACCCTGAGTTCTGTATAAATCATTCCTTTTGCTTTGTAATAGGGAAAAAGTCAAATGAGGGTAGGAAAGTTTCTGTCTTGACTGATTGGCAGAAAATGGCCATGCCTAGCTGTAATTGCTTATTGGATGTAATTATTCAAAGCCGTGGACTTGACAAGACAGTCTTGCCAGACCTGTGGCTGTATGTATTTCTTGTGTTGCTGAGATGCAGTTTATAGCATGAATGATGGAACAGTATGTTTTTACAAGCCTAGTGAATATGGAGAAAAAGAAATCTAGATGTTACTGGTATTTTATATGTGTTTAGGAATTAGGGAATGCATGCTCTTTGATAATTTCACATTCTTAATTTTTAGCTCTGCTTCATAAATGGTCTCTAGAACATTTTTTCACAAGTTGGAACTAAGATGGCAACTTAAAAGATCAGGCTATAAAATCAACCAGAAAAGGATGTCAGAATGACTTCTTCAATTATGACACTGCTGTTGGATGCAGGGCAGTTACTGTTCCTCTCTGCCTTATCCCATTTACTTGCCTTGTAAGGTACTCAGGTGCACTCATTGACCTCTGGCAGCTGATGCTATAAATGTATCCACTGAGGAAAAATTCAAGTATATTCCTTCACTGACAGTTGTCACCCACCTCTGATGCATTTCTTCTCTGGCATGGACTTCGCTGTCCCTTTTTTTTTTTTTTTCCCCCCCCCTCACAGCCTGATGAAACTTGCTCTCTGAAACTTTGATTCTATTTCTAACTCTCAAATGTGCAAAATGCACTGGGAATTAAATTACAAAGATGATGTTACTTCATGTACTGCAAACTAGCTCCCTGAGGCATTTCATCACTGTGTACACTGGAGACTTTACAGTGTGGCAACAAGCCTATAAAGTGCCTAAACAAAACATTATGCAGTTATTAAAAACAAAAAGAAAGTAACAGTCATAAAATAGGTTAAAGGGGAAAGAAACTCTTCCAGCCAGGTCTCTAGGAGAGCTGTCAGGTGCTGCATATGCCTAGTGACATGTAAGCGTGTCCTTGAGACCTGATACAATGTGCAGCAAAGCAGCAAGGATTCCCCTGTCATTCATCCTGCCCACCAAGCAGTGCCATTCTGATGGCTGGATCCCAGCAGATGTGGATTTAGCTAAAGCCACAGTCGGGGATATAGAGGGTATGGAAAAGAGACACGGAAGAGAGGGCTGCTGCCCTCTGGAGGGGTCCCTAGCCATGAAGCAGGAAGGCAGCTAGTACAGAGGTAAGTCCCAGGAATCACTTCTGGAGTGAAACACAGTGCAAAAGCAGATGTGGAGAAAGGAGTAGGAGGATGCTTTGGACTCCTTTTGACCTCTGAACCCTTGCCCAGCTGAAACTGATCTCTGTGACAACAAGTTCTAATCCTTTGTTAACATAGTTATAATTTTATGCTTCATCTTCTCATTGCTCCTTTTATGTGTTAATGTACACACACTAATATGCATGTCAAACACTAGTTTGTTGTTTCTTGTATTCTCACTCAGTGACCATTTGTATGAGTAGAGTACTGCCTCTTGTGAAAGGAGCTGACTTCTGTTTGCTCCTGACTTTTTATTGAGAGAGGAAGAAAATCAAATTTTTTCACAGAGTTCTATTTCTCAGCTGTTTTTCTTTGCATGAAAATCATAATTAAAACTTAGATTTGGATGGAGTAAAGGTATCCATAAAGTTGTGTTCAGTTCCTTGAATGCTTTTAGGGAAAACAGTTGCAAAAAGTGAAACAGTTATTTCATCATATAAAAAGGAAATCTAAATATTAGAAAATACTTATTAAATTATAAGAGTTAAATGCTTCTCTTGTTCAAGCCCAGAAGTTACTTGCACAACAATAGTTAACACATTTATTCATCCTACATGCTACAGCCAGCTCTTTCCAGCTGATGTCTGTGGTGACTGCTTGAGCAAAGAAATACTCTTATGGGAGAGCCTCTTTAGCTTATGACTGTGTGGAGAGATTTGAATGAAGTTTAGATGGCAGAAAGTACTCCTGATGTTGGCAACTCTCCTGTCTGTGCAGCTGTTCAAATTGCATTGCGGAAAAAACCCCTGAATGTTGAAATTATTGGAATAGCAGATAAATATGAAAGTTTGCTGTACTGTTGCTCTCATCTTCGTAATTAGATCCTTCTGTTTTTACCAGAGAAAACCTGAGGTAGACTGCACACAAGAAGTTTGTTATGTAGCCAACACTGGACCATGTTTGTTCAGGTCTCTTCTCCAACACTTGGTGCTTTGTCTTCTCATGGAAGCTATCTACCTGCCTTTTTGTTCTCAGCCATAACATGTTCTTATCCATAAGGTGGATAATCAAAGAAGGGTCTAACTTGATGTATTTATTAATGCATTCTTCTTTTTCAGTGTCTCAAAATGCCTCGATGAACTTCTTCTTTATGCCAGCATTGTGCAGAAGTTAGGTTTTTTTGCAGGAGAAAAAAGGTTTTTTCAGGGCTACAGGGAACCTGTGGTAGCAATTTCATCACTGTACTATGACACTTGGTGCTCATCACCTAATGGGTCTCACTCAGAATAATACCTAGTCAGGTACCAAGTGGCAGAGAGGTGCAATCTTCTGGGTATTCAAGATCCTGCTGAGAAATCTGTAGGTGTGGTAAAAGGCTTCTGTTTACTTTCCCAGCTGGCAAGTTAGAGGGATGGAGCCTTAAAAGCTATCTGGTGTTGCTTACCTTTTTTTTTGCTGTGGGAGCTGTGTTAAAGTCAAAAGAGTCCTGCTCTGGAGAATGTAATCTGGTTGGAAAATAACAGCCTTGATTTGTCAGAGCTTTAGACCAGAACAGACAAGAGTGTGGAACTATTGTCTTTATCCTAAGATTAGGAATGTGGTATCTTACAGCCCGTCATGGCAAATAGTGAATCAGTAGAACTCAGCACAGTTATTACGCTATCAATGAGTATGTTTGATGTTGATCTGCAAAATCCATCAGGACAGGCTGTAAACAAAAATATGAGAGTTTTGTAGATACTGGATGTAACCCAGCCAGCCCAATCCAAATTGTCTCTGCTGAACATTTATTAGCTTGTAAATCTTAGCCTTACTGACAAGAGGTATTTAGAGTGCAAAAACCTAAGTTGTTTCCTGAAACTGCAGTAAGTCAGTGAGTAATGAAACCCTTACTGCACTGACCCTTGTATGAGATTACTTATGGGTCATCAGTGGTTTGGTTAAACTCATAGGAGCATTTGTTTACACTGAGACTTTTACTATTTGTACCATTGAATGTTTAAATTTTCTGTGGTCTTAATGGGTACTGAAAGGTCTGGGATGTGTCTTTCAGCTGAAACAGACATTGAGTGCTACAAACCTTGAACGTAGTGCAGCTTCGTGCTCTGCTTGTTCAGGCAAACCTTGCTTGGCTATATGGCAGCTCTCAGAGCAGCTTGCTTTTCTACTGTCTGTAGTGTTGCTTTGCACTCATAATACTGCACACTGCTTTTGGGGGCTTGAGAAAGCCTTTAGCCCAGAGACAAATTTTTGGAGTTGAGGAGAGGGCTACAGACAGTTTTACATAACAGATCCACAAGTATCTCTCTGGGGACTGGAAACCAGGTGATAAACAGAGGAAGAAGGTCTGGGTCAGTGTGGCTGGCTCAGATACTGTCAGTGGCCAAGCTTTGTACGAGCACAGACAATGCCCGTTGACTTCTGGTGTCAGTCACATCAGTGTAAACCAGCAGGCATCAACACAATTGATAAGTGAAAAAAGAAATGCCATCAAAAGTTGATTTAATTATCTATTAGTTCTAATTACAGTATTGTTGAGTGGCTTACTGGATTTCATAACTGAAGAGTACTTGGAGTAATACATATGTCTATCCCAAGATAGAGTGTAGGAGGTGTGTATATATGCATTAAATATGGACTGAAAATCCTGCTAGCAAAACAAAATTATGCAGGTGAAACCTACACACTGAAGAGTCAAGACCAAAGGTTCAGCTTCAGTAAGTCAGGGTCATCATATATTATGGGAGCTGTAATGCCACTGTTAACTGAACCAAAATGTTGGGTTTACAGTTCATTAGAAATCTTGGTGAAATAAGCAACTCACACTGAGCCATCTGAAAAAGTTTTTATTTCTAGAATGACCCCCAACTACAGTGTTGAGGAGAGACAGCTGGAGAGAGTTGGGGTTGGGAAAAAAAACCCTGTTTTCTCTTTTGGTGCTTGTGCAGAATTCTAAGAGCTGGGGACAGTTACCATTTCTAGAAAATTCCTATTTGGCAAAGACATACAGTCTCCTGACACATTCAGGATCTATAAACTAGGCCTGCAGTAAGGTCTTTCACACAATTACCCATTCTTCTTTGGTTAAATAATTTCCGGCAGCACACTTGACAGCTGTGAATGTAAGGGTTCTGCACATCTCCCCCCGGACCAGACCCGTGAGCTGTGTGAGTGGGTCTGGGCACAGATATGCACAGCTAGCTGATTCTTGTTTATACTGACTAGAAGAATGTAAAAACTGTGCTGGCTTTCAAGGGTCAGAGGCTAAAATATGGATGTGTTTATTGCATATTTTCGTTGTCCTTTTAATAGACAGTTTGACACATTCTTTTGGTGAACTTTTCCAGAAGACAGATAGCTCAAAATGGGAACAGGAGAAATTGCTCCTGTCAGGATTCCCTTACATGTAATTACCTTCAGGTGTCAAATGTACTTAGGGACTGCTGATTTTAATTTTTTTTTTTTTTTCTGTTCAGACATTTATGACTTGTTGTCAATGACGTATTTAATTTTATTAACGTGGACATTCTTAAAGGGAGGACATTAAAGATCAGTTGTTTCAAACTTTGCTTTTCCTTATAAAATGGCCGGTATCATGCTGTAGATAATAATTTTGCAGACATGCTTTTGGTCTACTTTTTCAGTCAGTGCTATGGAGGAGCCTTTTGCATAACTGAAGCACTGAAAGCTGCTCTTAAGGCTTTCCTTCTGTGTGCATTATAGCTAGATCATTATGAAAAGCTGTTTTGAGCTCCTTTGTTCCTTTGCTTTTAAGCTCTTTGTGTGTGATACGCTTAACTGTTTTTGAAGTTATTAAATCAGCTAATGTACCAGGGTGCAAAAATCGTGGCAAAATGTGCTTCTTAAAATTACTACCCTGGGAATGTAATTGTCAATACATATTACTTTGCATTCAAATGAATGCTCACATTTTTTTTTAACAGCAGCAACTAATGGAAGGGAAAAATTATTGTAGTCGGAAACCAAAAGTCCCATAATACAGAAGAGAGCAGTATTGAGAAAACATAGTATGAAAATCTGTCTTGAATATATCTGGCTTTAAGTTTTCCCAGTGCCTGGGAATGTAAATCGTGTACTGAAAAAATGGTAGAGATGTTGTTGTCAATTAGAGAAAGGAAAGTGTGTGTTTTATTATGGGTGGACATATTTAGATAAAATCACTCAAAACAACATAAAAAAGAATTCAGATTATTTTTTTGTGTCATAGGCAGCCAACTCTTAATAATTTAATTAAGCCTTAGATAGCCTTTTGCTGGTCCAGGGTTGCTGAAATTTTACAGCTCTTCTTTTTCAGTCGTAAAATGTGACTAGTTCTCTATATAGAAGAAAAACTGGAGGTCAGCATTTTTTTAGCCTGTATGAATGCAGTCTGAACGTGACAGAAGGAGAATGTTCAAGCTAAGTACAACAGGAATCATTGGTTTTGTTCATATAGGAACCTCTTTAATATTTGGAAGAGTGGTTTAGTGATGTGATCTGGCAGTCATTCTGCAATGCATCATCATCAGGAAAAAAAAGAGAAAGACCTCCGTTGGCATTTTTGCCTAAGGGCTGCTGAGAGCTAATTATTCTTCTAATCAGAACCATCACAATCAAGGCAGACAATTAGCTAGGTTAGGTCTCTGCTGATTTCTCCTGTGGCCCTAAGCATCAGATGGCCTTGAGCACTCTTAAATCCTATCAGTAAGTATTCAAGTAATACCTGTTTTGCTCCACCTGTTGTCATTAAGACCCTCTTTTCTTCTCTTGAAGTGCTAGGTTGTGTTCATGTTTATTTATATTACTCTGATTCAGGAAGGTATGAACTGTTGTTCAAAAGACAAAGCCTAACAGCCTAGACAATAAATAGAATTTTAGTTCCTAGTGTGTAGCATGAAATTGTAGACATTATTTTGGTTTTACCATGCATGTGATTGTGTAGATGATTCTTTATTTCTATCAGTATCATTTATTACCATACATAAACACATATATTTAAACAGTCAGCTATTTAATCAAATATACAACTTGATAGTGTCATGGGGTGAGTCTTCGTGTTTGTAAATGGCAATATGCTCCCTCTACCTGCAGCCTGCTTCAGTCACTGATTCTGGTTTTCTTGTATTATTTTTGTACACAGCTGATGCTGTTCTGCTTAGCTGGAGTTTGTCTGCCCAAGTGGTTTATTTGATGTCTAAATTATTACTAATAATGTAAATTTCTTCATATTTCTGTAGCATAAAAATAGTATGTAGTAACAAAAAGTGTTTAATTTTTTTTTTTTTCCCCCAGAATACAGATTCTTTCTATTATTAATGAAAATAAGAATTCATTCTTGAGACAGTCTGGGAGTTTTGCACCATATTTAATCAATTTTAAAAAGTAATTAGTCATGTCAAGATGGGGGTTTTTTCTGTACTTGTAGATGGAAGACCTCAGCTTACTAAGTGGCTGTTTTGTAGCTAAGTGAAATTGCTATCACTGAAATGTAATAAAATTTTCGGAACAGTGGCTGTATTTTTTAGCTTTAGCAGAATGAAGATTCTTGAGTTTTATAGATTCTGAATAATTTAAATAACAGCATTCAGCAGATTAAAAAAAATCTAATTTTAAGACTGTGGAAAGGAGAAAACAATGTTTAGCCAATCAACCCCAACCTATTAAGAAATCATATCTGTTGTGCTGCACTGGGAAATGGTCTCATGTTTTTGGGTTGAAAAGTTTAAAATAATTGATTTTGAAACTAAGAACAGGTTTCAACTAGTTTTTACAGAAATCTACTGATTTGTAGTGCATTAACAAGGGAAGATATTCCATACCCTATGAGTTACCAGCAGTCATTTGAACAGACTGTGTTCCTACACAGCACACACATAAACAGCTGATACTAACCAGTGGAGCCAGTAGTGTTTTTAGTCCTTTGCTGCCTGAGTATTTAATCAAGAGTATTGTCTCAGTGTATAAAAGTGAGAAAATTACATGGCTGAAGTGAATTAAGCTTTAATGTTTGAACACACAGGAATAAAGTGCTGCCACCTACATTCAGATTACTGGTAAAGATCAGTGATACCGATAAAGTCTCAGGTCCTTTGTTGTCTCGCTTAATGTTGAGATAGGGGTGATAATGTCATGAGCTTCTAATGGAACCACATTTAAAATGTTAATCCCACTAAGATTTTTTTTTTTTTTTCCCCTGGTGCTATAAAGTGTACCCACTCATTAAAATAAAAGCTTTTTCCCTCTGTCGATTAAGAGTCAAGTATTGACCACTAAGATACCTGTAGTTCAGTTTCCTGGAGCTAGAGTAATTAAATGAAAGGAATTATTGTAATATTATTGGTAATAAGTGATTCTCAGTATGAAGTTCTTCATTATCACGTTTCATATCATAAAATGCTGTGTTCACACATTCTTTGTTGGCTGGGATAGTTTTCCTCTGATGTCAGCACAATAATGAATTATTTTACATTTAATTCCTGCAGATTCACTGTTTAGTTGAGTGCCTTTTGTGCACTTAGGCCTCATTTCAGGAAAGTATTTAACCATTTACCTAAATCCTTTGGCTTTATTTGTGCTTAATTCTAAAGCATCAGCTTAATTGCTGTCTTGAACAGAGCCGCTTATTAGAATAGAGGGCCTTAATAGTCATCTGTAGCCTGTTACGAACTTTGGAGTTACTGTGTCAGGATGTATTTTTTTACATCAGTCATAGCCATCATTTAAATGAAGAATAAATTTTAATGCGTTATTACTTAGACCATTTTGTAACCTAACAAAATACCTCTTGGCATATATTTAAGGGCATTCAAATGCCAGTTAAAAAATGACAAGATGTGAATAAGGGGGAAAAGCAGTAAAAAGCTCAGAATACTTGATCATTAACAGAACTGGTTTATAAACAAAGGCAAAATAACTCAAATGAAACAGCAAAAAACCCTATTAAATAACTTGTTTCAACAACTCATCAAAAACCAGTACAGTAGTTTACCAAAAGGCAGTCATTTTTTTTGTTGGCTTATTTCCTTTTGGAACAGTTAACCTTTTTTAAAAGGATTTCAAAGGTTCAGGCTGCTTTGTTTCTTTGATGTAAAAGCTAACGCAGATAGATGCATTATGACACCTAAGTTAGAGTTTTAATAAATTAAAGCTTATTTATAATGTATTAAAAATAGTGATTTTATTTCATGTGACATCTTTAACATAAAAAATGCAATACAAAATGCAAAACACAAAATATAAAATAATTAATATTCTTTTCCCCCCCACTTAATCTAGGAAGGGAAAAGTTAGGAAACAAAAGCAAATTACCCCCATCTGTAGCATGTTGTTTGCAAATTTGCTGAACTCCAAAGGTTTAAATTGCCTTTGGCTACTGGGATTGTGGAAGGAATAATTTAGAATATTTTTTTTATCTGAGGGAACAAACTGGGGTTCCCTACACCTCTTTCTTGCCGTGTGGTGGAAAAAGCATGTGTAAACCAAATTTGATTTTGTTTGCTTCATGGTAAACATTCCTGCAATGCATCTTTGGGTATAAATAACCTCTCAGCAACCTTAAAGAGAAAGCTTGAACAAAAGAAGACTGTTTCTAAAGAAATGGATTATGAAGTGTGGATCCTTAAAAGGACAGGTTGGATAAGTTGGCCAATATAAAAGTCTAAGATGTATTTGAAATGTGGTACAGTATTTTTCAGTTGTATTTTTTTGTTGTGAGTCAGAATGTACACGAAGAAAGGACAAATCTTGAGGTCTGAATTCTATTTCAGTCAATCCTTAATTACTTATATTGCAGACAGTAGAAATCTACTTCATTTTGTCTAGGTTTTTTTTTTTTTTTTTTTTTTTTTACGTGGAAGACTCCCTGGAGAACTGGTGAGATGCATTTGAACAGAAATGTTAATATATTATTTTTCATAAGCTGTTTATTTTGATTAAAATTGTGATCTGGATGGTTTGGGATAATGGAAAACAAGATTTGCATTTTCTCTAATGAGTAAATTTCTCTTCAAAAGGAACTTTGTTTCGGAGGGGTTCAGGAGGAGAAATCTTGCCTCTGTTGCAGGTAGCAAAGGCCAAAATGTTCAAATGTTGATAATTTGAGCAATGACTGTCAATTGCTCGTCAAAAGTGCACCATCATAGATTATAGATTACTTTCTTTACTATGAAAATTATGGTACAATTTGAATGTCTGATAGAAATTGTCAGGTCTCAGGCCCAGAAATGCACAGGAGCAGATACATTTTTGTTTGGCAACCAAACTGTACCACTCAGGTATTCACAGATTGTAGTTTACTGATCTTCAAGATAACCAGACCAACTGATGGAAAAAAACCCATCATTCTTGTTAAGCACGAAGAGTCCAAACCTCTGACTATGCAAAAGATGACTATTGTGAGACTATGCTAAGGACACATGACTTATTTAATTATAGTCTTGATACCTTCTGTTGGCCAGAAGAGCTTTGTTGGTCTTGATGTGAGTTTCTCTGGCCCAATATGACTGCTGTCTAGTTTTTCACATTAATGTGTGCTAACTGGGATTTTGTCCACACAGGTGGTCTAAATTCTATCTGGTACTATTTAACACCAGATTATGTGTTTCTGTCCCAGCTATCAGATTGAGATATTAACAGTTAATTCTTGAGTTTTAGGGCTTGTTATGTTTCTTTAATACTGAACTAGTATTTCAGAGTAAGAAAGGAAGAAATAGTTCATATGCTCAGTAATTAATTTTTAACATCTAAGGAAGAATGTAAAGGTTCCCAGTAGACAGGAATGGGTTTTGCCATACCTGTGCACTCCCTTCTTCACACCTGCTGTCTGGTGCCTTTATAGTAAATAGGACAAAGAAGGAGAATACAGGAAAAGAAACCTTTAGTTTAATTTTTCTGTGATATTCTCTGCTTTTTATCCTAATCCTGTCTGTGCTTTGAAAAATAGTTACAATATTTCAGGCAGACAAGATCATAATTCAGGTGTAAATGAGGTGATTTCACTACAGATTGAAGATTAGAATTCACTTAAGATTAATTTGGAAACAGTTTTAAGAAAAATGCAACTGGGAAATTAGGAAAATAGCTTCAGTTTTACCTCTCTGAAATGTCTGGTTGATCTGAGACTAGTGCATTTTTTTCTTTTTTCTCCTTTATTAGCAACTTACACATATATAAAAAAGTAAATGAGCAGGTTTTGCATATTTTATCAACTCAGTCTTTACTCATACATGTTGTAAGACTGTTTCTGTCACTCTTGAAAGAATAAGAATTCCAAAACTCCATAATAGGAACCATGTTATGGGAGCTTCATAATTTGAAAAGGAATGGGAGGAATAATGTAAAGTCTGCATTGAATTCCATGGTTTGTCAGTCATATTCAGTTAAAAAAAGAAAAAAAAAGAAAAAAAAAAGTTTACACATCAGATCATAATCTTTGTCATTTCTTGGGTGTTTTTAAAGACCAGGTGGCATTGATAGTGCAAAGCTATTCCGATCATATTTGTGAATCGAGAAACTGATTTAGATCAGGATCTATCTTGTCCAGATGATATACAAAGATAAATATCTCTAGGTGAAAAATTGTTTTATGTCCTATTGTTCAGAATCAGTATGTATCAAGTGTAAGCCTGATGGAAAATTCTATAGTCCGTATGCTGTGTTTAGAAGAAATTATAGGAATGAAAAGAAAAAAAAAATTCCAACATTAATAATAGTTGTACTACTCAGTGCTTCTGCAGGGTATAATTTGAAACTCCAGTTGTCCCTTTGCTAGTTTGCCCAGCATAAGGGAGAGACCAATACAGAAGGGTAAAAGGAAAAAGGTTAAATTACTGTATTTCTCTGTAGAACTTCCTCTAAAATGCCATTTCCATGTCAGGAAAGAATATGTTTTTCCTATGGGTCTCTTAAATAGACACAAGACAATTATACAGCAAAAAAAAAAAAAAAAAGTTCACTGATTGAAGCTCACCTTCTGGATAGCAAATTGTCTGCTAATAAATATATGTACTCATTAGCTATTCTGACTTAAGTTTTATGTTAGTTAGTTCAAATTACTTTTGATAATGTATTTGAGTGTATAGTTCATTCATGTTAATAGCAAGCTGTTGTTCCATACTGAAATTTCTTATGTTCCTGGGTTTGTGGAGGTCTGTGAAGTTTTGGGGGCTTTTTTCTCCTTTATATTTTGGTCATGCTATTTTATATTATATCTGGATTCATTCACTTTAGCTTTAGAAGGATGGGGAATATGACCAGAGCATGTTAAAATATACACAGTTTATTAAACATAAAAATACATATAAACATTAAAAAACCACCAACCAAAGTGTTAGTTTCATTTTACACTCTTGCATATTGGGAAGTTAAATTGTAGATTTTATAAGTTACAAGTTACTAGGGTGTCTGAGTTGCCAAATTATAATTTGATCAAAAAATATTTTAAAATTAATTTTAAAACACTGATTGCAAGATTAATAATAAAAAGCTACAACTTAATGTCAGAGAAAAGCATTTCTGTAACATGGCAAGCACAGGTATTTGCAACAGACAAGCAGTTTTATCAAAATGTATGTTTCTTCTCAAATGCTGCCCTAATATATTGACTGGTAGAAATTGACACAGTGGTGTGTTTTTTTTCCCCCTGGGAGTATGTAAGAGATGGAGATTTCAGTTTATACAGGTTAAGCATCACTCTGCTTTTTATATATTAGTGAGAAAGAAAATTTGTGAAGCTGACTTGCAGTACATATACTTCCTTGTAGAAGCAGACTGCCGTTTATCTCAATTATTCAGTGTGCAGATCAACATGCTTGTTGGGCAAATGTTCTTTTCTTTCATTTTGTGGGTGTGAGAAGCAAGACCTTTCTGCAGATAGGGCATTGTTCTCCATATCCATTAGCAGATGTCAGCTCATGCCTCAGGCAAGGTTAGCAAATACCACTCACAGAATCACATTCCATCAAGCCTGATAGACTCTGTCTTCTGGGTTAGACACATGGTCAACATGTGTTGCCAGGGTCCAGTTCAGACACTTCAGTAGTATTCCTACCTGCAGGTTTTTATTTTATTAATTTTATTTTGTTTTTTTAAGAGTGTAAACTCTTAAAATATTATTTTCTCCCAAATGTGACTGATAGTAGAGTATGTGTCAGCACAGCAGAGTTCAGATACAATTTGTTTGCTTTTTAAAGAAAGGTATGTAAACAAATGAATCAGCAAACTGCCGTTTTTCTGTTATAGGCAAGAGGTGGCTGAGATAGGTTTTGTATTTTCAAGCAAAATCACGGAATAAAAGATGAAGCTGACATCTTGTATGTTGTTAGTGCCTAAAGCAGACAAATGTAGAGTCATGTGTGCAGGACATTGATGACCACCTTTAAAAATATGTGAGTGGTAATTACCAGATCTCTTCATTCCACCTCAGATAAAGTGGGATAAATGTTGCTGGTCAACCGCACAGTAGTACTTAAGTGATCACAAGTCATGAGCTTGTGTCCATAAATCAATTTAACAAAAATTGGCTTCAAGCCAGCTATTTTGGATTCAAAGTATGGTTAGAGGCTCCAAACACTCAGGCTGCCTTTAGCCTCTTCTTGGGTATGGTAACTTTCAGCTAATGTTACTAGGCTTCAGCACTGAAGTTTGCCCTGTAAATCTGGGTGATGCCTTTGACAGAACAGTAGCTCTTCTTTTACCTTTGCCTCCCTTCTCTCTTCATCCATTTTTGCAAGTTAAATACAATGGAAAATAAATACTCAGGTAGAGACCATACGCAAGGGGTTTAAAGATATCAGAGTTGGGACAGCTGGGAAATGAGAGTTTGACCTCATTGAGAACAGTGCTGTGATGTTGCACCCCATTATAACCCTTACCATCAACAACATGGCTTCTTGCCCCCAGATGCAATGAGTTTTTCACAAGTTACAGCAAAAGAGAAAATCTTAGAGATGAGGGGAAAGTCATGTGTGCCAGCTCTGAAGGGATTTTACAACAGCAAAGTCTGAGGAAACAGTTTTAATAAACCTCATGAAGAATGTCCAGCTCTTCAATTAGAAGATGCAGAATGATGTGAAGTTAAGTGGGTGAGGTGTCGGTGATTAGGGATAGGCAATCGGACGATATCGTGTTGTATGGACAGAGAGAACCCCTCCCTCAATAGTTAGAGCTGCTTAACCCACCCCCCCCTAGTTAACCAGCAGCACTCAGTTTATGACGCAAGCAGAAGGAAGTGACGCAGTAACCTAAGTTATATAACCCTGTGCAACCCACTAATAAAGGCCATTTGCCGTCCACCACATTGGTGTCTGTGAGCTAATGGCCCAAGCGGCCTGGGGTTGGTCGCCGTGCCATTCCTGAACCAGGTCGCTACGCCTCAGTGAAGGCAACAAGTGGCGCCAAAACCCAGGAACAACATCCGGGACACGGCATTTGCCTGGATGGGTGAACGGTGGCTGAAGCGGCTGGACCAGCTCGGCGGGGAGGATGCTCCCGTTCCAGCGAGAAGGATGGAAGCTCTTGCGAAGGTTGTATCTCAGATTCATAAGCAATGGGGTATTGATTTTAAACCAAAAGACTTTCGCTGTGTCGAGACTTTTGCAAATTGGGGTCATTGACCGACTGGTGGACGTTCTCCACCCAGATATATGGGATAAATGTACTAAGGCTCTGGCCAAGGAAACAATGTCCTCCGGCTTGGGGAAGAATCTTAAATCATGGGGAGAAGTTGTACAGGCTTTGCAAAAGGCTCTGCAAGAGCAAGAGACCTGGAAAGCTGCACAAAACTGTTTGCTGGCCACACCCCAGCTGGGAGTCGGAGTGACCACGCAGACTATAAATGAGAGCAGTCCTGCTGAGTGTGAAGACTTGCAGGAGCAAGGACCCTCTCTACAGCCCTTGAGCCCAGACCCACCTACTGAGGGAAAAGAGCAAGCACAATCATTCTGGGACGGGCTAGCAGAGGAAGCCAGGGGCGCTGCCATTAAATCAGAGTCTGAGACCCCCACCATATGCACCGCAAAGTTGTGCCAAACCCCAAAGGGATGGGAGGGATGCAGACACGGCTGGCGGGAACAGAGAAGGTCTGTTAGAGAACGTGGATATACATGAGCAGAAGAAGGGTGGGGAACCAGAAGGGGGAATTAAGGCCAATCAGAGCGCTTGCCTGAAAACATATCCTTATAAGGCAAGAGCCTCCTGCAGCAGGAGGCGGGACGAGCCTAGGGGGAAGGAGCAGCCCAACCCTAAAAGAAAGGGGCGGGGTCGGACCCCAACAAAAAGGCTCCAGAGTCTGGAAGCATCCAGTCAGTCAACTTCCGGCTCCAAGTCAGACTCTAGCTGGGATAATTGGCTTAACAAGTGGTCCATAGCCAACTCTGGCTCCGACTCCGACAAAGAGGAAGTAAGGGTACACAAAATTAGTAACCACAACACTTCTGCTTGGGTCTTGGGGAAGTTAGAAAAGGAATGAACTCCGCTTACGGACTGGAGGAAAATAAAAATAGCATGCGCCGACTGAGCCCCATCAGCCACACTGGCATTTCTGCTCCGAGTAGGAGGGCAAGGCGGAAACCAGAGGACTTACTCACCAGTAAATCCTAGGGATATACAAGCAATTGTTAAAGCAATCACGGACAGAAGAATTACTCTGAGTCAAGTCACAGGCCAAGGCAAGTGCTTCGGCAGTGCAACCTTAGCAAAGCAGATGGGCAATATCTGCACTGAATTTAGCAAGCCTAATGGAAATTCCTATAGGTGGGCGATCCCGTCTGTACCAGGCATGTGGGTCTGCCAACAATCCGGAGTAAGCCCCTGTGTATGCCTTGATAAATTTAATAACTCTGTTGACTTTTGTGTCCCAAGTTTTAATTGTTCCTAGAGTCCTGTATCACCAAGAAGGAGAAGTGTATCATTTTTTAGAAGAACCCACCCAGCTCCACAGAAGGGAAGTAATAACAAGCATAACCATTGCAATGCTCCTCAGCCTAGGAGCTACCGGTGCAACCACAGGTGTTTCAGCCCTCATAACCCAACACCAAGGACTTTCTCAGCTGCAAATGACCATTGACAAAGACTTACAAAGAATTGAAAAATCCATCTCCTTTCTAGAGAAATCTGTCTCCTCACTTTTGGAGGTCATCCTGCAGAACAGGCGAGGACTAGACCTCTTGCTGATGCAACAAGGAGGCCTGTGTGCCTCCTTGAGAGAAGAATGCTGTTTTTATGCAGACCATACCAGGGTCGTGTGAGACTCCATGACCGAGCTAAGAGAAAGACTAGCCCAGAGAAAAAGAGAAAGAGAAGCCCAACAAGGATGGTTCGAGTCATGGTTCAACCAGTCTCCGTGGCTGACCACCCTTGTTTCCACCTTGATAGGCCCTTTTATGATGATACTCCTGACGTTGATTTTTGGGCCTTGCATTTTAAACAAGTTAGTGTTGTTTGTTAGAAGCCATTTAGAAAAAGTTAACATTTTGCTTGTTGACCGCCAACAATTGCTTTAAAGTGCGCCTATTGCTAAGATGTTATATCACATTTTACATTTTATTATGTTAGTTTTAACAGCCTTTGCATTTTTTATAACATTTATGTTTTGTACTATTTTTTTAGTTAATCATGGGGTAGGGGGAAATGTGGGTGATTAGGGATAGGCAATCGGACGATATTGCGTTGTATGGGCAGACAGAACCCCTCCCTCAACAGTTAGAGCTGCTTAACCCACCCCTCTAGTTAACCAGCAACACCCAGTTTATGAAGCAAGCAGAAGGAAGTGACGTGGTAACGCAAGTTATATAACCCCATGCAACCCGTTAATAAAGGCCATTTGCCGTCCACCACATTGGTGTCTGTGAGCTAATGGCCCGAGTGGCCTGGGGTTGGTCGCCGTGCCGTTCCCGAACCAGGTCGCTACGCCTCAGTGAAGGCAACAGTGAGGCTGCTTGAGAATCTCTGAAGTACTCAGATTTATAAGTGGGAAATAAATGTTGATTTGTTAATTCTCTTCCTCATACTTACTCATGGAAGAGCAATTAGTTTCCGTTTTTTAATGTTGCGTTATATTATGAACATATATCTTTTTGCAGTGATAACTATAAAAAGTCAATATGGGACCCAACTCTACAAACAAACATAGTTATGAGTGAAAAGGGAAATTATTAACCATAAGTGGAGTAAATACATTTCTGTTGAATTTATTTCTTAAAAAGGCCTTAAATCATGAAAATAAATACGTGTCTCTGCTTTAAATTAATTGTGACTGTTAACTGCTATGATGCAACTGAAATTTTTGTTAACAAATAGAACCAAAAAAAAGGTATTTCAGGTCTCTCAGGTTAATGGAATTAACACAAGATACGTCTTTCAAAGAACTTTGACATTTTAAATAGAACATTTCCCTTTCTCATTAAAACCTATGCCTTTCCTCCTGTGTTTTGCAGTCTTTTTTTTGCCATGATTCTAATAGAAGGCTCCTGGATGTAGGCTTTCTTTGTTTTGCAAACAACGTGTTTCAACTAAGGCACTTTAAGAAATTTTCAACAATCAGGCCTTATTAAATGGAAAAAAAAAAAAAATAGAAAATTGAAATATTTTTTCCATCCAGAAGCCTAAAGACTTTTATCATGTTGGTTTTGAGGAGGTTTCTTGGTTCTGGAAGTCAAGAGAATTAAAAGTTGGTAAGTGGTCACTTGCAGCATAGCCACAAACTTCAATAGTGAGTGAAAAATGAAGTTTGAGAAAGTGAAGCTCGATCAGTTATTTACCAGTGTTGTAAACCTTGGCCTGCCTTATCTAAGAAGATTCCAGATCAGTTGCTGATGTGGAAGTAGGTGCTTCTGACATTTCAAAAGGTCTAGGTTTTTAATCAGCACAGAATAAAAATAATTTTATTGAATTCAGTATTTTTTTTTGAAGTATTTCTTTAGTTCTGGCTGAACATTCTATGACTCTTTTGAGTTACTCAGAACAAGTTATTTTCTTTAAAAACCTGAATGCTAGGGCAAACTGATGTGTTTCATGTTTTTTTACCATGTTCTAGTCCCAATAGTAAATAATTTGTTTCTCCATTAAATAGGCAGCATGAAGTGCCAGGTACAATGGTAGCTGAAGAGAGCCCTTTTCTTTAGCAAGAAAAAACCTCAGCCTAATCTCAGGAAGGAACGTCTCACTTGTACTGTTGGCTGGTAAGACGGGATAAAGGCAGGAGATACTGTAGAGAGACAAGCCATGTAAACATGATGCTTTTTCTCATGAAGTCCATCTTAAAGCAGCTCCCTTCATTTTGATTTTTGCTTTTGGACTCACCCAAATAATGTGAAAAATCTCCCAGACGAGAGGAACATAACCAGATTAAAAGGGGAAGGTGGATCTTCCATAGACACCTGTGAAGTGAAATGTGGGGAGATCACTTATTTCTTTCAAGAGATGTGATAGATGGAACCAGTTGTGAAACAGTAATCTGAAGTCTGATGAACTCTTTCAAGTACAGGGGCCTGATTCTCCTCAGCTGTGTAATTATGATGGAAGGGAGCCAGATGAAGGCAGAGACCTTCATGTTTCATGTCAAGTAGATCTGGGCTCAACATTTTGGGAGGCTTGTTCCAGCAGAGTGGACGGGAGAATAGAAAGAAGGGTGCAAATAATAAGTTTCCCTGCCTGATTGATAATGAACTAGTAATAAGGGGCCTTAATATAGTAATAAGTTTCCCATGGAAGCCAGATGATTGCCGAGGAGCTTTAGCCAAGTGCATGTGACCATGTGTTATTTTGATCAGCTGTAGCACAGCAAAGCTGTGTAATTATCATAATCTAACAATTAACCTGGTATCCTTTCCCAGTATTTACTTACTCCAATAAATGCTAATTGAATAGAGGATTTAATGACAAGAGAGTAAGTTTCTTTCTGCATTGTGTATTTAGCTTGCAGTCTTTTCTAGGCATAATTTAGCATACTGTTTTATTGAACAGCAGCCTTGATTTTGCATCCTACATGGTGTTTTCTCATGGTGTCTTGAACTTGTTCTAACTTGTGAAACCGTAACCTGAGGACTGAAAGGTCATGGACTGCTTCTTTTTATTAGAGGGTTTTTTGTTTGCTTGCTCAGGGTAGTAATATCCTGCTAGAGATCTAAAATGTCAGTGGCTTGCTACTATTAGCAAACACAATTCTCCTAGCATCTGGAAAATGTTGAATTTTCTTTTGGTTTGAATAGGCCCAAAATTAAAATAGCTGTTTGATTGCTTCATTGTTGTGCATCAGAATCATTGTTGATGTCAGCAGAGCTATGGGAACAGAGTTTATGAAACACTGTGACAAAAGCCACTAAAAAGAACAGAAAGGCATTAAAGAGGTTATTTTTACATAGCACAGAAATAGCATGTTTAAAATTGTCTGCAGTAAAATGGTACACATAATCCCACAATCCCTCAGATAATTAACAACCACAAGATTTCCCCCGTCACACTTAAAGCTGTTAAGTTGGTTGAAATGAGGGGACTTGAAGCATGTAAAAGAATAACAAGGCACAAGTTATGCTGCTATGTTCCAGTCACAGCAAGTGAGTAGATCTTGGAATAGTGATAATGCACTGCAGTTGCCATCTAAACACAGATAAAAGCTATGGGCAAGCTCAGTGCCATGGAACGGTGAATAACTACATCATGACATCCCGAGAGCAACTAAAATGTTGTCCTTTTAAATGATGTGAACAGTTTCCAGAAAATATTTGGGGTTTGTGTATTCTGTGTGCAAATAACTACCAGTACTCATCTCTTTGTTAATAATAATTTAAGCAAACAGTGTCATAACCACTTGACAAAAAAATTTTCAATCTATTTCTTTATTTTTCCAGTTCAAGGTTTTCCTGTGCCTAGAGCATTTGTAGGAGGTGTTTCTGTTGTCTAATGACATTTGAGCTACTGGAGATTCAGCCTTTGTTTGGATACCTATGGGATCTTCTCACCTGGCCTCTTTTTTCATGGTGTTTGTAGGAATGGCCTTTTTTCTGAAACCTCACTGTCTCCATTAAATTTAATTAGAAAGTGGCTTAGCCTCCATGAAAGTAAAAAAAAGGAGGAATTGAGTGACCAGCATTCATAGGGGTATGCATGTGCTGCTCACAGAAGCCTTTTTTCCTTAGAAAACAGAACAAGTAATGTTTTGCTGTGCTGATCTGAAGAACTGTGAGTAACTGTAGTTTGTATTTATCCCAAGAAGAAATCAGTTGGGTGAATTTTGTTGATACTGTTTTACATTTGAGAAAAAGGTGAGGAGGCAAGGCATTTGGCAGTGGCAGTATTCTCTGCATGTTGGTGTTAACAGGCTGGGCAGCTCCAGACATCACATTTGCAGCTGATCACTTAATACCAGAATTTCATAATTTGTGGTCAGAGCAATTATTTGGAGTCTTTTCTCATTCACAGTGAAGTCATGCTTCATGTTCATGTCAGAACAGGTTTCAAATAACGAAAGGTTAACACAGTAAAAGGCAAATTTTCCAATACCTTTATCTTCACGTAGAACATCTGTTGCGTTGATTTTTACAGGAGGGCCAATAGAATATAACTAATAGGATTTGTAGGGGAAGCAACAAGCAGAAGCTATTGAAATTTCTTATCTATCTAAAGGAACAATTTGTGTTATTTGTGCTGTTCTTAAACTGGATTTTTGTATTTAGTAGTTTATTCCAGGAGAGAAAGCTAGAGAGAAACCAAATAAAACTGTTACTCTGCTTTAAATATTGGTTTAAATAAACTGTCACTTTTTTTCAGTGGCCAGCAAAGTTGTTAAGTTCACAATGAGTCACTTAGGCTTCA
Source organism: Riparia riparia (assembly GCA_020917445.1). Lineage (NCBI taxonomy): Eukaryota > Metazoa > Chordata > Aves > Passeriformes > Hirundinidae > Riparia > Riparia riparia. The sequence continues at coordinate 11,010,063 of JAIXNV010000025.1, read as the reverse complement.
GAACTTAAAATTATTAAGAGAAGCATGCACACAGACCATGTATTTTCTCTTTGTTAATGGATAAACAGAATACATTATTTACAAAATGTTTTGCTAGTCTTGTTTTGCTGTGGTTAAAATAGTCATGAAGTTCTCTCTCTGCATCCTGAATACCTGGATGTTTTATCAGTGGCACTTCAGCACAAAAGTATTTCTCTGACAGGCTTTGCTGTAAGTGGTGCTCAAGTTTTGTGTAGCAAGCTGATGTTTGTTGGTTATGGAAATATTTAGGTGTAGAAACTACTTAGCTATCTGTCTCTGTCTTCAAAATGGCTTTTATAATGCTACTGCCTAATAACTAGCTTTGTAGTATGCAACTTCCCACGACACTCTTTGAATGTAACCTGACAAAAACCGAAGGTTATTAATTATGTTTGAAGAATAGCAGTGTTTTGCTGTGTGTAAGCTAAAATGCATGGAGACAAATGACATTTTTTGCATTTATATAAAAAGGTGTGTCGATTCTGTCAGATTTTTGGAGAAGCATTTTTGGTTGGTTTATACCACAACACCATGTTCTGTTATGCAAAATCTAGATAGAGCTGGTTTCTTCCTAGATTAAAGATCCTGTTAACTACATGGTTCCAGAAGGTGTGGGAGTCTGGGTGAGGACCTTCCAGAACAGGATGAAGACCTAATTGGGAAGAGAGAAAGTATAGCAATAACGTACTAGCAAGTTTTCTGTTTGGAATGGGACTGGAAAAAGGGACAGGACATCTCTCATCCCTGATGTATCTGCAAATGTCTGTTGATGGACTCCTTCTTCCCTTTAGATGTTTCACTCCTCAGTGTACGTTGATGGCTAAATGTTGATTAGTGCTTTAATTTGAAATGGAACTTTTGTTTCACTCTAATACCTGAAATTACTCTAAGTTTTCAGCTAATATGTATTAAGTGTGTAAGTATTAACTGTCAAATGTGGTTTTAAATACTTGGAAGTGTGTTTATGAAGTGCTTCCTTTTTAGCTCTGAGGACTGAGCTGATTTTTTTTTTTTTTTTTTTTTTTTTTTTTTTTTTTGTGAGTTACTTGTGGCCATCCCTTCCTTTCCAGTTCTGATTAGAAGATTTTACCTTTCCTCTTAGAGGAGGTAAATACAACAATGCTGCTTGTAACTGGAGAAATAGGAATGGTGTCAGTTCATTCTGGCAGAAGCACTGGAGATGTAGCCTCTTTTGGAAACATAAAATTAGTTCTGTATCTCTTTAGCATACCTGATAACTTCTTTAGGATATTGCAAGACAGGAAATATACACCTGCTCTCTGATTCAGGTTGGTTAATAACCTGGAGTAAAGAGACTTCACTCAGAGCTGCCTGGTAAAATACCTTGGTATGTATTTTCCCTGGAGGAGGTTCACTTCTTTGCCAACAATATTGGCTAAAGGCCTGTTTAGATCACTTTAAATATGCACAACTCCTTCCCTTTTTAGACTTGTAAATGTAAACACTTCCTACCTATGGCAGATGACCGATGAATAGAACTGTTGAGAAAACAGGGAAACAGGGAGGAAAAGACAGTAGGATAAAAAGGACTTGCTTGTGTGTTTCATAGAACTCAGACCTATTTTGCAGGCAGCACTTCAGAGTCTGGGTTGTGCTGCAATGAATGCAGACTACTGTTTCAACACTTAGGAAAGAATAAATAAGAAGGAATACTAAAATACCAGTGATCAGAGAGGATGGTTACATTGTAGTTTTGTTTCTTTGACAAGAATGCAGAGGTAAACTTTGCCAAAAGGGAGTCAGATGAGGTTTGATTTTTCTTTTTCTGCACCATCTCACTGGTGCAGATTACAAGTTTAATTTCATTACTAAATTGGAATTAATGTGTGATCACACATTTAGCTGTCTGTCTCCTTGTACTTATCTCCATTATAATGGGCTATGCAATTGTATTCTTCCCTTCAAATTCAGCTGTTTACAGTACAGACACTGTCTGGAAACTGTCTCTCTAGACTCTCCTTTTGGTTAAAGGAGAGAATTAGCTGCTTCTGGAAGTATGATCCATCTCATTGCAATGTATTAAAGAGGTGAATGAGTTGAACGTCAGAAGTTCCTATTGCTCTCTGTTGACTTTTTAAATAATGTAAAAAAGCAGTTCACATAAGGTTATTTGTGTTGTAAAAGTCTGGTAGAAAGGGTCAGTCTGATCCTGAATGTATTACATAAGTGTAATTCTGGAAGCATATAGTTTTTGTCACATAACTGTAATTGGGCATTATGGTGAAGGCACAGGCTGATGAAAGAGGTAACCTTGAGAATCCCTTGAGAAAACGGAATTGTTTATTACATTGTTTATTACATTAAAAAAAAAAAAAAAACCAAAAAACCCCCCCACACAAATTCTCCACACACAAACACACGTGTATATAAAAGTAAGTATCAATTTTTACTTACTAAAACTGTAACTGAAAAACTAAATAGGGATACTATTATCTGAATGCGTCTTTTCTATTTGTATCTTACACTCTTTTTCATTACCTGTAAGAAAAGCATACTGTTAGTTGATTCATGGAACAGATGCCAGTTTGAAAACAATACGCTTTTGCAAATGTGTTAAGACACTATCTGTTCAAGCTACAGATTTTGAAAGCACCGGATTACAAAAATATGTATCTTGACCAACAATTTTGATAAATGTAAATTCTCCTGGAAGAAGTGTGGTTCAAAAAGGTTTTTCCATGTTACATAGTAAAACTGTGAGGCTGTGCACTGGCAGAAATTATACATATCTATCATGCTTTTATGGGTATTCATTTTTTTCCCTTTAAAAAGCTATTTTATTGAAGTTAAATTATTGTAGGGATATGAAAAGGTGTAGTTTGCTCTGAATTTATCCTTGGAGGGCCAGCAAATCATTGTCTTTCCTCTGAAAATTAGATAGAAGGATCCAGATGGCAGATTTCAAGCCCATCAGGTATTTAAAATATGCCCTTCAGCTAAAAAGAAGTATTATAGTTAAATCTGTCATGGCCTTTTTATTGCTCTGTGGTACACTTGACAACTGCAGCTGTGAAAGAGAGAAGCTAAAAGTAGCCCAGTCAGCCTAAAGTGGAGTAGGTCAGTGGTTGGTTTCTTTAGCTGCCCCAGGGAGTTTAATGAACGCACAGACCTGGCTTATGGAATTGTTAAATCTGTCATGGTATAAATTCTGATAAAGGCAGTGAATTTGTCCCCACAGTTTCTTCTAGACACTATGGCAAGCATTAGAAAAGTAATATAAGGAAAACATACAGGCGAGAAACAAGGAAATCCTTCCCACCCCCAACAAACAAGAATCCCACATCTCTAAGGAGTTGTCAGTAATAATAACAGCAATAATAAAATGCATCTGGGCTGATGCCTTGCGCTGCATTTCTCAGCTGGCGCTCATTCAGATCTGTCACATTAGGCTGAGTGCTGATAATTTGTGTCCCGAATCCTTTTATCTGAGCAGAGCAACATCTTCAGTGTGTACTTTTGGCAAAGGAGTAGCAGTGCTTTTCAAATCTCTTTAAAAAGCAACACAGCCTTTTCTTTTCTTGACAAACTGTTGCATATTGATGAAAGAGTAACCTGTTTGTATTGAGTATATGAGTACTCGCAGTCAAATCAGCTTTCAGCACAGGGGCAACTACTGTGTGATTCAGAGAAAATGTTATGTTTGGATTATTTATTTGCATGTATATGCAGATGTTTCTATAGACACTGATTTGGGAAGGCTGATACAGTTTTGGTTTCTTTGCTGCTTCTTGTTTCTTTCTTCAGTTAACAAACAAACAAACAAAACAAAACAAAAAAACCCCCAAAATATCAAACCCAACCAAATAAAACAGACATTTTCTTCATTTATTATTCAATAAACCATAGGGAAAGATAGCCTATAACTGGATGGGTGATAGCAACAGACTTACTTTGTAAAAGAATAGCGCAAAACCTTTATCCAAAAGGTCGTATGACCATATTCCCGCACAATACATCTCTGATAGCTCTGGTGAATGGTAAGGGTCATTTTTGAGAGTGAATGTGCATGGCTGGAGTGAAATGAAGTGCCATTAGTGGTGCCCTTTCATATGAGAATGAGGTCATCCTGAGACAACTGTGCTTATGTTTGAACTCTTCCTGTGATTTCAGATTCCAACGAGGTGACTACCACATCGATGTCTGCATCAATGACTACCTGGATGTGTTCTGCCCTCACTATGATGACTCGGTGCCAGAAGATAAGACCGAACGCTATGTCCTGTACATGGTGAACTTTGACGGCTACAGCTCCTGTGATCACACTTCCAAAGGGTTCAAGAGGTGGGAGTGTAATCGGCCTCATTCTCCAAATGGGCCGTTGAAGTTCTCGGAAAAGTTCCAGCTCTTCACACCCTTCTCACTGGGATTTGAGTTCAGGCCAGGCCGGGAATATTTCTACATCTGTGAGTACAGAGAGATTTACCATTGTTGCACAGCACGGATAAGAAACACAGCTAATTTTTCACCTATACTCTGTGAAAATATAGAGGGCCAAACAGTATATAACACAGATGCTTTACAGCAAAGATGAGTTTAAATTATCCCCAGATACATTAGCTACCAATCCAGCTAGTGAAGATGACATTAAATCATATCTTCTTTTCTCACATGGAATAGCATGCCAGCCTGTTCACTGAACCACTGCTGACTTTTAAAGCAAAATGCACCATTACATTTATTTCAGCACTCTGAGGTGGGGCAAGAAGGGGGGATAAAAATTGTCTCCAAATATGAGGAAAATAATTGATCCTTTATATGTGGAATACTTCAATTTTCTTACTTGCTTAGTTGAAATACTCTTGTCTCTGTATTATTTATCATTAATATGCTGCTGATGTCAGTAGCCCAGTGATATTTAAAGCTGTAACTTCTCCAGCTCAATGATCCTAGTATTTAGTCAAGTGGCTTCTTTATTCTACCTTCCTTTCCCACACAACATTTTTGTGGGTGAGCTATGGTAGTGGCAGTGCTCTGGGAGCAGGAGGCAAGCAGGTGAGATCTGCTCCAGGCACCCAGACAAGAGGCAGGAGACATCACATGGGTCTAAGGAAGTGAAAACACCAGGAGGTTAAAACCCAGTGAGTTAAGCAAACTGATTTCCTAACTCCACTGTGCATGTCATATCATTACAACTGTCTCATGTGTTTAACAGTCCCAACAAAGATCTTATTTCATCAACTCATTTTGTACCTGTAGCTTTAACTCCTAACAAGTTTTGACTGTTCTAGCTTAAATTTTTTTTCTAGTTTTTAGTTTTAGGCAACAGAATGGAAAACTTTAGATAGACTGCAGATCCCAATAAATATTGCTTTCATATGTGTAATGGCCTTTCTACTGTGAAACAGTCATTCCACCTCATTTCACCAAAGAAACTGAATACATATGATCTCTGTTTTCAACTTCATTTCTTCAACGTTGAGATTTTTGTTTTCCCCTCCATAATCCACAGGGAAATAACAGCCTTAGTGTATAGTTTCTGATTAATTTCTTTTTCTTCCATCAAGAAAAATCCTCTAGTGAGTAGTGCTTTTTCATCAGAAAAACTGTGCCTTATTCTTGTGCTGAAATGAAATAATAGAAAGAATACTAAAAAAAATATTTTAAATAATGTTATTTAAAACTGGGGTTTGATAAGAGAAATCCTATAAAGATATCAGAGTTAGGTAGATAATGTTCAGGGATTAACAAATCTGTGTTGTGTAGGCCCAGTCTTACTTGTGTCGCTTCAGCAAGAGTTCTGTGTAATTCAAAATTTTGATAACAGGCTCCCTTGGAACAGTGCTTTTGTTTGGTTGGTTGGTTGTGGTTTTTTGGTTTTTTTTGTTTTGTTTTGTTAGCATTTTTTAAATTCAGTTCAGGGGCATCATCAGTCAAATAAACTGGAATAGTTAAGCTAAGGAATGCAGTCTGTCATCACAAGGTGCAAGAAAATATAGCACTGGAATGGCATAAGTAGCTGCAAGACTACAATAATAACTGGTTTTCTAATTTTTTTAAAAAGAAAAAAAGATAAATGTTTAATAAAGATGAAAACCAAAGATGAAAGTGAAGGGAAAAAAAAAAAAAAAAAAAAAAAAAAAAAGAGAGAGAGAGAAATCTCAGCTTGGGCAGTCTAATATCTTCATTGTTAAAACCTACAAAATCCATTGAACTCTCAAGCAAGATACTGTAGTTTAAATACATCCAGGTTGCTTATGCCTGGTTTTCCTGATTTGTCACTAAAAATCATATAACTTTCATTTAAAATTCTATAACATTCATTTTTAGCTGTCAAGGGCTTCCTTCAAAATAATTGTTCTGAAGAACTTCAAAATTTGAAGAGCTTTATGATATTCAACTGCATTCATAAGGAATTATTTTTTTTTAAATGAAAGGTAAAATAGCAAAGAAAAATTGCAAAGAGATATATAGTATTAGTTTAAGCTGATCTTGGTTGAAATTGAATTTTTAGTCATGTTTTAGTGACACAAAGGCATTTTTCCTATTTTTCTGTAGTTTAAGTATTTTTTTTCCTTCATCCTTTTCTTTGCTGAGGGTATTAACAAGGGCGTTGACATCACAGAAATTTTGGAGAAGTGCTGTCCAGTAAGTTAGCAATAATATGCATACCTTTTCAGTGCACAGTTTTCCATTCTGGAATGTTTTTTTCTCAGTCTATGCTGAAGAAAGAAGATGGTGAAATTTTGTTCCTTGTTTCCTCATTAAAATTGGAAGCAGGTGCTAGTTCAGGCTGTGTAGACAACTTTTGTTCCCTTTCTGCATCTCCATTTTAAACAAATTACTGCTTTGCCATGAGAAGTTTCCTTTGCTCAGCAGATCTGAAACCTTTGCCCTCTCTGCAGGAGAGAGGGAAAACTGACTATATAGGATCAGTCTGGCATGTTGTATTAAAGGGTTACAAAATATGCTGTGTAGTCTAGACCTCTGAAAAGACAAATATTAAGTGGCTGGTTAGCTTAATTACTGTCTGGTGCTTTGTCAAAAATCATCACGTTTTACCTTTTAAGGATGTGGCTTGCTTCTCTTGCTACCATTATTTTCAGAAAATGAAATAATTTGTGTACAATCACTGTCTCTTTGTCTGAATCATTCATTTGGAAAATACCACCACTCTTTGTTATGCCATTGCCTTCACATTTTGCTCAGATGAACTTGGATCTTCATTCTTTGCATGTTCATTCTACGATAATGCAAGGGAAAAATCTTATCCATTTGATATCAAATTTATATTGAGCAAGTGAATTCAACATTACAGTCATCCAATCAAAAATACTGATTGAGTTTGCTTTTGAAAGAAGAACAGGTTGTTAAATATTTACAGAGAAATTACTTTAATTTAGTTAGGGCATGCACAGTGTGGAGCTGGGGAAAGCAAATAATAGATCATGACTTGAAGTCTCAATTTTTACTTAGTTCTTATCAGGTGCTGATCTCAGGTAAGTGTATGCCAGCCTGAAAACAAAGAAAATGGTACTACTACTGACCCAGAAGCAAGTGAATATAGAGAATGCAGAAACAAAATAGTGTCATGACAATGATTTTAATGTTCTTTGGAATGAAACGTAAGTTTTGGTATTTAGGTTAAGGTGAGGTACTGTGCAAGGTGAGATGAACTCAAAAGCTAGGAAAGGAAAAATCCTAAAATGTATAATGTTACATAATTACATATTTCAAAATGATCATATAATTTCCATTATCTTAACCCAATTGCAGATAATTTATTAATCTGTTAAGTAAAAGCATAAGTGACAATTTGGCAAGTACATATCAGGGCTATTGAAATAAAAAGAAGGAAGATATGTCTAGAAGCAGGCTGGTACAGATTTCTGCAGAATCCTGACCTCAGTTGCTAAGCCAAGCTGTTTTGCTGATTTAAGCTAGAGCTTAAAGGTGGTTCTTTTCTTAAAAGCACCAGTGTAGTGTTGAAAGTTATACTAATTATTAGGGTATGATACATGCTTTTCTCTGAGTGATCAGTCCAGTTTTTTCAGAGAAGAATTCAGTAATTTGTCCTTATTTATGGATAAAATATCGATGGTATTTTTATAATATCTTCCAAGATTTTATGTATATTGTTTATTTAGTAATTTGATCACTTCAAGTCTTTAAATTTATATATGCCTATACTTTTCTTCCTAGAATGACAAAGTAGTTTGCTCTTATTCAAAGTTCTCTTGCTTCTCTTCTGTTCTCCACAAGATTCTGATGATATTTGCTAAGAGTAAGCAGGCTTTACTTTTTATATATCTAGACATAACTTGTGGGGGGTTTTCTCCATTCTTTTTGAGAAAAGAGCCCCTTTCATCTTCTAAAAATCCTTTTGAAAAGTTAAAACCCTGTGATTTATTTGTATAACCTTTTTTTTTTTTTTAACTGCTGTTCTTTTCTAGTTTTATCCCTTGCATGTGTCTTTCTTAGATTATTTCAAAATGTTTATGCTGTATTTTTGTCTCAGCTTTAATGTGTCACTATCACTGTACCTTTATTACCATCATTCGTTTGCATGAAGCTTCTGATTGTCAATTGAGAAAGCTTTGGTGAAATTGTATTACTTGTACACACTTGTATTGTACCACATCAGGATAGTGTGCTGTTACAGTTTTAATTTAATTATGGCTATAAATAATATTTTTAAATAGTTCATGTGTTTATGGCTAAATTAAGAAGCAGTTTCAAATAAAAGTTGTTGTTTCAGTTGTACATATGCTTCTTAATAACATATAACCATCCTATTCTCCTTTTTCTCCTAGAATATATTCCCAAGAAACCTCCTATTACCTGTTCCCTTGATATTTTTTGTGATTGTGTTTGTTCCCCATTATCCTTTTTTCTCTGACCTACTTCCTTCTTTTCCTGAAATTTCTGATTCTGAGAGTTTTTTTATTCAAATGATATTCCATCTTGATGGTCTTAGATTTTGCTTCTATAGGAAAACATGTGTTTTGCATTATTTCTAATACAAAAATGGTGTCTTCTGTTAGCTAGTTCCTCCTCTGTTTCTGGAAGTTGTCCTCACCCCCATTCCAAAGACTGTGGAACTGTTTGAATCCTGCTGTCATTTTTCTCTAATAGCTGCCAGGTAGCTGGACAATGATTCTGGACACATATGGAGGCTTCTCTGATTCTAAGGATTTTAAGGAAAAAACAGTAAAAAGTGTTTTAATGCCTACGCCTCTTCTGCCTATTAATTAGTTAGTTAACTTGTATAATAAGGTCTCTAGCTCTTGTTGAGCCAGTAGCAGTCCCTGATGACAGTTACGCTAAACTTGCTCTCTTTACCCCCTTCTACTGTGTTTTGTGAGTGGTTAAGAGTAGAGTGCTTGTTTGTGCTGTTATTTTTCTTTAGTCTCTGCTGCAATTCTCTATCAATTTTTCTGTCCTGTGCTATTCCATGTTTTGTGATCAGGTTGATTTTTGGTAGGGTTACTGTCTTTTTATCTTAATATGTAAGCATAATTCACTACTTTCCACCTGAAATATTTGTGGCAGAACCTGTACTGAAATGCTCTCTCCGGGTGTCTTAGCCACTGAATTGCTGGGGATGCTACCACTGCTTGCTGCTGCTGGTGATGCTTTATGAATTTTTGATTTTTAATGAAGAATTACTGGCATAATTTAGAAGTCTTAATTCACAGGGAAGAACTGTACATATCCCTCTATAAATCAGCAGTTAACAAAGGAAGTGCAGTGTTCACTTTTTCATGGAAATTAACACAGACCTAACAATATGACTTAAGACCCTGGAAGCTTCCAGATTGCTAGCTTGGCTATTATTCTTTTAGGATTGGGTTCAGTATAGCAGGAATTCAGAAAGGTGAGTTTGCAGAGGCAAGGTTGAGTAGCCCGGGATACTGTATAGGAGAAAACTACTGAGAAATCTTCACTCTAACTGATTGTAACAGTTGCCATAACGTATTTTTTCACGTGCTCAAAAAAGAATGATATTATATAGCTGCATAGATCTCATTACTCTTGCTTGAGCAGCAGCTTAATATTAGTGGATATCAATGTTTTGCATGAAAAGGCATGACTCGCTGTAAGATGGTTATTTGATTTAGGGATCCCCGTGTTTGCTGGAGGTTTAGTTTGATGTAGTGGGAGCAAGAACAGAAAGTCTGTGAACTGTAATTTTGTCTTATCAGAAAATGTAAATGTGAATACCCCCAAAACCTACACTTCTTGCTCTTTTAATCATCCTGCTGTAAACCTGGAAATCTTGCTTTATCAGAACCAGTTGGTGTCATCAACACAGCAGTTTATGCTGCTGACTGTAGGTCAGTTGGTAGGAGGTGCTGTCTGAGGGCATACAAACGCTCTCAGATTTTGAGCCTTATTTAACTGAGGAAATTTCTCAGTTAAAGGAGATAATTTAAAGAATATAATAGGACTTTTCATGCGCAACCTAAAGAGTATGAGAATCAGTCAAAGGTTACTATAGACAGTTTGGCTAGCTGTTCAGTTACATTACATAGAATACTTTGTTAGAGGAAGTCAGTCAGTGCAGTCAGTGCTTTAGTTGCCATATCCCAGCTGAGATAGCACAGTAATATTTAACTGGTATTACTCTGGAAATTGTCTTCTTTTTTTAATCATCCAGCACTTAGAATATATGGTTTCTTAATAAGCAGTCATCTTTTCACTGAGTAGCTGTACATAAGTCTTTCAGAAAACCTCTCTTTGGGTGTTTTTGTCCTCTCATATCAGTGACTTACATGCTCTAAAAGGCCTAGTTTGCATATTTTTCTGTCATGAATCTGTAAATACTGGGACTCAGAATCAAAGATTTGACTTGGGACAAAATTTAGCTTTAGAGAGCTGTGTGAGCTTTAGAGGAATGAGTAGGGCAGATTAATGGTAAATCTTGTCATACCATACTTAGCTTGTGCTGGGGACAGTGAAATCACTTTATTTACTCAACTAAAAATTGTTTCTAAAAAGTGTCAAATGGTTGATCTAAATAGCATTTAATTTGCTTTCAAAGTGAAGCTGGGATTTGTCCATCAGCAAGTGAAAAACTGCAGCCTGTCTTCACTTCAACAGGTGTTAGCTAATTCAGGTACTGCTAGTGCTTACATTTCCTCACTGTTTTTTGAAAACACGAAGATCTCTTTTTGAACTCTCTCTTTGGATATCCTGGTTTGCACCAAAAACTGAAAAATGAAGGTTAACTAAAGAACATTATTAAAGGATGCTGAGGGAATTGCAAACATTTTTAGCATGTTAATTGCACTTCTCTTTTAGATAAACATTGTTTATTGCCACGTTCCCCATTAACCTTTCCATCTAGGCCAAATCAACATAAACACTGATTCTGCTTTGACAGCAATGGGATCAGACATGTCTCTCTACTACAACTCGTGCTTTGATACCTGGTTTACTAGAATCACTTGAGATGTTCTGAATGAAATCAAAGCAATTGAAAGGGTTTCATAAATGTGTACTTTAAAAAATATTTTTTTTTGTGATAACATTAGACAAACAAGGAAGGTGACCTTTAAAGGGGATTCATGCTTAGCCTAATGTGTAGATTAAAGGACTGGTTTCTGTTAGAAACATCAGAAAAAGATTAAGTATTCGTCCTGCTTAAAAGAAAGCGGACATAATCACCAGTGTCTACCAGTTGGTTGTATTCTTAGAACCCTCAAAGGGAACATTGAAAGCTGTTGAATAATTTGGGACTTGGGAGAAATCCATACCAGAAAACAAAGACCAGACCAACACTGGTCTCTATTGCCTGCATTTTTCAAAGGGAATTAATATCTTTCAGAAAGTAGGTTTAAAAAAGAAGGTTTGGATTCACATGCTTCAAAAATTGAAGTGTCATTAAGGTCCTCACAGAAACAGAAAAATAAAAGAGGGGAGGTTAGACCCTCTTGCATTTCTGAACATTGTCTATAACATATTTGATAAGGTCTTCACCCTTCTGTGAACATCAGTGACATGTTACTTTATACTGAAGTACTGATTTTGATCATTAGAAAGGGTGATGGAGTGACCACAGAAAAGTGAATGACAGTATTTTCTTTTCTCTGCCTTTTTTCTTTCTCATCTAAGCTGCTTTACAAAGGCCACTTCATTTTGTAGAAAAATAAAGCATGTATTGAATGTTAATGTTAATTCAATTATTGAATAATCCTATCACAAGCATTAAAAAGATTGGTTAGAATTTGGAGAAAAGATTTTTAGGCAGTGTTAGGAACTTGATGAATCCATATGTGAGGCACTTGCCTTAAGACAAATGGCGACTAAATGTTCCCTATTGGTGACTGTACTTTTTTGCATTTGTGATTCTTGTAAAAATCCCAATGCAATTTTCTTAAAAGTGTTTAAATTTTAGTGTTCTGCTGGAAGTACAGTTGAATGAATTGCTCAGAGCTCTTTAAATCCTCATGGACCATTCATCATTTCTTATTTTAGATTTTGATGTTCAACAGCTGCAACTTAACATCTCAGAGGTTGCTGCACTTAGTTGGTGGATGACACTCATTGATACTTCATTGGAATAAGCTGAAGCACGTGGATTCCGTGGATGAAAGGATTCACAGAAGCAGAGAGTAATATTAATAATTATCTGAGGATTTGTAACTCTGTAACAGTCTAATTTGATTTCTGAGCAAACTGAAACCTGTTTAATGACCTGTTGTATTGGAAGTATGCATTTTTGTAACATAGGAGCAGATGCCAACAGAAATGAAAACAGCATAGCATGACACTTGGAATAACAGTGTTAAATCACCAAGGCAGCACTTTCTTGGGTGATTCTGTATGTGTTGTGATACAAACTTGATTATATATGCATGCCTGCAACCACTAGACCAAAACCAAACTCACTCATTGAAAAAATACTTCCACATGCTGAGTGATTGGCTGATGATCTTGTTTCATAAGTTAATATTCAACATTCAACTCCATTTTTTTAAATACTTAAATTTTAAAAAAGTAAATTTGTTTCTAGTCTACCTAACCATCTGATATTAGAGGATGCTCTGAAAAAGGAAAACAGTACAGAATTCTCAATAACTTCCTTATTTCCAGGTAGCATGTACTCTTCAGACAGGGTGGTCAGGACTCTAGGCTTAAAATGGCACATGCGGTTAATATCTCCAAGATTCTTGACAAGTCAGTATAAATCATGTAGATTTTTATTTTTTTTTAACAAGAATATTCAGAACTACATAGAAATGCTTTATTCTGAAAAACTACAGAAAAATCTTTTCAGCATTTCAAATATTTTCACTCTCCTTCAGAAAAGCAGTAGATCATCCACATTATTGACCAAATGAGATTTTTACTGTCTCTAAAGTCTCCTTGGCCTTCCTTTTACCTCATGGATATTTAATATTTAGAGTATCAAGAGGTATATCCAGCTAGATACAACACTACTTTAGGGGATTAAGAATGGCTTGAGGGTGTATCAAAATCTCACTCGTACCATACAAATGTAACCATACAAATGCACAAATGTGACCAGGCTCCTTTTGATGGTTATGGGGAATAACATTGCTGTTGTTGATCTTCTGGGGGTGAAATGATCTTAATTATTTGAATCAGAATGGAGATACAGTCATCAATTTGAAGAGCCCTGATAATTCAGTCATAGTGGTATTCAAAATGTGTTCAGGCAAAAATAAACCAGAACAGCTTAACTCTGTCTTAAGAGTCATAGGTGAAGAAATTGTGAAGATAAGATCTTGGGTTTCTTTTTAAGTAGGTGTTTGTTTGGTTTTTTTTGACGCATCTGCTTTTGGTAATACTGGGTCATCTTCCTTTCTCTCCATTCCTGTAATTACATGTGGACTGCTTATCTAATATTTTCAGATTTTGCAGAAGATGTTCAGGTGTAAGGCATTGAAGACTACACTGTTACTCTACAACACAGAGCCCCATGTTGAGACTCAAGCCAGGATCTGTAACAGCAGCTGCAGCAGGACTTGCTGTCTTACCCTAAGTATAGTGCCTTTCTTCAGGATCTTCAGGACTGTGAAAAAATGCAGCCTGTCCTCTTGAAGAGGGCTTCCTAACAACACCTCTTTGCTTCTGGCTAGTGATGCACAAATAAGTAATGAATTTGTTTTTCCCCATGGGCATGAAGTTATTCATGCGCTTTCTACTAGTGCTTCGATGAGGTGGAATCTGTCTTCCTTAGGGACTATCTGTAAACAACATAAAAATATGGAAGGGAGGAATGGCATAGTCAAAAATCCACAGGCATATGAGTGAGGTTCAGAAGCAAAGCATATGTTTTTTCAGAAGTAAAAGTATGTTCCAGTGAGGATAATGATAATAATGGTGTTGTGTAGTTCATACATGAGCAATTGATATAGGTAGGTTTCTGTTTAACAATCTCTTTAATCAAATTTTCTTGTTATTTCATTAGACTTCTATTTTATTAGCAGTTCAATGTAAGCAGGTAAATTATAATGCTGCTGGAGTTTCAAATTAATAACTGTGTAAGAATATATTTTAAACATATTTAACACAAGACAAAGATAGTTATTGTCAAACCAGTTATCTGGAGCCTTAAAATATGGATATTATTTATTTTTCATGAGCAGCAGTTTGAAACATCTCTTACATGGTTCTCACTTTAACAAAGTGTGCAAGGCTCCCTCTGAGGAAGGAAGCATCTCCCTGACAACTGTTTGGAGGTGTTTTGCAAAGTACCCATGTTCTAGCTCGCATGCTTTGTTGCAGTGATGAGTCTCAAAATTAAAATAGGAGGAGTCTAGCAGTCTGTCATTGCACTACTGAAAAGTGCTGCTGACCAGGTAGCAAAAACAAAAGGTCCTCTTTTAACAGACTTCCATACCCCTAAAAAATGTGACACTTCCACCTTATAATAGGGGAGTGTTTAGTAGATTTCACAGCTGTCTCTTTTCCCCAGTTCGAAGCAAAACAATCAACCAGTATGATTGGAAGTTATCCTCATCTATAGTGATTGCACCTGTGGTAGCCTTGCTTAGAAACATACACCAGTGTAACAGCATTTTTTTTTATTTGCAGTCCACTTGAAATATTCAATGGCTGCTCAAGCAAAACTGTGTAAATTAGTCACTGTCATGTTTAGACATTAAAAGAGGAATTAGTAATTTATATTAATCACAAATGTTTCTCCAGGTTTTATTAACAAACAGCTTGGCTGCCAGAATGATTTTGGGAAGACATTTTTTTTCTCCCAGCCGTCACAGAAAGCAAAACAGTTATTATGGGCATTTAGATAAACAGTTTTGGCTGTTCATTTGAGGAAACATGTATTTTACTATGCATTCCACTTCAAGGTAGACCATCACTGCTAGCATGATTTGTCACCTTCTTGATAACATTATACAGTGGAGACACAAGACGGTGTAATTCATTTCAAGAACAGAAACAGGTTAATCAACAAAACCAAATGAGGTTGAAAAACAAACTAGATCCAAATTTCTTAATTCTTTGGAAAGTCCAAATTTCCAATAGAAGTGAGAAGTCTGTCTGCCTGTGGTTTTAGCACATTTTCATTAATTTTGAGTTCATGCTTTCTTTTTTCTTTACCTTTTTCCCTTAAGATGGCTTCATGCATCCTATATGGAACTCCAGGAAAAAGTAGTACATATTCCTCAAGTGGTTCTGTGGAGCACTGTAGAAGCAGCCCATGAACTTGGCACAGGGTATGAAGAAATTACTAGAATGATAAGAAAGAGATCAAAATTAACACTGCAGGGCTTAACAGCAGGATAGATTGCCAATATTACCTTCAGACTTTCATGTGTTTCAGACAGACAAAAATCAATTTCCTAGCATACTACTTTTTGAGGTTATCATGTTCCAATGTATTAAAAGAGAAACACTATATTTTATTCTGTTATGGTATCTCCATTTTTGCTTCCATTTTTGCATTTAACATGGTGAAAAATTAAGAAAATCAAAACATAAGTGAAAAATCTTCTGTTTGCTACAAAGGAGACAAAAAAGGGTTGAAGGAGAAAAAAACTCATTTGAAAGAGTTAAAAAATTAATTGATAAGTGGCTCTGACAGCTCCCATTGGATGTCTAAGGCTCTGGTGAAAAGAAAGTACACTCTGAAACATAACATTTCTTCCTATTATTTATTTCTTTTATGTAGAGAGTCCTCTGAAATGCCATTAGGTTCCAATTATTTTCAGTGAAATACTCCGCAAGAAAAGGGCATGATAAAATCAGTAGAGGTAGTGGTATTCCCCTGAGAAACTTCCTGTGGCTAATACTCAAATGTAATAAGGAAGGCTTCTGTTCAACCTCAGACATAAAGAGATTTCTGCAAGGACCATTCTGATCTGTGGAGGTTTTGAAATCTTGTGTCATGACATTATTGCACCCTCTTTCTTCCCAAAATCGGTATGGGACACCTGATTAATACAGTAGGTCTGAACACTTAATTATCTTCCTATCTTAATAGAAGCATTAAATCTATTACTAGATTTTTTTATTAAGGTTGAGTGTTATCTTAGAGATACTGTTCTTCCAAAAAGATGAAATATTTATAACAAATATTTTACTCTCAACTGACGGACCTTTTTTCCTATATTTACCATTAATTTAGCATGTATGTGTGTATGGATATATGTGCATATATGTATATATACACATGTATATTTATAAAATAATAATATAAACTAGTCTAATATTATAGAATCACAGAATCATAGAAAGGATAAGGTTGTAAGACACCACAGTGGTTCATGTGGTCCAGCCTCCCTTCTCTACAGGATCATCCCAGAGCACATGGCAGAGGTTGGAGTCCAGTTGGTTCTTGAATATCTCTGGCGAAGGAGACTCCACAACTTCTCTGGGAGGTATTGGTGAGATCTCTCACAAAAAGAATTTTTTATGTGGTAAAGGTTTTAGCTGTTGTGATTATAAAAATGCTAATTTTCACAATCTAAGATGTTTTAACAAGGGCACGATATTAGTAATATTAAGTGCCAGTGAAGATTATTACCGATTATCATTCTCCTCTATGGGCTAATCTGACCAACTGTTGTTTCCTGTTCTTGATGTGGCGTAACCATAATCACTACACATTTTCACAACATGAAAATGAGATTAAAGATATATTTAGCCCTAGTTTAGGTAGGAAGCTGTTTGTGACACTTCTTGGAGTAGAGCTGTGTCTGTCCTTTCTTTAACTTTACTCCTCTCTGTGCTTAGTTCCCTTTCCATAAACAAATGTGGTAATCATTGTGCCTTAGAGAGAGACATTCCCTCTGAAATCTGTCCTGTTGAAGAAAATGGCAGGAATCATTCTCTGCAAAGTATGATCCAGCTTCCTTAAGGAAATACGTCAACTTCTAGGAAAGTTTGCCACTCAAATCTTTGGGATGCAAAATATAAAATGTTCATTTTCCCTGGAGTTTTCCCAACTACCTGTCACGCCATGCTGTTTCTGCCTTCTTAATTGAAGGACAAAGTGAATTCTCCAGTGGTTTTGCAGTTACCTTGTGTGGCCAGCATCTGCTGTGATTTCAGGGTCTCAGATCCATGAGCCCATCCCTGCTTGGAAATGCCTTCTGCTTCTTATCAGAGACAGTAGCATTGCTTCTAACCAAATTATGGATTATGTTGAAAAGATGTATGTTAAGAGTTAACTTGGGGAAAACCCTTATAAAGGACTGCCTAGGGAGAATATTTCTGTATATGCTAATCTAGCTGAGAAGAGATATTTCTGCTTAGGACATTTTAATTTTATACTATAGAATATTTTGAGTGAAATATAATCTTAATCCAAAAATTAGTTTTTTGAGAAATCTGTTGCCTTATTAAAGTTGTGGGAGGAAAAGGAAGAGATTTTTTTTTGAACCGTGTTGACTAGGAGAATGAGAAACATGCTTTAAATGCTAAATTAAATGTTAAATTAAAGTTGCATTCTTAGTATTTGTGTGAATATGACTGGATTTTCACAAAGATGTATGCCGTTCCTCAAAGTGCTTATGAACAGCATATGATAGTCTAATATCATAGCTGTACTAATATATACATGAAAAATTGCACTCCACTCTTATAGATAAGAGGTGAGATTATAAGTACATGCACATTCTGAAAAAAACCAAAAAACCCAAACAACAAAACCAACCAAAGAACAACCAGCAATGAAAGACACACAAATAAAACAGCAGCAGAAAGTCCCATGAAATTGCCTTAGCTCTTAATCAAATTTGTTTTAGGCTAAATAAAGGAGACTCTGAAATGATAACTTCCTGTGAGGGAAGGGAGGACAAAAGACTAAAAAGTGGTGGTTTGTTGTTGTTGTTGTTGTTGTTGTTTGTTTTTTTTTTTCCTGTGCCCTTTCATGAAGAAACAGGTTTTTTTTTTAATTTCTAGGCATAAATTCCTACTGATAGTTTTACATAAAATTTGGAGAAAAAAAGTATATAACTGTGCATACAGATGTTTTGATATTCATAGTCTATTTTGAGTTGAAGCTCAGAAAATGACATTGGTTTTGATGCATCTGTATTTAAGTGGACTCTGTCTAGGCTTTAGGACGTTGGTCTGAAATGTATCTTAACACACAATTAAAAGAAAACAGCAGCAACAAAATAAACCTAAGCAAAACAAACAAACAAAAATCCCAACCCAACAAAACCCACCACCTAAACCCAGGGTAAATCCAGCTTCTATCAATTTTTTTAGAATAAATTGCACATATGTGTCCTGTACTCTAGTCTTCCTTGATTTTTCTAGTCCAAAGTAGGTAAAATAAATAGTATTCATTACAAGCCATATGTCAGAAATGTTTAGCATTGCCAATTTGAGTAATAATTTTAGGAGTACTTTGGTGTCACTTAGGTATCTAAATAGTTGTCCTGATTTCTAAAATGCTTTGCACATGAAGCACAGCATTCTGCTGAAAATATGATGTCTGTTGTGGATTGTAGACATCCTGAAAGCATGTCAGTAGGTTTTTTTGAATTGTATGTTTGTATTTTTACCAGGTTTTTTTGTGGTGGTTGTGTTTTAAGCACAAATACAATATTATCATCAACTTGAGCCCCATTTCTAATCTGCCATATTCAAGGACTAAGGTTGTCTTGTATTGTTAGCTGTTCCTTTGTTTCAACACAAAATGCTTCTCTTACCTTAGAAACACACGAGTCATTGTAGTGTTGATGTGGATGGAAACTGACTTGAAAGCACAAGCTTTCTTTTAAGGAGAAAAAAGTCTCAAAACTAGATTTTGAATATCTATCTTTCAAGAGTAAGGGTCTCTAGACAAGTAGTAGCTTAATCAGGTGGGAATATTTAGATGGAGAGACCAGTAATAGTGGGAGTTGGAATACTGCCCTGTTTTTGGTCTTTTGCTTAAGGGCCACCTCCACAGAGGTAGTGGTAGCAAGGCTCATACCCTCTCCTGGTGTGCAGGTACCCCACTGCTTTAACAATGGAATTTCCTGTAGGTCTTCTGTTCAGCAGAACCCTGAACTGACATCAAGCTGATGGGATTTTTTTTGTGAGCTTGTAGATGGGTATTTTGTCAGCTCACATCTTAGGTGCAAAAATTTTTAAGAAAAGTAATTCAAGAAGAAAAGTAATTCAAAAACTCCGTGTTTGTTCTGAGCCACTAATGACCATGACCTGTGGCACAGCCGTATGAAACTCCTTCTCCCCCAAGCAAGTGCACACAATTTCTATAACTGGACCTGATTGAAACTTCTCTTTACCAGCACCATCACCTTTGGATGGCCTAGGTGTCACTGCTCAGGCTTGGCCTGAAAAGCAGAGCTAATGAAGGAGTTTTCCAGCCCTTGCTGCATTTGTGGCACTTGCTCTCCCTGCTGTGCTGTGTAGTGCACTGGCTGCTTGTTGGCAACTTCATATTTCACACTGCAGGGAATTGAAATGACAGGAGAAGAGTTTTATTTGCAGTAGCCTGTGTATCCCTAGACTATGATTTGGCATAAAACGTCTGTTTCGTGATCTGTTTCAAGGCCAGTTCCCTTCTGCCAACAAAGGTTAAAAAAGCCATGCCTTTGCTGGCGGGGGGAGATTTGCCTAAAGGCTTGATATAGTCAGAATCAAAGCATTCTGACACAGAAATCCTTATTTTAGTTATTGTGAAAAAACAGACAGATGTTAAATGTATCAGCATGTTAACCTGTGAGTAAAGGAGGCCTCTGACTTCTGTTGTGTGGGCTATAAGAAGTTGATGTAAACAATTTCTAGGTGTATATGTAGCTAGGAATAAGCTTTTGTTATTGTTCTGATGGTAAGAGAAGTGACAGGTCCTCTACATGTACTTGCTTAATGAGCAGAGTCAGTAAATAAATGTGTCAGTTTCATTTACCGTTTGTGCTTATTTTCAGTTTGCAAAGTCAATTGTAATATTGATACAGTTTCTATTAAAGTCTTAGGAAATAGGTCCTATGTGATGCAATATTTGGAGATAAATTGATACATTAAATATCTTCTTGTATTAACAGGAACCTAATTTCAGGGGCTTTTGTTTTCTGCCAAAAAAGTCAGTTTTTCAGACTGATACAGATTTCTTTGCAGAAGTGTCATTTTGTTGCACAGTTACAAATCTACAAAAAGAGTCCATGTTATTTCTTGCAATAACATCGATAGATTCAATCTTTATTAGAGTAAGTAGTGTATTACTGTCTGTGTACTTCACTGCCATTGATGAACAATTTTTGCAACATCTGGCTGCCTTTCCTTCTCAGAAAAATTTCTTTTTGTAGCTTAAAAAAAATAGTAATTGAATATTTGCATATCTCCAAGGAGCCATGTGGGTTAAACACAGCATTCATCTTCTACTGTTCTTAGGCTGCTTTTGGTTTAGAACTAAGAGCTATTGCTTTTATGATGCACCTTTTTCTATAAAGTCAAAACCTCACAGCAGTGCACAGAAAGCCAGTGCTGTAAAGGAGCTAAGTAGAGTCTTTAATAGAGCGAGAGCTAGGTTGTAAGTGTTTTTGTTCCTATGGAGCGGATTGATTTGGTTCCATCTGTTCCATATTCATAACAAAGGAGCTTACTTGCAAGAGGACTGACTTCCTGGGACTAGCATGGTAATGATCTTTTCACCACAGATTGAAAGGATCTGGAAATGGTCACTTTAGCTCAGCAGAAAGAATCTAGGACTGATAGCACTTCAAACCTCCTATTTTTCTCTAGCTCTGTTTCAAGGGCTCTGATGTCCAGGTGGAGACCTGGGACAAGCAGCATTTCTTGGGGCTCAGTGTTTAGACTGGGGCTGTTTAACACCTTTGTCTGTTGTGGAGAGTGGGATCAGGGCACCCTTAACAAGTTTGCAGTATGACACCTGCAGTTGATGGTCTTGAGGGAAGGGATGCCACTCAGAGGGACTTTGACAGGCCTAAAGTGGGCCTATGCCAACATCATGGGGTTCAACAAGGCTAAGTGCAAGGTCCTGCACCTGCATCAGGACACTTCCAAGCACAAATACAGGCATGGATTTCAGAGCATCCCTGAGCAGAAGGACTTGGCTGTGCTAGTTGATGAGAATGTATGCTTGCAGCCCAGAAAGGCAATTGTTTCCTGGGTTCATCACAAGAAGCATATCCAGCAGGTTTAGGAAAGTGATTCTCCTCTTCTCCATGCTAGTAAGATCCCCTGTCTGTACTGTATCCAGCACTGGGGCCTGCAACATGAAGGATATGTTGGAGTAATTCCACAAGAGGCCACAAAGATGATCAAGTGGACCGAAGCACCTCACCTTGAGAGTGAGCTGGGGTGGTTCAGCTGGTAGAAGACTCAAGGGAGCCCTTAGAGCAGCTTTCCAGGACTTATGAGGGCCTGTAGCAAAGGCAAGAGGGACTTTTTACAAGTGCATACAGTGATAGCACAAGGGGGAACTCTTTTAAATTATAAAGCAAGTTTAGATTAGATATTAGGAGAAAACTCTTTACTCAGAGAGAGTGGCGAGGCACTGGAGAAAGTTGGCCAGAGAAGTAAGTTGTGGATGCCCCATTGCTGAAGGTGATCAAGGCCAGGTTGAAGGGGTCTTTGGGCAGCCTGGTCTGGCGAAAGATATCCCTGCCCGTGGAGGGGTGGTAGTGAGAGTGGAACCAGATTATCTTTAAAGGGCCTTTCCAATCTAAAGCATTCTATGATTTTATGAAAATGCATGTTTTTTCTGAGTAAAACAAAACAAAAACATAAACCCTCCTCCCTTTGATGTTCATTGTCCCCCACCCCATCTGTTCTACATCTGAGGAGTTCAGGATGTTTTCTCAAGAAAACATGTTACAAATACAGGATTAATTTTTCCTAATTTATCATGGTACTAAAGGCAGAAGTGAAAAATTATTTACTGCCAATCTGGGTTCTGTTTCCTGAATTTTTCTCATGATCTCTTCTTTCTCAGCAGGAATATTCTGTGAAGAAGAAATAAAAAGTTCACAAAATTTGTGTGAAAGTTCCTTGCTGGGTTTCATAATTAGGATGATCCAGTGCCAGCTTTGATTACACACCTCTTGGGCTTTCAGGAAAAAAAATCCATTTTGTTCCAATAAAAAGATATTCTTGTCTCCTCAGGATATTTCACAAGGGCAGAAGAGAAAAATGCAGAAGCATACCACAAGCACTTTTATGTGGCTAAAGAACAAGTTATTCAGTGACCCCTAAGAGGTGAACTGGAAGTTTGTAGAGATCTTAGAAATTAACTAGGAACACAGAACAAGAACAATCCTTCTGTGTCATTGGTTCTAGGTATGCAGTCTCTGGAAGAAGCCTGGAGGTCTCCAGGTTTACAGTTGACCTGGATGGATGTTGTGCTGGAATGTGCTGGACTCCACGCCTCTCTGTGCTTCAGGATGCCTGGTGCTTGAGGCAGCTCTCAGAGTGGGTTGGGCAAGCAGCAGGCATGCCTAGCATGGTAACTGGTACTGCAGCATCTGTGTAGTTATACTCTGGTGTGTTTTGCCTTCAAGTCAACAATACCATATTGTGTAATTCATAGATATGTATGAAAGCATCTGCTACCCTTGCTGCTGAAGACTCCAGATCAGATGGTACACACGTATTTGCAGATATGATGGTTCCCCACACCCCAAAGTGAGAGATGTGATCTCTGATATCGAATTTTTTGTTTGGTCGGTTGTTAGTTTCTGAGTTCTCAAAGTTTTGCTGCTGCAACTCAGGGAGAAAATCCATGAATTTCAATAACTCTTTTCCTAACTAAGGTAAATGGCAGTATATCCAAGTTTCTTTGAAGAAATTCAGGGCATGGAACCCTCTTCTAAATTTGAAAGGAAGGAAGCAGCTGGTGCACACTGTCGTGAAACTCTTCCCAAGCTACCAGAATTATATCCAGTGCAAATGTTTGTTGATGTAGATTATCTGAGCCATAAATGTAAGTGATCACAGAAAGTCGGATAGGGACTGGCAGGGCTAATCTAATAGGATGAGGCTTGAGTTCTCTGCACTCTGAGGAGTGGAAACACCACACACAGTAGATTAGAGGCAGTTAAATTGAACAATGATGGACAATTGTGTGGTTGAGAGAAGTTAATTCGGCAGAATTTTTGTCCATCTCTTTTGAAGTTACTAAGTGTCAGCAAGATCTTCCAGTAAGTTTTTTTTGTTGTTCTATATTGTTTTCCATATGAAAAACAGTCTCACGTATGAAAAACACCATTAGAAACTGCTCACAGCATAAAGATTAGAGAAATAAGCTTTCTGTGCAGTGTGTTTGCTTAGATCAGGAAGTAGCAGATAGAAAATAGAGACAATAGATTTCCTAATCTGCTTACTCAGGTCATTAGTGTGAAACAGGGCTTTTTCTGGTAGAGAGTTCTTCTGAAGAATAGTTGTTAGAGCATTCAGGAAGAGAAAAGCTCAAGAGATACTTGTGTGTTTCAAGTCTGATGCAGTATTCATTGCTTTTAAAATCTTTTCCAAACCACCAGGGCTTTTATGTCCCAGTTATGGAAAAGTGTACACATACATGTCTAATTTTGAGTTCATCTGGGAATGATCACTGGGAATAGGGCTAAACATCCTGTGGTATACATTATTCTTAAGAAAAAAAAACCAGAAAACCCCCCAAAAATGCAGCAAAAGCAGCTCAGAAGGAAATAATTTGTGGCAGAATAAAATGAAAGGTTAGCTCTCCCATGAGCGTCTTAGACTTTCCCACAGTCACAGTTACAACAGACTACAGTCCTTTTCTGGCATAAGGCATAGATGGGACGTGTCAAATTCCTGACAAGTTCTCCTTGATGAGCCTATAGTTATTCTCACATAGGTTGGCTTTTTTAAATATGGGTTTCAAAACATGAGTAAGATCTATGGCATCGAACACAGGCTAGATAAGTGAAAGACAGAAGCAAGGATGTAGGAGTTTAAATATTACCTCATACACTGGACAAATTTTGACTAAAGAGAAAACTTCAGCTTAATGTGTTCCTGAATTTTTCATGGTAAAGGTCACAAACTGATGGGTTATATCCATTCTAAGGACAGGACATAAATTTCTGGCTGGTATAATGGAATGTGTCAGTAGCCATGCCCTCTGCAGGACTTGAACAAACTGGGAATTCACATGATAAAGGTGTAGTGTTATTAATACAGTGCTGGAATCTGTTGTGTCTGTTCTCAATCTGGCCTAGGACTGTAGTAGGTATAATGAAATTAAAGGTCTTTGCCCTGAGAATCCTGACGTATCTTAAAAAGGGCTTCAATTCCAATCAACTGGCATATGTTTTCCAAACTTTAGCTTTCCTAATTCATATCTGGTTTCCCTCCTGCAAAATTTTGGGTTTATCTGTGTAAAGGTAGTGCCAAGGTGCTATTAGAACTTTTCTGAGAGATAAACCTTCTAAAATCTTTTGAGGAAAAGGTGTTATCTGTAAACAGCGTGTTTGCAAACTCTGATGCCTGCATGTGCACTCAAACATTCAAAATGATATTATTCTCACTTTTTTTGATTTAAATTAAAATCCCCTCCACAACCCCTATTTTGTTCTTTTTCCTTTAAATTTCCTGTAAAACTTCTTGAAGATCTTTTGGTATCTTTTTACGTCTTCTCCCTCCTCCACAAGACATAAATAATCTTAGTTGCCTTGCGTAAATGAATAGCAAAAGTAACATTTAATGTGTTATGTATGTGTTCACAACCCTAGAAAAATGTGACATGTAAAATTACTTCTTTTGTTTTTGTAAACAGACAGAATTTACAAGCATAGCATGGAAAGAACACTTTCTAAATATTTTTAAGATAGTGACAAGCCAATGAAGATGGACTAGAATAGAATCCTTCCCCCTTCTTTAATTATATTGTCAGCAGTGGTAAAGCTAGTAATGGATAATATGAAGTCCATTAAAGTATATGATGCAATGATGCATGATACAATACCCACAAATTCCCTGTGGGTGAACATATTGCTTTAAAGATCAAAAAGATCTTTACTTTAATAACAAGACTATAATGTCTCTTCAAAGGATTTACTTTGTCTGGTTCTTAGAGATGGAAACTGGCAAACTGGATAGCCTGCTTGAAGAAAATAATTTAATTTTTAGTGATACCAAGGGAAAATCAAAGTACAAAAGAGCTTACGGAAAGTAGGAGGATATATTTTTCTCTAAGTGCTTTATTTGATAGTATTAACTTGGTTTATCAGCAATTTGCTCTAATATAGTCTAATCTAGTACAATAACTGTGTTTGGTTTTGTTAATGCCACTGAAATCAGTAATGAGATCCGAGGGGTTTACTTCATTCTAGTTAATAAGTGTTGGTTTGTTGCAATAGAAAACATTATATCAGTCATTTGTATTAGGCTAGTGCAGAAATGTTAGCGCTTATTTTAATTCATATAATACAGTTTGCATTTATGAAAGAGGAACCTTTTTATATGAGAGAAACCCCTGCAAATATTTCATGTGGAAGCAACTAAATGGTCTGTTTTTCATTCCTACGTCCTTATATTTCACAGGAACTTATATGCAACTTAAAGTCCATTCAAAGTAAGATATGCTTTTCATTTATTTCGAGCAGAGTTTTGTTTGTTTTTGAACGAGAAGAAACACTGCAGAAGCAAAACTGATTCATTGGAGCTCAAGCTGCAGTTAGATGACAGCTTCCCTCTAAACATAAATGTTCTTGCTTTTATGAAAAGAAACTTTGCAAAGAACTTTGAGCTTTGTTTTCTTACTGGTTCAAGGCTCAGTTCAGAGGAACAGTGGAGGCAGAGTTGGATTTTCTAGTATCAGAAACATCTGTTTGTCCAACTATTGAAGGTATAAAGGGTACAGACTCCCCCTGCACTGAGGTTTTGCTGAACTCAATTGGACTCAGTGACTTAGGAGCACAGATGATAAAAGTATAAGTACAAAAAGCCTTTGGACTGGATTCAAAGTGTTGCCCTATATGAGCTCTCAGCTGCTGTGTACCTCTGGTGGTGTCCAGCACTGATGAACTGTGCTTTGGGTTTCTTTGATGTTCTTGGCTAAAAAAGTCTGACTCCAGTACACCAGCCAGGCTAGCAACAGACAAGGCTTGTCATTAAATTCCCCCTTAGAGGAGAAAAGAGACCTTCCCGAGAGAGACATAGGGCGAGACCATACTAAAAGGAAATACTAAACAAGAGGCTTAATAAAACTCAAAGTCCATGGTTTATGTCTCCTAACACACATGGCTGGATTTTTTTTATATGACTTTGATACAAAACATATTTTCAATCTCTACAGCTTTCAACCAGATATATAAGCTGCAACTGATTAGAAAATGCAAGAAAAATTAGATTCTTCCTGGCCAAGCGGTTGCAGTGGGACGGTTAATTCAGTATTAAGTGCAGAAACAGTAACTCTGTATTGCTTTCTTCCAAGAACTCTCACTAAAATAGCATTTGTCTGGCAACTCATTTCCATTTACTAGGCTATTTTTAGTAGGTCTGAGAAATATAGTCACTTGTGAGATAGGCCATAATAATTCAGTGGGTTTACACATTGCAATGCTAGTGCAAATTATATATAAGACATTAAGAAATAAACATAGCATTTCACAATATGTTGTGTACATGTCTTTTATCAAGTCTTTTCCCGCATGCTGTGCACTTTGTCATTTATATTTTGAATGAAATGCAGAGTATAAATCTGTGTATGTGTGTAGGCATGTATCTATACACATACAGAGATCCATGCAAAAATGAAACACAGATGTAGTTGAGTTTGCAAAAGTAGTGCAACATATGCATTTATATTAGGTGTCCAATTAATAGCGTGGTGTTTAAAATATGCAATTGGAAATGCTAGTATCCGCATTACATTGGCTTGTATTAAGCAGCTGCGTCAGCTGTCACCTTTTATGTTTCTTTGTTCACTTATTTATTTATTTCATCTCCATTTAAAGTAATTTTTAAAATTTTAGTTTATGAGTGTTGTTAGCAGTCCTTGGTCAAAGGGTTTTTCAGTTTAGATTGTCTCTCTGTTGGCTTGAAATTTCTGAAACTTCAAGTTGTTCAGTAATGGTTTTTTGTGTTCTCATCTTGTTTTTTACTAAATACAGAGATGATAGAATTAGCTAGAACAAAGCTACCAGTAAGTTTTGTCATGATTTATTGAGGAATTGTACTTTATTGTTAGGTCTGAAAAATGACTAAGTCATAGTCATTCAATATTTTAATTTTCTCAGAATGGAGTCGTGTGTGCTAGCACTTTTTTTGATGGGTTGGAATGAAAGAGCAGGCATGCAAGGACTTTTAATTTAAACTCAAGTATTGGTGAAAGATCTGGTTTTTGTAGGACAGGATTTACGTATTTTAATTTATTTTATTTTGAAGTGCACAGAAGAAAATTATCTATAAATCCTTTCAAGTAACTTATATTTTGATAAATAATTTTGAAAAATCCTTTAGTGTCCTTAGATATGGGTCTTCATGTATGCACACAGAGGAGTACTTTATTGATTGATTTAATTCTACCTGACTTTTTCAGTTGTACCATTTATGCAAATTGTTAACTTTTTTTTTTCTATCTAAACTGTGAGAAGAATATTAATAACTAATTCTGCATTTACCTGGCTAATTTGCATACATTTGTGTTGTATGGTAAATCACATGAAAACCTACTGGGGAAAGGCTGAGCTCTTCTAAGAACTAATAGGCTATTTTTTTTCTTCTGGCTTGCACAAATTGAGAAATATTGCCTGTGGCAAGCATAATGGAAAACTGCATTTTTAATGCTTTCACACATACTCATTTCTGTTCAAAGAAAGAAGCAGATGACTCTTCTTAAAAATAAAACTTTCTAAAACTCTGTAGCTGGCACAGGATATTGGATGTTAAAACACTTCAGGTTGGTAGAGATATGATTTGCAGGTATAAGGTTACCTAGGTATTGCATTTGACTAACGGGTGTGCTGTTGTGCCTAAAAAGGCTAGAGGCAAATCACATCTATAAATACTTTCTCCTGAAGAGATTGTCTGTAAATTACAGGTCTAAGACAGTGCAAGGACTGTGTAAACGTGGGTTTCTGATCTGCAACCTCCAGCATCCTGTGTACTGGGTTGCTGCGGATTTTCTCTTTGTAATGTTCCTCCAGGTAGTTACAGAAGTTATATGTGCAACCCTTTGGACTGGGCAGTAAGTGTTAAGTATTTACTCAAACTCTATGCATGTGGCATCTTGATTTATTGTGCTGGGAAAAAGGTTCAGAATTGATCCTCTATTGACTTCCCAGTCTGAAACAATACGTCTGTTCAGTGGTTGTGGTTGGGAAGCACTAACCAGTGCCAGAATTTGTGTAACAGAGGGTGCTGGTAGTAGTACATCTGCAGTGAATTGTGGAGAGATCTTGGCATGATTTCTCACTTCTTGCTTACAAGGAGACCCTGTTTGCTGGATTTTCCAGCAGACAGCAGAAGAAAACATTCATCACATTTTTCAAAAATGCGAGGAGAACATAGCCTTGTCTCCTGTGTTTCACAAGCAGTGCTTTATATTCCCTTCAGAGAATACTCCAAGTGAACTGGTAATAGAAATTGAAATACAAAATAGTAAGAGAATTGCCATCTGCAGGGTATCTGCAGAGGCACAGCATCTGCAGAGGGTGTTGTGTTTTTGCATAGGGAAAAGATGCTCTTTACCAGTGTCCCCCCATTCTAAACAAAGATGCTGTTGGAGTGCCTTAGATAAATGGAGTGCTATTTCCAACTGAACCAGTTTCACTTTCTAATAAGGCCCACAGTGTCTTGTGCCATGAATGTAAAATGTCTTTGTAGTAATAAAGGAGGATTTGAACTACATTTGTGAGTCCTTTTTTTCTCTATGTCTGGATTTTCATTTTAGGGGAAAGTGCAATCCTGTAATTAGAAAGTTAAGAATGAGTGAGGAGGCAAGCACAGGTAACAGCTGATTACACGTGAATAGCAATAAGGAGGTGCATATCAATAAGGAGGATGGTTGAGACACTTTAAATGTGGCAACCTGATAACTTGCTTTTATGTTAGAAACTTAGCCTCAGGTATTTGGCAGCCAAACTGTTGTCTCTCTTAGGAAAGGAAATAATTACTGCTTTTGTCACATCAATAGCAGGTCCTGATAACTGTTAGTTCTGAAATTTTAATTTATTTAATTTTTTATATTTACTTTTTAATTAGCTTATTTTGTATGCTGATTGGTCCATATCTTGATGACTCTTTTAATGAGGTTTTGGGATTTATCATAATAAATTGAACTGCATAAATGTTTTCTGTATATGTTACTCTTTTGTTTCTCTATGTGCAGCTTTCTGCAGTCATTGAATAACTGCTAATTGTTACCAGGCTGAGGAAGGACCTAACCTGTTATTTATATCTAATATATTAATAATGTACATGTGTTTTCTAGCCGAGAACTACTCAGGAGTGAGATGAGGGAGTTGTATAATTTTTTATATATATTTAAATATAGCTAGCAAATACAGAAATATTTATAGTTTGGCTCTAGATGAGGAGAGAATAATTTTCACCACTCTCCTTTCTTACATGGTATAAAAATGGTTACCAGAAGTGGTTTAGAGACAAGAAATTTTCCCATCTGATTTGTCTTTTTAGGCTGTTTTCGGATCCAGCTTGGATCTAGTCCTGTGTGCAGTATTCATTGCATTTTTTTCCCCTAGTTCAACTAATGTAGATGGAATTCTTATCTGAGCAATACAGAGCTCATGACTTATTTTTTTTCTCAATTGTAGAATTTTCCTATTTAAAAAAAAAAAAAAAAGTAAGAGATCATATCAGTTATTTTTAGAATCATTGAGATGTTTTCATGTATCTTGTGATTTCAGGGGGATTTTAGTTTTCACTTTCTTCTCACCACAAATCTTTGTGTATCCATGAGGTTTAAAACTTTTTATTTAAGAGAGGAACCCAGGAGATTTTCATGAAGTAACTGATAAAGATGAGGTAGGGCAGAGGAGGTGGGAAGTATCATAGCATTTGTAATAACCTGTAGAAACTAGCAGTACTTCAGAGCTCCTCTTCTGTTTTCAATTGTGATTCTTCCTGACACAAACTGAACCAGTCAGATCTTTTCTAGTCTAATATCATTAATGAAAAAAGAAGTGGATATGACCTATTTTGTTCCTTATAAGGGAGTTTTTTCAAAAGCTTTGTTGTTGTTTTGCAGCAAGGATTCAATTATCTCTTTGTTTTTCCTTGGGAATTCTGGCTTTTGTAATAGAAAGTGTTGCTTGGGACAGGTTCCAATAGCATCAAAGGCTTCTTGCTCTCGGAACTGGGCTGTGTTTTATAGCTAATATAAT
The DNA here is from genome assembly GCA_020917445.1 of Riparia riparia. Classification (NCBI taxonomy): domain Eukaryota; kingdom Metazoa; phylum Chordata; class Aves; order Passeriformes; family Hirundinidae; genus Riparia; species Riparia riparia. The sequence goes on along the minus strand of JAIXNV010000025.1, from coordinate 10,979,302 downwards.
CTTTTAAATGGACAAATATAAAAGCCTTGTAGCAAAGCCTTAGGGTCTAACCTGATTTCATTCAGTAAAGAGAATGAAAATTTTCATTGCATCACCTAGAAAGGACATATTTTCTTATAGTGTAGCTAATTTCAGTGGAATGTAGCAACAACAGCAATGGTTTACCTGAGAAGCAACTTTAATGGATCCCAGCTGACAAAGAGCAGTTCACTTTCTCCTTTCCTGACTCTTTTCCAATGGCTTATACATCTGGTCAGTTAAAACAAAAACTAACATTGGTATAGGTTGTGGTTGGTGTTTTTTTTTTTTTTTTTTTTTCTTTCCCCAAGATGAAAGGGAGAATGGAAGAGGAGGGAGGGTGAAAGAAAAGAAAGGAAGGAAGGAAGTTGTTTACAGTCATGCATCTTGGCAAACAGCATTTAATTTCTCAGGAAGGCCAAAGAGGTTGCAATGTATCCCTTCATCACCTTGGTCTTGGTAGTAAGGAAGATGGAAGAGCTGAAAAATGATACTTGATTTTTTTTTGGTAGTCATTATTATTCCTTCTAAAGGTGTAAAAGACTGATTAAAGGGGCAACTTTCTGAGTTTATGGCAAATATTGATGATACATAATTTGAAAAAGAAAAGCACTATTTCATATTTCTCACTAAGACTGTGCCAGTTTCTGGAAGGATGATTTAAGTGCAACTGTTAGAGTTGCAATAGGACAGTTCTTCATGATATACTCTATAGTTGCAAGGGAGTGTAAAGACTGGTGGAAAGTATTTGAATAGTGAATGGATTTTAATTTTTTTTTTCTCAAGAATATTTCAGATCACTAGCTGTTACTTGCTCTTATGCGTGTGTAAATATTATGTGAACATACGAACTTCAGTGTACAAAATATTAATTTTCTGATTTTTCAGGAAGAATAGATTTTTTTTTTCAGATGGGATGTTATTAGCTCCTAGCTATCCTAGCTAATCAGTGGTATTCTAGTTAGTGACTGACTAACGGTCTGTTCTCATAAACAGCAGTTTAAATAAGCAAAATATGATTATTTTATGGACACAAGCAAGAGCATGTAAGCATCAAAGCAAAAACTTATCTTTAAATAAATGTGTGCCATAATGCACTTCTGAAATAATTTCTGGGCAGAAAAAATTTGTCAGTGATAAATTTACTGTAGGGATTCTGTTTTGTATTATGTTGCAAATGTGATTTTCACCTTTATCCTAGTAATTTGGTAATGACTATAGGATTCTTATCTTTTGAGAAATCCACAACTGCCTGTTTATTCTTAACAAAATAGTTAGCCAGTTGCATATATTCCATGAGGGCCACCGAAAAGACACCATTTCCTGAAGGCAGCCACAGAGTGCAAATATAGTGCCCTAAATAACACACAAGTTACTGTAAACTCAGTGGAGTTTCTGATGTGGTAAGATGCTATAGTCAAAGACAGCTGTTAACTCTTAACTGCTTGGCATTATGGGAGAGAGCATCATTCCTACATGGTTTTGTGTTCTAACTAACAGAGGGGAACATTTTTTCAAGAAGTTTCAAGATGCAGAATCACAACATGTGCTGTATTAGATTCTTTACTTTGCTCCTTTTTTTTGTGTTTGTACTGAATTTGCTAGTTCTTGGTAAATTCTAGGAAAAATCTGATGCCTGCCATGCAAACACATCATTGAAGACTTAAGAAGTTTATTTCAAATTAGCTGAGGAGCTGTTCAGGTGTTAGTTCAGCATGAAGATAAAGAGGTCATATGCCTATGTATAAGTAATTTTAATTGTTTGTCACACACAAAGACAGAATTTATAAAAGTGGATGAAATAAGGGGTAAAGAGAGGGAACTAACATCTTGTCAGCTCAACCATCTTTTCCAGTAGTGCAAAATGCAACTCATTCTGCCGTAATACATTTGAATTTAATAAAATGTCCTAATATTTGAATTTAATTAAATAAAAGCTACTTGGCTTCAGGTAATACTTTTAGCAATAGCTCTTGAGGAGTTTTTGATAATAAAAATGTGAGTGGTTTTTCACAAGTGAAAATCTTCACACCCAAGTCAAAATTCTTGGTTGTGCATAGTGTATTGTGGGACAATGTACAACATCAGAATTGCAGATATTGAGGAAATTTACCTTAGTGTGTGGCTGACAGTGCTCAAGAGATACCTTGGTGGTGAGAGTTAGGCATATTTCCCTATTATATTGTATTTTGAAGCAAGAATGTTTATAGAAAGGAAATTTTCACAACAGCACTTTTTTTCTGGGAAATAAGTAGATACTGGCACTAGACCTTTGTGGGTGACCTTTTGTATTAGGGCTAGACATATTTCCACTTACTATTTTTTCTCCTAATCGAGTAAGTATTCCTAAAAATTAAATACTTTAAACAGGAAATTATGAAGGAGGGAAGAAAGATGGAATAAACTGATTCTGGTTTGTTAGCTGTATAACATGGGGAATCATGTTTTGACTGAAGTGAGATAAATATTTTCTCAGCAAAGACAGGTTCATATGGAGACTGAGTTTGCTGTAAAATTTAGTGGTCTTTATTTCTACTTTGCTTGAAATATATAGGTAGTTCCATTCTTACCTCTTTGGTGGAATTTTGGTTTTTCGTCCTCTTTTGGGTTGTTGAAGTCTATGGCCTGATATTTCAAGGTTAACTTTTCTCTGAGTATTCTATATTCTGAAGTGTTTTTTCAGTGTGGACACATGCATTATAGCAAAAAAACCATATTAAACAAGTGTTCGAGAAAAAGCTGTGGAAAAGTGAAAGGAGGTAATGAAATATTGAAAATAGCATGTGCTTCACTTCTTCCATGTAAAATAATGAAGAAATTAATTTGAATAAAATCTGAAGATTTTATATGCTTTTGTATACACAAGCTACTTTGTGCGCTTGAAGTCCTTACGTTCAGGGATTTAAGTGTGTCCAGTCCTTCAGATAAAGGGAAGAAAAAGAATATTTTATTTCAGCACAGAAGATATTTTGGATTTTCACTCTCTTACTCATCCACTTATTTTTCCTTTTTCTTCATTTTACAGCTTCTGCAATCCCAGATAATGGAAGGAGATCCTGCCTAAAGCTTAAGGTGTTTGTGCGACCAGCAAGTAAGTTCTTCAGATTAAGCTTTTGAGGGTGGTCTTCTAGTGCCTGTTTTACTGTGTGGTCTAGTAAACAACTTTTTTTTTTTTTTACTGTTAAATCTTGTATGTGTTCTGTGCATGCAGCAATGTTTGTGTTATGATTTTCAATGTGTTTTCTTACCATTTTTCATAAATCTTTGTATGAATTACTTGGCAGTTGCTAACTTGTTTCTTGACCTTGTATAAATGGAAGACTTATACTGGCATTTGGACAGACTTTAAAATATGAATATGCATAATTATGTACAGTAAATAGAGAGAAAAAAGAGAGGAAAAAAGGAAAGTGGGGAGTTTAAGGGTGTTTCACTAACATATTTGGCTGTTATCTCTATTTTTGTTATAGACAGCTGTATGAAAACTATAGGTGTTCATGATCGTGTTTTCGATGTTAACGACAAAGTAGAAAATTCATTAGAACCAGCAGGTTAGTATGCTTAGAGAATCTCTTTTAACAAATGTGTGTATCCCTCTGGTGCTTCAGTACTTTTTTCTTCTTCTCTCTGCATGCTTTGCATGGTACAACTGCCCTGCTTTTGCATATTTCTAGCAGTGCCAATACAGCTTATGGTATATTTCCTGCATCCTTGTTTAATGCAGGGAAGTAAACATGTTGCTTTATTTGTTTTTTTCGGGGTGACATAGTTTAGTAAAATTTGCTGTGTGCCAGTGTAAAATTTCCACCAGTATCCTGGAGCCACTGGCCTGTCCAAGCCAAACACTCAGCATATTGTCAACACAATCTATTTACTAATTGGACCTAAAGTTTTAGAAGTAAAGTCAATGGGCACGCTTCATCTGTTATGTGGTTATTGCCCTTTCAGAAAAACAGGACCACTGCTTGTTGAATGCCAATGCATGACACAGGTATGCAACTAACTGAGTTTTTGTTAAATAAGAAACTAGTCCTTTAAAATGGTATATAGTTATGTGTATACTTGGTTAGGCAAAGTATCATTTTACATATGTGCATGTACACACACTCACACACTCTGATATATAGATAAATATATAAATACAAATTCCTCTCCTGCTTTTATTGGAGCAAACTGAAGTTTTGGGAAGCTTTTCTTGCAAAACACTGTCATAGGAATAAGGATGCTCCTCATCTGCCCAGGGCAAAGTTACGTTAACTTCTACCATCAATCAAGCTAACTTGTCTCCATGTGTAAAGTTCATGTGTACTGTTTGTGTGGCTGAAGCTTGTAAAAGATAGAAGTGTATATAATTCTAGGGGTATGAATGACCTGAATGACTTAAAAGGAGTCAAAATTAGGTAGGTATGTAGGAAAAGTATTTACAATAGTGTTGGGCCTGTTCATTTTATATGTACCTACACACTGCTCACTTATTGTATTAAAGCCTCAATAATTAAAGTCAAATACACAAATCAGATCAGAAAACATTGCACACATGTTGTTTAGTACATACCCTAAAGAACAGGTTACTGATATTTTTTTCTCTTATGCTATTTGAATATGAAGCAACATTCTCTTTACATATAAAGCAACATATTCATTTTTTTTTGCTCTTTTTTATATGCAGATCCTTTAATTAAAATTCCTTAATTATATGTAAGTATAATTAAGGCTTTTACAGTTTAGCTGGTTTAAATTATTTATCTGTGGATAAACAATAGAATTTATTATTTTTCTTTAAAGTAATTATCAGATCTTTCCTAAAAATTTGGAGTTTGTGAATCAAAGATGTTCTCTAAGTAATCTAAGTGCAAGGATAGTGCACTTACATTGGCTATATTTATACATTTATTAGCAGCATTTTTCTACAGAAGACTCTAGAATGTTCTCTCACTGTCTCTACCTATGGATTTGAAACTCAGTGCACCTTTTTATATTTTGTGACTTGGTGAACATGGTCTAATTAATGTGTCCAATACTGCTTGTAAAATAGATCATCTGAGTAATACATGCCTGATTTTAGTAAACTTACTAAATTTTTGTTTCATCAGTGCTTCTTACTTCCTGCTGATTGGCTATAATTAGCCAACATCGTCACAAAAGCACATCATTAGAAAGCAGCAGGCAAACCTGGCAAGCAAAATCCAGTGAAGAGCATTCTGCCATCTCAGATGAAATATTGTTTGTGTTATCAGAGGGGAAAAATAGCTTTTAATGAGAAGATTTGGTACCACAAAATTCCCAGTCCTGATATCAATGTATGTTTGTAGTATTAATTGGGCCAGTCACCATTAGATAATCAGTTACTCTGAGATGTGCCAACTGCTGTCACATTTCTCTGTTGTTGGCTTGTTAGGGTTGCTGCTGCCTTGGTGGATCTCATTGCATGTGTTCTGTGTCGTACTAATTTACTGTCTCTGATGAGCATCTGCTTCTGTGCTCTCCCCTAGCCTGCCATGGTCTTCTTCTGCAGTAGACAGAAGAATCGAAGGGCAGGAGGGTCATGTTCCCTTGACTTACTGTCATTTTTCTTGTAAAAATCACCATTTGTGTGATTTTTGAACCATTGTAATTTCACTGGTTTTGTTTAGAAATTTGTAGGAACCTCCAGTAATTACACTTTCAGAAGTGATGGAATTAATTGGCTCTATTCCTGTTCCTCCCCCTCTCTTTCTCCATAATAATAAAAAAGGGAAAGTCCTTTCAACAAAAATTGCAGCTGTGCATATCTGAAAATTAGACCTGAAGCATGTGATGTAAGGCTGTATTATCTGAAAAATTCATGGCTGTCAAAATAATTGCTGGTATTCCCGGTATTTAGTAGCGACCTTCTGGATTTTACTCACAAGTGTTTTCCTTTTCATCAATTGTCTTCAATATTTCAAATGAAGCAAACCCTTTTCCCCAAGCCTTAAAGGCTCTGCAGTTATGACTCTGCACCTCCAAGGAAAATCATATTTGTAAAGTGATTTTCATAACTGCAGATGAGTCATGTTCTAATATATGAGTGCACAAATCTTGCAACAGCAAACCTTAAGAGAAAACCCAGATGATTTCTCAAAAGGAATGCCTTAATGTTACATGGAAATTAATTCTTCTGTGAAGAATGGCTTTATAAAAATGGCATCATAGAATGTCTCTGTACTTTTCATTTAAGAAAAGCAATCTTTTTAGCTTAGTGCTTTTTCGTTGAGTTTTTCAGCAGTAGCCAGTGTTCCAGTTGTGACAGTATCTGATAGTCAGAGAAAATGAGGATTTATTACTGCTATATGCTAGTTTCGCCCTATTGTGTTTTAGTGCTGACTCACTGATGTAATTAGGCCAAAACTGTTGACATTTCAGTGTTGCAAATTCAGACTTACTTGCAATTCTAGAGGTAGTGGGTAATACACATTATTCTCCTGTGTTGTTTTTGTTCACCAGCAGTGAGTAAATGTTTCTAAATTGGGAAGACCTAACTTTAAATATATGAAGGGAGGTAGAACTGACAACAGAGGGGTATTTTTTCCCTGTAACTTCTTAAATACATTTTAATTGAGAAGCAAGCTTTTGTGAAGTACTGTATATCCATTGCAAGGTCACCATAAGGTTGTAACTCAGAAGTGAAATATGAAACAGCTTTTGGTATTGACGACCACTGAAAATAGCATTTTCAGAAGCCAGCATTCACTTATATTCTGAAAGAAAAATGCTAGGGCCTCATTTGGGCCCAATATGCCTGGGAGAGTCTCCTTGCCATACAGGGTGTGGAGCTGCAACTTCAGCTGTTCCAGACAGACTTTCCCACTGATGCCACAGAATCACAGAATTGGTAAGGTTAGAAGGGACCACTGGAGGTCATCTATTCCAACCTCCATACTCAAGCAGGTCCCCTAGAGCATGTTACTAAGGATTATGTTCAGATGACTTATGACTGTCTTCAGTGAGGAAGACTCCAGACCCCCTTTGGACACTGTTCCAGTGCAGAGTCACCCACACAGTACAGAAGTTCCTCCTCTTCAGGTGTAACTTTCTGTGCTCAGTTTCTGCCCTTTGCCTCTAATGCTATTGCTTGGCACCACCAAGAAGAGATGTCTCTTTCTTACAAACATGAACATATTTACAGCTAATTAGTGCTTGCTTTTTATACTTTTGCCTTGAGCAGCCCTGAAACTTGTTGATAAGCTTTATGTCATTATAGTATCAATTAGTACTGGAGAAAGTACAAGTGATAAATTGCTAATTCAGTTTACTGTGCATCTTACTGTGTAACTGAACTGGAGCTGAAGAGTCCATTAACCTAAATTATGCTAAGTGCTCTCCTGATTTTGTGCTAGGTGTCAAGGGTATGGAAGGGAGGGAGCTTACTTGTAGCTAAAGCCAAGTAACATGAAAGGCTCCATGACAAAGCAGCATGGTGATGCCAGTGTCCTGACTCCAGCTTCCCTTAGGGCCTCTAGCTGGAACTGCTCAGATCTCACCCAATGTAATCCTGGCAGTGCAATATTTTGAGATGAGAGCTATGAGACAGAAATATCATAGACATCTCTCATAAAATAGGGAGTATATTGCATTAAGTATGTGACATGCTATTAATTTTGCTGGAAACTTTGGTGTTCTAAAATAAACTTACAAATACATTTTGAGGCAACTTCATGCTTCCTAAAAAGGTTTGGCTTTTTCCTTTCATTCAGTAATGAAAAACAGAAGCTGATTTTTTATGGCAAGCCGCAGACTGATTGCTTTTTGAATAGCTAAATTAGGTAGCATTGGACATGGAGAATATGGATGCCTTTGCAGAGGAAAATACCACTGCTATTACAACACCAAAGCTGATTCTGACTTTGCCCACTTTTTCTAGTTTACAAGCTGTGACTTTTAGACTGATCTTAAGTTTACAAGAGCTAAGCAGCACTTTATTATGTACCATATATTTAATATTTGCTACCTTGTTTTCTTCTGCCACTAATGCATAAGCATGTGTTCCTAACTCAGCTGGTTCTTTTTTCATTAGTTCTAGCAGCATATATGTAAATCTCTGTAAATTTCTGTTTACCATGAAAGGCAGTGAGATTTTCCAATCTGAGTATATATTCGATAAAATTGGTGACTGTCATGTGTTAGCCTTCAAAATTTTGTTTCAAGAAAGAAGGAATGATGTTACATTTCCTGCTCATCCCCAGATGCAACATACTTCAGTGGAAATTTTGTGCATGGGGGGGTCTATGCTTGGGTTTACAGGCTGTCATTTCAAATTCAGGAGTCAAAATCTGTAACTGAATAAGGGGGCTAACTGCGAAATTAATTCCGGGCATGTGCAACACTTTTTAAAATCAGGTGTTTTTATTTAGCTGCCTCCCAAGTGATGTTGCTACTTTATGAGACATCCAAAGCTAGAGCCACAGTGTTTTACTGAAGAGGAATCTTTCATTCCTCAATCTGCTGAAATCAGACTTACTTTTTGCTCCTCTGGTTTTCAGTAGGAGTTTCGCCAGTGAGAAATGCAGGACTTGGCCCCAAGTTGGTTACATAATGAGGTATTACACACTTGTGAAAGTCAATGACAGGACAAGGTTCATTGCCCTATTTCATAAAGGCACTGAAATCTACTTACAGTTGTCAGCTCAGTGAGAGTTTATTAAGGATGCAAAATCTCATTGAAATGTGTGCTTTCTATTTGAACAGATGATACCGTACATGAGTCAGCCGAGCCATCCCGTGGTGAGAATGCGGCACAGACACCAAGGATACCCAGCCGGCTTTTGGCAACTCTGTTGTTCCTCCTGGCATTGCTTTTGATATTATAGCACAGTATGCTCCGGCAACCTGTCACAGAAAATATCAGGGTCTTGGAACATCAAAGATCCACCTAACTGCTCATCCCAGGAAAGGGACTTTATTGTTTTTGCAGATGTCAAATTGTTATTTTTCCCTTTTCTTCTCCCTTTTAGCCTGAACTCAGCAAAAATTTGAAGGGGATAACTAGCTTCAGCACCAACCCCTACCTACTCTGTGACTTTCTTAACCCCTCCATATAAATAAAAGGACTCCAAATGAAAATGCCAAACTATAATAGTGACACTAGTGATTCTTATTTTCCTCTGCATTCTCCTTTAAGAAGTCACCTCTCTTAGCTCACTGTGTCGTCCGTATGTGGACAAGAAAGTGTAGTGGCAGATGCAGTCAGTGAGGGATAAGGAAAGTGAGTGAAAACCTTGGAGAGTCTTTCTCTGTAATACAATATAAACACCTTCTTATTCAGCACTGTAAGATGGTCATGAAAAGCATTGTGTCACCATGTCAGGACTGGAGGGGGGATATTAAGAATAGATATAATATAACACCATTTCCTCTAGAAGTTTCTAAATGAACAGGCTTCTGAAAGGGGAAAATTATGTTTCTTATAGGACTGTCTTGAAACATCTTTGACAGTAAAATTTTTGCTCACAAGTAGACATGCTGTCTTTGGTGAGAGGAAGAAGTTAGTATTTAGGAAAGTTAGCACACAGCAGTCAAGGTCAGATTTAGGAAACTTCACTGGGGGTGTGAGTGCCTCTGTTATTTCGTTTTAAGGGGATAATGCACACCGGCTTATTTTATTTTAAAACAAATCACCGTGGTGCTAATTTTTTTTTCTTGAAATGCAGAGGCACTTTTGAAAATAAAGTGACCTTCCCCAGCGCTGACTTAGTAGCTGATAGCCTTGGATGCTGCTTTGGTGTTAATACATGCTAAAAGAGGATGTCAGTGGCCAGAGGAAACATGTTTGGGACACAGGATCTCCAGTGTTCTCTTGATTTGTGTCTCCTGTAAGTTCCTCAATCATCGGAATAAGTCACATATAGAAGAAACCAGGGCAGTCTAATAGCATTGTTTGGTGGGGGGAAAGAAAAGAAGTGTGGAATAGGAATTCAGCGTTGATTTTTTTATCTTTTCCCCTTCCAGCACAGTTTGAAGAGTAGAGGAAACATGTTTATCAGCCAGAGATAAACTAGATGGGCTCCCAAAGACTTAACAAAATATTTTTTTAAAAATCCACTAGAATAGAAAATACATTATTTAGATATACTTTATGCTGAGAGTGAGTATATATGCTTGTCCTATTTAAACGTGAGAGAAGCAGTAACCCTTGATGCAATTAGGAAATGGGACTGTCTTGTTTGATGAAATTAGGAGTGACCCTGTTTAAGGAATCTGAGCCTTGGCTAACAAAACTTTAAAATGTAATTTGCTGGGAAGTGCAAGCCTTGGGGTACTTTTTGGCTAGGCTGTCATGAAATTTGGACTACTAAGTATAATCAGTGAAATTTCAGACCCAGACTGAAACAGAGCTTTTCTGACAAAAACTGTGGTAACTAAGTTAAATGTGAAACAAAACATGTAGCATATTAAAGCAACACAAGATTTTTCTATAATAATTATGAAGAAAAATTCTGCCATAACAAAATTGAGTGATGTCATTAGTGGACACCACTTCATAGGCTTTTTATTTTTAAATGAGGAAAAGCCTTCCAGAAGTTAAGGCAGGAGACGGGAAAATAAATTTGATATGTAAAGGGAGGTTTTATGCACGCTGAGCTATGACCTGGGCTTGCCTGATATCATACATGTTCATAAGTACAGGGCCTGTACTTAAAGGAGGAATGCAGGAAATTTGCTCTAGTGTAAAGTGCACAGAATAAAGATTCACAGTCCAAACAGTGAGGGAAGTCATCATCTCATTACAGGCTGTCTGGTACTTTGCTTTCTTTAAGGTGTATATACTTGATACACACACTAAGACATTCTGTAGGTAGGAATTAAAAAGCTTTGGATGAGGTGTGTTTAATCAGAATGCACCTTATCAAATGGATTATTAACCAGAGTACAGATAATATTGCATGATGTGTAACCATTTAAAAATGATTTATAGTAATTGCAGGCAATCACACAAGTAGTACAAATTTGATGTAGAAATGGTGACTTCGTTTGTCATCTTTTGTCTCAGAATGATATTGAAGATGTACATTTACCCACAGTAAAGGATTGTCACTAGCATTACTCCTGATGAAACTCACCCCTTCATATTGTCCCAGAGCCTTGCTGTGTAGGTGAGGGACAGCACAAGCAATGATCCCTGGGTTGCCCAGCATGGCTGGGAGAAGCTTTCCAGGCACTACCAGTTTCATACTTGATGGCATTAGGCAATCCCAGTCATACTGAGTACATAAATGTTGGTGGGTTTTGTGTTGTATTGCAAACCTCTGGATGCTTTAAATGCAGATGTTGCTGAACATTAAGGGGTTTGTTGCTCCCTTACCCTTCATCTGCCCCTGCTCAAGTCTGAGGTACTGATTCTCCCCAGCCTAAGTGGGTTACTTACACCCATGACCTGCACTCCTGGCTGCCAAGGACATTGCAATGTGAAGCAGGCAAAATAGGGATTGGTCAGTTTAGTGGATACTGTGTATCCTTCAATAGACAAGGTAACATTTCGTGTTAGTTTAGAATATTGTTTTGTAATGTACTTACCCGGATGGCGAAGGAAAGACAAGTAAAACTTAAAGCTATGTTCTTTAAATTCTGTATTATTAGCAACCTCTGTTGTATATAGTGTTTGATAATAAAGTATTCATTTGATTCTTATGTCTTTTGTAAGTGAGAACAATAGACTTTCAGGATATTAAAATCACATGTTGATTACAAGACAGAGCTGTGAAGCATCAAGTGTGATCATGGCTGAGAACTGAGAGACAAGTGGCCATGACACTGCAGCATACAGGACTCATCTTTGAAAATTGTTCATCTGTTGCAAGACTTCACAATGTCAAGACCTGGAACAACATGACTTTTGATGATCAATGTTTTGTCCTTGGTGTTTAAAGGTCTTACGTTAGAACCCCATTGTTTCTGTGTTAGTTTTGTTCTTTTGTATCATGTTTGTTTCTGAAAAGGCTTTGGGGATATAACAAGTTTTCTGTTATTTTGCTTGTTTGTTTCTTTTTAATTTGTTGGTTGGTTTTGTTGTTGTTTGTTTGTTTGTTTGTTTTCCTCCGGCTTTCCTTCTGGATTTGTTCCCATGAATAGTTTGTTTTTCTTCCAGAAGGGATCTTGCCAATGTCCTGTGCGATAGATGTATGTACTTGGTTCCAAAAGAACTAGAGACAAATTTGGGAAGTACTGAGAGTAGTTGAGTAGATTGTTTCCTTTCCTTTGTAATTGTGGAAGGAAAATTGTTGTATTTGTACCTGTTGATTCCCACCCCTAATCCTAAAAACTGAACTTAAAGCATTGCCTTATGAGCGCAATGGTTTAGTCACTTTCAGAGGTTTAGAGTGTTAACTCTTCCCCTCTTTTCATTACACTTGGATTTTGTAATCACCAGTTTTAATGTACAACCATCCACACTTCTCTTCCCTCTTCCTGCCCTTCCTCCTCTCCCACCCTCCTCCTTTTTTAATTTGGAGCTGTGAATGGGCAGATCTGTTTCTGGTCTGGCATCACTGAGTTTTTCCCATGCATTTGCCCTTGAGCTTCTCAGATGTGAAACAAATCTCCGTACAGTAGCCTTGCTGCCATTGTCTGTACAGTTTAATAGATGCTGGCATGTTGGAGGTTATCCATGAGTCTGCGAAATCCGCTTACCATGCTTACTCTTTACACCCCATTGAAGACATTCATTGTGTGTGCATCTGGGTATGAAAGTCCAGCTCAGTGTGGTCCTGTGCTTGTACTGCCCTGCTTTGCAGTTTCTTTGCACTTACTCATTGAGTGCTGTTTTTGAAATGCTTACATTATATAAACATAAAGAAAATGTTTAAAAAAAAAATCCAAACCCCCTGCCCCATAAGATCTGTATTTGTATATACACGTGTCTGTACAATTATACTTAAATAAAATTAAAGATTTTCATCATTTTAATTGGTTCTTTTAGACTACATTTTTGTTTAACTAACTGCATTTTCATTTTGTGGGCTGTTTGTACCTACCTTACCCAGACTCGTAGAATGCTTGGGGTTAGGAGGGACCTTTAAAGGTCTTCTAGTCCAATGCCCCTGCAGTGAGCAGGAATATCCTCTACTAGACCAGGTTCCTCAGAGCCCCATCCAAACTGACCTTGAATGTTTCTGGGAACAGGACAGACAATGAGAGGAATATGAGGGGAAGTGGGAAAAAAAATGCATGTTATAGGCACAACAGGAGAGTACCTAGAGCTGTAACTACCAATGTCCTGGCAGATCTCTGCTCTTCACCCTTTTTTATGTGTTAATAGCTCTTCCAAATTCTTAGGAGGGTAAGGAGTTCTCTCAGCCAAGTGGTGGTGCATTACCTGGTTTCCATCATCACTTTGCCCTGCTCTGGGCCTCACAAATCAATCTTCCTCCCCTGGGTAACAAGTGGTTGTAAAGTGCAACTCTTCTTGAAGAATAGAGCCAACACCAGAGCTGTGCAAGCAGGGCAGTTGTAGTCCTTTTCTCCCCAGGATGTCTCTCAGACTGGCAAAGAGCTGAGGTTGGAAATGGCTTTGAAATATCACCTATATCTTTCTTTACCGAAAAGGCTCAGAGCAGCTAAGCCTAATGAATAAGAGAATTTGACCAAGTGTTCCTCTGAAGGGAAGGGGAAGAAAAGCGGTGGAAGCAAGAAATTGGATGGCTTTCTGCTCCTCCTTCATTCTGCCCTGTCCCCAGAGGCCGATGTAATAGGGCCTCTCAAAACATACAGGACTGCATTGGTGTTGACTTTTGTTTAGGTCTGAAATAGTTGTCTTTGGCAGTGTCTACTCACTATCCATATGATAGGTTGAACCTGAGAATTTAGGGCATAAAAGGTGGGGAGCACATATCAAAACCTGTAGTACATGCACTGTGCATTCAAAACTGCTTAACTGCTCTATGTTAGCGTTAAACTCACAGAAAGCTTTTTATTATATTTAATTAGTTTACAGGGCAGAAAATACTAATTGTAACTTACTCTAACCTTCTTTAAAAATGAGAAGTGACAGCTTGGTGAGAAGAAAAGTGTGTCTGAGTATTTGACACAAAGAATTGATGAGCCATTTTTTTCCTCTAGAGCTGTGATGTTACAACCAAGACAGGGTTATAAGTGACACATGTTCAGTATGTTTTAACATAATAGCCATGTCAAGAAAATATCCTGGAGTCTGACACACTTAATAGCCTTTGCTCAGAAGACACTCTGCTTTTGCTGAGAATGGTATTTGATTTCATTTTTCTGCATTAGTGTGCACAATGGACTTTTGTACTCCCTCATCTTCCCTTCTGCAGAATATTTCTGCTCACAGAGTAGCTCTGAGGGCATTCTTAGGAATATTCAGGCATGCATCATACTGCTGTAAGATGGCTGTGTGCCAAATGGGGTTTTATTCATTTAAAACAAAGCTTTGATTATACAGGTTAGAGATGTGGTAACCAGCTGTGATGGTTACGTTTTTCACAGGCTTTAACAGCACAGGAATGAAAAGTGCCTCCTTCCTTATAACTCTTTATTTTTGTTAACGTTTGCCCTTACTGGGAAGTTTAGTTTAAAACCTGATTCAACTTATATTAGAGCTGTATGCCTAAGAGTCCAAACCGAGTCTTCACTTTAAAGGCTGCAGTGCAGACTATACATGGCTATATGTGTTTGCTTTCAGCACATTTGATTTGCGTCTGCTAATTAAACAACCTGAAATATCACCAATTTTAATTTTTGTTAAAATTTTCCCGTAGACCACACAGAAACTTTTAAAACAAAGTCTTTGTTGGATGAAAAAATAAACTCTAAGGAATTTTTTTTTAAAAAAGAGATATTACAAATGTTGTACTAAATAGATTTTCTGTTGGTTTCCTCCCCCTAGATAAATCTGTTAGCTGACTAATACCGTCAGTCATGTTTCATTTGGAAGAATTCAAGATTTGGAAAACCACAAGATAACTCTTGCAGCCACAAGCACATCTTGAAAAACATCGTTTCCTATGATGGTTCTTCAAGCAAGTTCTTAGGTCATTTGATTACACAAGGAGGAGTATAAATATGAGAAATTGCAGGGTGGTAAGTTAGGTGTGTGTTTGGAGGGAAAGGAGAAGTTTCTGTTTTCCTAGCACTTTGTGAATGCATACAGTGCATTCAAGATCAAGATTACAGAGTGATTTCTAGATGCCTCTCCCACCTTGTAATGTTTCTCTGAAGGATGGAAGCTACCTCCTGCTGTATATACAATCTCAAGTGTCACAATTCTTGGACGCAGCCAGTCTCTCAGTTCTTATGTTCAAAGCCTGCTCTCCTTAAGTCCTGTTTTGTGGGACTTGCCAATATATATTTTCCAATATTAATTTTAGTATTTAGACACATTTATCTATCCACACTGTTGACAATACTGAAGTTTTTGTCTGGATGGTACTTGTAAAAGGAAAGGTCAAGTAAATCGATAGGATATAGAAGGTATAAGTATCCCTCTGATCTTTGTTCTTCTGCTGAGCACCAGTTGTGCCTTTTGTTCTCATGTCCTGTAAGGTTAAGTTGTCTCAACTAATTGCTTGACTAATCACTAATCACTGATCACTGGTACTAGAAATTTATGAGGCTGTGTTCTTTTTTCTCCTCACTGTCACTTTACCTACAGCTGAAAAAAACAGAAGTCTAGAGACAGCAGAAGAAAAGCATCTTGAGGCCTAACTTGGCAATCCTGATGTGATCTTGAAGTCCCAACACATTTACACTTGAGTATTGGAAATAAATGGAGTGTTACATATTACAGATGACAAGCTGTGATCTTGCAGCCACTATCCTTATCTGAAGAGGGTCAGAAGAATCAAGCCCTTGGCTGGGGTTGAATGCCTCAGTGGAAACTTGGTATGCGTGTATCCCAATGCTTCTGTTCACTACAATGAGGGTGGAGAAGGGGAAAGAAAGAGCTCATTCAGTCACAGATGGCTGAGCTGCAGTAGGAAGTATACAGCAGGCTTTAAGCCCAGAAAGTACTTACTGGTGTAAACTGCCTGTGAGTTGTCTTGTTTGTTTGTGGAAATTTGTAAAAACATGAACTAGAAAACCTGGAAAGTGCCTGGTTGTGTCCTGTGGTCTGTGCTTGCAGAAATCAAGGCAAGATTTCCCACTGAATCACTGTTGCTCAGTTTTGAAAACTCAGTAGCATTTAAAAATAAACACCTCACCTTACTATTCTAAAACAGGAATAACTTGGAAGTCTTGCATTCTTCAAGGCTTGTTCTGGAGTTGCTGCACGTGATGCTGGCAGTTCAGGATTTTGATGAATCAGGCCCTCATGAGAAGTCTTCCCCAGCTGTTGAGTACTCTGTCTAGCAGATGTTTTAAAGTTAGTTTTTAGAATTTGTTTGGGGAGTAAATTTTTGTTTTTATCTCTGCCATCAAAAAGCTCTTGAAGCTGGAGTGTGAGTGAAGAGTGTAGATATAGTGATTTTCACAGGGCAGAACACAGCTACATTTTGATTTAGCACAGCTGCAGAGAGAAGAATGGCAGTTCTACGTTAAGAAAGGATTGAACAAGAGTGTGGACTATGCACAATGTTAATGGTTAAGCTTTAAATGTCAGGCAAAGCTGGATTAACCCATGCAGCCATGCTTATGTGCTTTCTACTTTAGTTTTACAATATCCTGGTTCTTGTAAATAATTGCATTACAACAGGCCTTGCATTTCCCCGGCAGAGAAGCCAACGCAAGTGTGCATATCTTCCTTCCTGGTGAATTTGTGCCCCTTTTGTGGTTGTTTATTTCATTAGTTATTCTGCATTTATTCACAGGTAAAAAGAAAGGAAAACTCTTGTACCCCAGAGAACTTTTGGCAAGCAGCTCAATGAAATGCACATGGTATGAATATTTATGCTGCTTTAGTGATCAGATTTTTGCATCTATGAATAATAAAGGTTTTAACAAGAACAGATAGCAAGATTGGCACAGAACAGTGAAGTGGTTAATATAGTAACCTCTCTGGTGCAGGATTCCCCTGAGAGCAGCAGACTGAGCAATCTTCCTCCCCTTTCTCTTCCTCTAGCACCAAAATTAGTCTGACCAGACATGCAGATCCTCCAGATAGCTTTGCAGAAAGCAGGTGTTTTATCTACAACTGGTTCCCTTTCATGCTTTCTTTGAGGAAGCTCAAGGTTTTTGACTAAAAAAGGACCTTCAACTTTTGAACATAATTTTTGTTTCAGATGCTCTCTGGCAGCATTTGCATTTGAATCTGAAGCTGCCGCTTTGCTTGGTGTTTTCAGCAGCAAGTGGCTTACAAATGTTTGCATGATTCAGAAATTTGGGGGGTTGCAAGGCAAAGCAGCATGGTTTTCATGAGCTGAGGTAGGAAAGAAAGGGAAATCCTCTCAACTCCTTGTGCCAGCTCAGTGATGCTGAATGGCGATGCTTTAAGGTCTGTCTTTGGTGAGAATCAGGGCAGCTGCAAGGTCCTGAAGACCACAGACCTCATTTTATTTGCCTATATCTGCAGCTGCTGAAAGCCTGATCTCCAGTGTTAAAATGATATGCTCTACGTTCATGATAACATTGTGCTTGGAGGGGACATTGAGCATTTTGCCTTCTGATGCTTTTTAATTGCATGTCTACTATACCCTGGTATGCTGGACCTGTGGGAACAAGTGTCAGGTGATGGACATGTAAATACGCAGCTTCAGCAAACTCCCACTTAGAGGGTATGTTCATCCTTTCTCAGCTCCTCCCTATGCTCTGCTGCTGACATTCTGCTTTGCTGCCATCCCAGCTCAATGCAGGTGTTGGTGGGGATCCAGGGTAAATACTGTGCATTCCATATTTTTGCCACTTGAAGATATCCAAATCCATTTGCCTGGACTTTGATCTTTGGCCAAACCTGTCCTTCAAGGCTGATATTCAGGGCTGATAGTCAAGGTTGCCTGCCACATTTTACTACATATCTTGTGAAGGCCAGGCCTTAAACTGAGCCACTGATGGCAGCCTTGCCCTCAGAGTAGGAGGTAAAAGATTCTTCTGGTAAGAGCTGGCTAGAAAAGCTTCCTAGGGCTAGGTACTTGCAGCCTAGATGAGTCAGGCAGATGATATCATAGATATTTGGAGAAGAAAAGGAATTAAATAATTCTGCTTTTCTTAAAAGAAGAAAAAAAGAAATAAAATTTAAAGCAAAACAGTGATTTGAAGTAAAAGATGAGTGCTTTTAAAAATTTTTACTTGATTTTATTGATTTAGTGGATGAACAATCAGGGAAATAAAATAATATTTTAATCTTAAATTCAGATTAAAATTAATAGCCATATTGCCATTCTGCATGTACAGGTTTATTTGGTGTTACATCCAGCATATTGAGAAGGAAAAAAACAAACAAACAAAAACAAAAAACAAAAAAAACAAACAAAAAAAACCCAAAAAACCCCTTCAGATTTTAAACAACAGTTTTAAAAATATTTTTAAAACTTCCATCAAGGAGCAATTAGCTTGCTATAAAACAAGCAGATCCTTTTTTTTTTTTTTTTTTTTTTTTCCCCTCTGTGTTTATACGTGACACACAACCAATATAATGGAGCAAGTTATCACTGAATCACTGATAGTATATTATCTGGATGTCTTCGCACTGCTTTTGTCAGCTGTTTGCTCTTTTTGCATCCTTTCAGTGAAAACTTCTCCTAGAAACCATCATAGAAGCTATTTACTTTATTTCAAACATAATTAAAACAAGAAAATTGCAAAGGAGTAAATTAAAATCTCAGGCACTACCCTAGTTCCAGCTCTTAGACAATTGTCTTAAAGTGGGGTTTAATACACTAAAGGATAATAATACACACATCTCTGCCATGTGAAGCATCTGTTGTATTTGCAGGAGCAGGGGCATCTATAACTTAGCACAAGTTCTCATAATATATATCCCAGCACTAAATCTATGATTGAGGAATTGGAAAATTATTATTTTGGTAACGGAAAAAGAAAATGCAGGATTGCAATGAAATTGGAAGGGGTAGGGGTGAGGGAGATGGGAAGCAAAAGTATGTCCTAATTGGACATCCTACAGAGAAATGAAAAAAGTGAACCATTCTTGTGGTGAAGCATGAGGCTGCCGAAGTTCCCAAGAAGAATCATCTGAAGGAGGAAGAAAACACACAGTGACTCATTGGGCAAGTAGTTTCCATTTGGAAAAATTAGGGAAGAAATATTAGCATGCCAGATTTGGGAGCTGTTTATATCAACACAATACACTGATTATTGCATATACAAAATGAGTGATACTAAGTCTGGAAACTACCATGGCTCATCTAACCTCAGAGTATTCAATGCTTGACAACAAGGGCAAGAGAAAAACAATGCTAGTGTTTGAAATCTAGCAGTAAACAGAGAGGAACTTTCTGAACTGATTACCTGGTGCTGGGCTGTGATCCCTGGCTTTTAACTTCTCATGTGTCTTCAGCTAAATTAGGAGAGAAGGTAGTATATCCAGTAGAAATTCTGTCTAGAGAGCATATTGGAAAGAATCAAATTTAAGCCCTCTATCATCAAAAAAAGTGTGTCTTGTAAACAGTTCTAGATCAGCTGCTAAACAAACTCACACACCACTGTGCTGTACATACCCAGCTGTGTAATTTGCCTTTTTATTTCAAGGAATTCTTAATTCTACCAGTAAAATATAAAATAAAAACTTAGGAGCAGAATTTGAATATTTTGAAACGCAATTGTGCAATGGACTGAGATCAGGAATAGGTAGGAAACCACAGCAGAACAAAGGAACTACGCTGTGACTGAGATACGCAAAGAAGTCCCACGGAGTCAAGAGATTTTCGCAGGGCAGAGTTCTTCTGAGCCAGCTCAAGCTGAGCCAAGGCAGAGAACAAGGCGGAGAGCCCTCTGCCTGTTTATTTCTTACTTTTTATACATTTGTGGGTCTGGCTGAAGATTGGCTTCTGGAGTTTCCACCTCTCAGCCAACTGGCCAGACCAGCTGTCAGTTACAATTGTTTTCGGGTTAGAAATATGCAAACAAAGGACAGAGAATGAAAAACAAAGGATTTGTTTATGTTACATCTGTGAGAAAAAGGTAGAAACTGGCCCTAATATTGTGCAGTAGCTAGAAGGTCTGACTCCATTTTATGAACAATCAAAAGGCTTTAAAAAACTCAGAAAAACCAGGGTGACAATATGCTGGTCATTCCTTGTGAGCCAGCATAGTCTCTCCCTTTCGTCCAGCTCCAGCAACTGGTCACTTCTTAGTAAACAAGCTCAAGAGAATTCCTGTAACATTGTGCTGCAGGAGAGGTGGCCAGAAGAGATCCTACGACAAGCTTGTTTGGGTAGGGCATGAGGTGTGGATACAAACGTGCTTGAAAAGCCTTTGCACAAGCAAAACTCATATGATAGACTTTTTAATACGGGAAGATGACCATGGCTATGGCAAAGTACCTATTTGTCGGTAAGGGTGCTCCAGGTTTTAAGGCACACTGTTAACACACTGTGCCAAGCCTGGCTATTGAACATAGGAGAGTCCATTTTGCCCAGAAAAGTTGACTACAACAGGACGAGGAGGACACACTGGGGACATGCAGGGGACGGGAAGACAGAGGCAATAGCCATTCCATGGACTGTCAAATTTCCTGTTCATTCCAAGCTGAGGTTTTCCCATATGAAGTCAGCCTGGTGTTCCACACAGAAACAGGGAGACAGGAAAACCCCCTAAGATAAACATATTTTAGTGCTATGATCACAAGTTGGCATTGCTTCCTGTCTGGTTCACAAAAAGGTTTTAACTACTGTTTTTCTGCTCCCTCCCCTCTCCCCACCCAGCTTGTTTCTTTGAAACTCTTGATACATTGTAATTAACTTTGCTTTGGCCGCATTTTTGTGATGGTGACGAGAAGGATAGAGCATTTTGTTTAACAGGTAGATATTCCCCATATCAGAAAACTCTCCTTGGAAGACGCATGTATGTTCTGTGAGTAGAAGAGAGTCATGGCCAGAAGAGTTGTGACTAATTTGATAAAAGAGTGTGGTGTCTTTAAATGGTTCCTAGGTGCTGTTTCTTGCTGGTCCAAAGTTCTAGGATTTTTTTCCCTTAACCAGAATTCATTGACCTCTCACTGAATCTGTTTACTCAATGTGATTTCCATCAGAAGGGCAGTGACCTTGTTTTCTTCTTCAAGTCTTTTCTTTAAGTATTGCTTCAGACTTAATTCTGTGCTGTCACATCACATGCAGCTTTTGCCAGCCCCATATGCTAAGAAACACAGCTGGGAGGCTAAAACTACTTGTGATGCCTCAAACTCAAAAAAACCCTCATAACAAATCTAAAATATCCTGCCAAATGGCATCTTTAATAATCTTGCTGTCTAACATCACAGAAGGGAGCAGACACCAGAAGCTCAGTGTGCAGAAGAAGGAGCAATCACCAGTTACCCACCTGAAGCAAACAAGTAACCCAGAGTGCTTTGCAGATCTGTGCACTTCTTTTTTTACATGGCAATATAAATCCTTTTCAATGGCTGTTGAACTTAAAACTTGGAATAATTGGAATGGCTGGAAGGCATAAAAAATAACTAAGATTTTGAAAAATATTATATAATTCTACACTCTATAGGCAGTCAGACTGGGTTATTTTAAAATTTGCTGCAATTTGCATAACATATTTTACTGTTATAATTCAATAGCCGTGTCATAACAACATAGGGTTTTCTTTTTTATTTTTCCCTTTGGCTGGAATTTATGATGTGTATGAAAACTGAGTGTTAGTCATGCACTATTCCAAAAACATGAACCAGATGAAGAGACACAGAGATGTCTCAAGTTTAGAACACTGATATGGTTATTCCAGCCTCCAAGGATTAGTGTCACCAACTCTTTTTTTTTTTTTTTTTTTTTTTGCCACTTAACAAAACAAATCATTTGGAGTGAACTGATAGCTTGAAATAGCCAACTATGTGCACACACTCCACTTCTAAATTAAGGCTGGCCAGAAATGTGTTTAAACAATTTGACACTTTTGTTTTTTACGTATTCATGCAGAAACAAAGAAGACAGTAAATGCCAATGTCCTGCAGAAATAGTCAGCTACAATCCTTGTAAATCACTACATGAACACACTGCTGCAACAGAGCAAACAGAAGAAAAGGTCATTTTATTGCATTTTTATTTTGGGAGGATTTAAACTTTCCCAGCACAGATAAATTTTTGCTTTCCAGTAGAATTGTCACTTAGCAACACTTCAGAACCTCAGATCAGCAGAGGTAGCTGGACAGGAATTGCCAGAACAAAATTCTCTGAGGGCATGTGTGGAGGCTTCAGACTCCAGAAGCTATACTGGGGAAACATCTCAGCCTGTCAGGATTTGATGCATAAGCATACTGTAGCGAGACAGATGAAAATAATTTCTGATTGATTTGTGTGAAACTTTTATCTTGTCCAGCTATAGGCTACAAGCCCAGCTATAAATATGCATTTCAAACAAGTGTATTTGTTAAGAACTCCATAGCTTGGTATTCTTCAGCACTCTTCTGTCTGACTACTAAAGGAGGGGGGAGAAAAAAGTAAAATCAATAAACAAAAAACACACCCAAAGAAACCCCAAACCAACAAAACAAAAAAGTTATGAAAATGTTTCTAAGAAATTTTTCTAAGAAACTTCTCTATTTTTCTGAGAAGTAAAGTTGAAAAAACATAAGTGACACAAATCTGAAGCTGGCAGGTCCATCTGCCCAGTGGGAAGAGTAGATGTCAGGGTTGCTGAGAGAGCAGCAAGTCTTTCAATCTGTGTCTGATAAACACAGACCTTGGGTCTCACCTCCTCCTTTGTTTGCCATCATCTTGATCATTTGTGGGATGGAGACAATACAGAATGAAAGCAGATAGAACAGTAGAGAGAAACAGGGAGGATTGTACATATTTTGTCAGGTTGAATTTCAGTATCTGACCAATTAACACTGATTTTGTCAATATATTCATGTGACACAGTAGTCTGTGTCATCTGGTTGAATGGGCTAATGGCAGCATTGCTGTGCTAGGGCAGGAAAAAAAAAAATAAATACATATATATATTACCTGAACAAACCTTTCCAATGTCTTGGGAGTCCCATACATTAGGCACACTGTGTCCACACAGACGTATTAGTGCCTAAAACTGTCCTGATCAGAGCTATATCCCTATCCTCTGTTTCTATGAAGAAATACTCATTTTCGACCGTATTTTGCTATTGGAATAATGCAGTTTTGTTCTGTCAGGAAAGCCTTTGGAAATGCGATGAACAAATTTGCCTGCAGGTCCTGTGTTAGATGATAATTTACTAAGGTATATATATATTTATGGGAGTAGTCAAGTAGTCAAGGAGTAGATCAAGGAGAGGATCCAATAGCCACCTCTACTTCCCATTTCAATGCTATTTTCTTAGCTAATGAGGTATGTGGGGAGAGAAATTAAGTAATTTCTAATGTGCAATTCAAATACTGGGCCTAAGTCTGTCCTTCCTTCCTTCCTTCCATCCTTCCTTTCTTCCTCACAAAAAAATAAAAGAATAAAAGAAAAAAACCCCACAACTAAACAAACAAAAAACGCCCACAACAACAACAACAACAACACAAAAAAGAAACAACCAAAAAACTAACCAAACCAAACCAAAAAACCCCACCCCCTAGCTCCAGACTCTTGCATACCAAGAGAAAATTGGACAAAACGAAAAAAAATCAGCTATGCAACCTGCCAATTTCAAACAAGCCCAGCTGGGTATTAGCCAATGGAACACAGCAGGAACCAGACCTTTCTAAGAACCTGGCATCTCCTATGATCTCATTAACTTGCTCTAAACTTCCTTGGGATGGTATGACCAACTATGGTGGTTTGACATTACCTGGACACCAACTGCTCACCAAAGCCAGTCAATGCCCTCCTCAATGAGGGAGAGAGAAATACAGCAAAAGATTCATGGGTTGAAGTCAGGGCAGGGAGAAAGGGTAGTCATCCGTTGCGATCAGGCAAAACAGACTCGGTGAAATTAACTGAATCCATTGCCAAAAAAACAGAGTATAATAATAAGAAATAAACCTAAACCTTAAAACACCTTCCCATACCCCTCCCTTCTTTCTGGGCGTATAGCTCCCAAATATTTTATTTCCTGCCTGCCAATGGGACAGGGAGATGGAAATGAGGGCTACAGTCTATTTACCACACATTGATGCTCCTTTTGCCTGACACTATTCCTCTGGTCCAGCATGGGGTCCCTTCCATGGGGTCCCTTCCATGAACTTCAACATGAGCTCTTCCCATGGGCTATGGTTCTTCAAAAACTGCTCCAATGTGTGTCCCTTCCACAGTGTGCAGTCCTTCAAGAATAGCTTGCTCTAGCTTAGGACCCCACAGGGTCCCAAGTCCTACCACAAAAACTGGTCCAGTGTGGAGAGTCCACAGGCTGCAGGTGGCTCTGCTCCTTGTTAATTTCCCAAGACTGCGGGGGCACAGGAGCTTCACCACAGGCTGCACCATGGACTGCAGGGGAATCTCAACTCTGGCACCTGGAACACCTCGTGCCTCTCCTTCTTCCCTGACCTTGGGGTCTGTAGAGCTGTTTCTGTCACATATTCTCACTTGGCTCTCCCAGCTGCTTCTGAAACAGTAAAGTGTCCCCCTTCTTAAATTTGTTATCCCAGAGACACAGCTACCTACCATCAATGATGGCCTCAGCCATGGCCAGCAGTGGTTCCACCCTGGTGCCAGCTGGGATTGGCATCAATGGACAAGGGAAACTTGTGACAGCTTCTCACAAAAGCCATCCCTGTTGGCCCTTTCTCTCCTGCTTTGACAACCTTGCCACACAAACCCAAACTGTCATCCTCACCTGCAAAGAAGAGTATGGACATTTCAAGGCATATTGCGACAGGGTACTGAGAGTGCTGTCCACAGATTCCGCCTAAAGTTCCTAGCAGATGTTCCTGTCTGACCCTTGCCAATGTCACATTTTTTATGACAAAAATCACACCTTGAATGTCTAAGAAACTTGTTACACCAAACTGTTGAATACAGTCTGGTTTTGCTTTCTTACCATCCTCTCCCATAATATTTTGTGACTTTTTACTGTGAGCATGCTGAACACTGAATATATTCTCAGTATGTTCTGAAACCATCACTGTGGCACCAACTGAAATTGTCTATTGTTTGCCTTGAAACTGTTTCACTTGAGGAATAGATGCAAGGGAAAGAAAAGTACTCTTTTATTCAGCTCATATTTGAAAAAGTTGTACTATAATATATGTACCTACCCAGTGTCAGCTAGTGCAAAAATCTAAATATAAATGGTAAACTAAGAGCTGCAGCCTGGTGTAAATCTATGTGCCAATAGGGTTCTGTCAATTTGCCTTGATAAATATAGGCAATTCTTCTATTTTTGTGTCTTCTGTTAGCGCTATAACTCTTAGATAGTCTGAATGACCTTGGTGTTGTGAGAGACCTAGGAAAGCAATCGAGGATAAAATTCCTCAGATGTACCAGAAAAAAAACTAAGATTTATTTTGTGTTATTTCTGAAAGGCAATCATACTCAGGGTGACTTCCAGTCATCAGTGTATCTGAGATAATACAGGAAGAAACCCTCCCTCTGCAACTATAGTCATGCACTTGTAAAATTCAGTTGTTTTGGGAAATTGAATCCTCTGTGAAATATAGTGCCAGGGACACTAAACTGTTGACACAGATCAATCTTGCAGATATGAATTTTGATTTCATCCCATGACTCCTGAACAGCCAATAGGTAACATTAAGTCATCATTAACACCACAACAGGTGACATAAAGCCAAACATAACCACTTCACAGTTTTGGTGAAGACTGTGGGTAAGATATTCCGAAAATGGGATAGTTTGGAGTAGAGACTTGAATACAAAGTGTCAATTCTGCATTGTTATGTGGGACACATTAAAAGACCTAAGGAGGTCATGTTTAAAAATAGAGCAATAAAATTAGTACAGTGCTGTCCACCCTGCAGGGCTGACATGACCTGACTTGATGAAGCTGCACATACAGAATTGCTTTTATTTTTAGGGCACTCTGTCCGGGAAAACAATGACTCTGCTGATAGTGAACCAGTGGGTTTAGTTTGTCTTGATGGCTGGCACTTATTCTTGAAAAGAACAGAAGAGCATATTTAAGCTATCAGGCCTTAATTGTTTCATTAGGTAGTTGTACCTTTTGTACAAAAGGAGCAAGGGAGCTGCTGAAAGAAAGAAGGATGAGCATCAATTCTAGAAGGGCACAAAGGTGCTTCAGGAGTTACTTCTCTTCCTTTGTTTCTTCCCAGCTCATCTCTGACAAAAGAAGAAGTTTCATTTTTTAACATAATGACTATTATTAAAACCAGCTTGACCAATTTCATGAGCACTGTGTTGTATATCCCCCATATTTTTAAATATATATGAAACAAAGTAATTTTCATGCCTCTGAATCTGGCTTTTGAGTTTCAACATCTAATATATTGATGGCAAAGATGACTTGCATTTCTGAGTATGTCTTTTGTCTTGTAGGATGCCAAAGTCTTTTTAGAGACAAAACGTACCTGTATGAATTACTTCACCTACCCTGTGAAGTTTAACCACCACTGGGGTGTAAACTGTTTGACTGCAAAACAACACAAGAAATCATCTTGAATTAGAAAGTAAAGAACATTAATCATACTAAAAGGAAATTATTACAGAGCACCCACACATCTGAGAGCCCTAGTAATACAGCCTCTAACTGGGTAGTGGCACCAGTGTTGAAGATCAAAGGTCTGAATTTACATGCTGTCTGAAAGGACAGCTTTGGACTATACTTATCCTGCAAGAAGTACATGTCTTCCCCTTGCTGGAAGGTATCCTGAGACAAAGAGATTTGATAGAAATCTTTCCTATTGTAAAACAGAGAAACACCACTAACTTCTCATGCAGACCCAGGAATTCAGAAGTGATCAAAAAAAGAGCTGGTTATATTTCATTACAAAATCTGATCCCAAAGGTAGATGATTTATCTCAGT
Organism: Riparia riparia; assembly: GCA_020917445.1. NCBI lineage: Eukaryota > Metazoa > Chordata > Aves > Passeriformes > Hirundinidae > Riparia > Riparia riparia. Next base: position 10,952,297 of record JAIXNV010000025.1, on the reverse strand, counting down.
CATATTATTCCCCCCTGCCCCCCCACCCCAAATTTTTTCCTACAAATGGTAGAATGTGATTAAAGTCTACTCAACTTCCCCACTTGTTATTCTGGAGAAACTGAAGGAAGGATTTTTCAGTTTTCGTCCTCTATCCTTGGAGAGAGGGTGTCAGTAGCTTGGCTCTTTCTTTTGTGTGGGCTATGCTTCTCTGTTTTTTTAAGATGAGTTAGCTGATTTTTTTTTTTTTTAATTCTGTTTTTTAATTAACTCTTTTTAAGTAGGGAGGCATTTTCTTAGTACACTTTCATTCTTTTCTTCATGCATGCAGACACCCACAGCTGAGTTATACAAGACTGAGAGATCCTGGGTCTGATTCTCATCTATAAGGAAGTTTTGAACACATTGTTTTGACAGTGTAAATTGGTTAAAACCATCCCTAGCACTTATCCTGCTCATGCTAGAGTACTAGAAAAGGCCTGATTTTAGACAAGAATTTGGCTTTCTGGTACTTAAAAGAATAATTTTTAAGTCAGCTATTTCTTCTGTGTGGTGTGGTATGTCTCCAGCCTTCTAATGGGTCTCCAAATAGACAGAGGGGAAGAAAAGTTTGTTCTTCATCTGCTTTGGGGAGCAACTAGAAGAGCAGAGTGCAAGAGAGAAGGAAGAACCCTTCAGTTATCCACCAAATACCCACTTCTCACAGACTCAGGACATCTATTGATTTTAGTTCAGTCCTCACAATTTAAAATCATGATACCAAGGAGAACAGAAATATCCTAGAGGAGACTGGTCAAATGACATGAGAATTCTTTTGAAACCCTCCTCTGGGAGTGATGTGCCCGAAAACAGGAATGCTTAGAAAGCTGCTGTGGAGAGCAAAGTAAGGGGAAAGACTATTGCAGAGAAGGAAAAAAATATTCATATACTGCATGGTATTACCTGTTGCATTTGCATTTACAGTGAAAGAGCATAGGAAAAGAAGGTGAGTTGCAAGAATAGTCCTTAAATTAGTAATACAAGGTACTGGGCAGGGTTAACTTCCTCTAATGAGCTTGCTGCATACAAAAGCTGATGTAAGTGTTTTATAGCTACCTCCACCCAGAGCTCCAAGCCACTAATTCTTGTTTTGAAGTTAAATTGCAGTTTCTGCCAGGTGATTCACAATGATTCATTGTGTTGCCTTGATCATTGTGATGCTTACTTGCTAATTTGAAAACTTCACAGTTCTTTAGATCTACATTTTTAATTCTTGAAGTGTTGCAGCTTATTAAGGTCTTAGGTTTCTGTCTATTTAAACGGGTGTGAGCATTATTTGGTAGTCAGACTACTCTTAGTTATCAAAATGGTTCATGTTGTGCCATGATGAGGAAATGCTATTGCTACATATCCTACATACTTAGTGTGTGAATCAATGCATAGGTAGGCCTAAGAAGCTGATAACTATACAAATCCGTTAAAGTTCAAGTACTGCAGAAAGTGGAGAGCATGGTGAGAACTTGATATATATCAGACTGAGCATCCTTGTTCTTGTGTTCTCTCTTTTTCCAGAACAGCTCAGAACACATTCTGTTCTGTTTACTTTAATTTTAAACACCTACAATTTTTAGGTTGAAAACCAATCACTTGGTCTTGGACTCATTCTACTTCTGCTTTGTGCTCTGAATTCTTAAGGGTTCATTTCAGAGATTTCTGATTATATTCCTGTGCATTAAGTCTTACTGTCCCTGTGTCCTTTTCTTAGGATACGTAGCATGGGATTGATGTCCGGATATCTGAGTTTAGCTGTCAGAAATAGCTTTTGAACAGTACTGACACCTAATATAGGTGCCTACTCTAAAGTCCATGGGGATTTCTGGATTCTGTTGACCAGATTCTCATTGACTATAGTGGGATTTTGGACCACAAGGCTTCTGCATAGCATGACTCACAGTATTTATCACTTAATGCCTTGTGGTTTTGAGCCAAATTGCATTCTTAGGTGAACAAAGTTGAAGGTTTATGGGTTGATTTTGTTGAATTGCATAAATATTTAGATGCCCTAAAGTACCTAAGGCATCTGTCTGAAGTGGTAGATGCAGCACATGAGGAGGCCTGCAGCCGTCTGGAGAGACAGATGGAGGCCAAGTGGGATACGGCATCACATCTGACATGGCACCAGATATCTAAGGGATGAGAACTGAGTCAGGGCCTTGGAGCCCATTCAAATAACATCACTCAGCTGGCACTACTCCTAGAACGAAATACCCTTGGTCTTCATATTTAGGCTCTTTTTAAAAAAATTAATCCAATGGTTGCTATACTGCTATAATAATTATTATTTTTAAAATCTTTATTCTAAGACTAAAGGCAGTTGGGACTGTGAAGCACTTTGCTGAGGACATTACACAGACTATACTTCTTGAACTGAAAGTACTTCACTTGGATCTTGGCAATTCCTGAGCAGAGCACAACTCACAGCTGAATCACCTGATGGAACCTGTCAAAATTTGATGGCAAAAGACTGTAAAAAGATACCTAATGAGGAGTCAGCTTTGAGCCTTACCTAGAGACACAAGCCATAGAAAGAATTTCTTATTGGGCAAAGTGAATTCACAGAAACACGTGACTTACTCCAGGTAAGGTTTTTTCCCCTTGTGATGTGTAATAATAATAATAATAATAATAATAATAATAATAATAATAATAATA
>JAIXNV010000025.1:10897656-10934594 GCA_020917445.1 Riparia riparia | reverse complement strand
ACAACAACAAAAAAAAAACAACACCAAAACACCCCCACCAAACAAAAAAAAAAATCACCCAAGCACCCTAAATTTCTTTAAAATGCCTGATGGAGCAGGAAGTGAGGAAACTCCTAATAGCCCTTGTCAGCTAGTCCAAGCATGCTTTGGTATTTCAGCATGCAGATTGCATCAAGCACGGTTCCAGGATTTCAGATGACATGGAGGGATTCTCAGGCTCTTTTTGTGTACACATGCTTTACAAGCAAATATTGAGTAACTTTGTTGTGGTTTCATGCCCTCATACAGCAAGGAAAATATTTTCAAGTACACATTGAAATAGAGTGACTAGTTGTAAAAACTACCAGTGGCTTATTTGTATAATTTTGCCCACAGAATAGTCTTTGCCTAGCTCCTTTGCTATTAATGTAGGTGGAGGAACAATAAGGTTTGCATGACTATGCTGCATTAAGGCTCACAGAAGAAGAAATTCCAAGCTGGTTAGCGAGGCTGAGATTGTGCTGTAGGTCTTGTTCACTGAGGCTCCTGAAATACTACTTCTGGGGAAAGTACTTGTGACTGTGTCCTGCGTGGCTGGTCTTCTGACAGAAGTTTCCCCTGCTGTGTGCCGACCTGTGCCAGCTACCCAAATATGCAATGCAAATGAATGGAGAATGTCATTCCTGATCTCAGACTTTACCCCACATTATGGAGTTCAGATGAGACAGAGAACTTCCTACTAATTTTCTGTACCAGCTAATTTTAACTCATTAAATGTCTGAAGAGGAAAATTCACACATATTTCTCAACAGGCTGTGCTTTTTGATTGAAACTCCAGAGTAAACTAGTCACAACAAATGCCACTGAGAAAGCAATATGAGGCAGGCAAATCTGCAGTCTAGGTGAGATATGTAGGGACTGAAGTAATTGCCTAGCCAATAACCTATGCTTGCACTATCAATGGCTCAATTTATTTTTTCTTTATTTATATTATATGCCACAGTCCCATTGCAGTAGGATAATGAAACCCTTATTGACTGGTGCAAGGGAAGCTTGAAAGACCACCTAAAAATGGTCTTCACCAGAGCCTCATGACAGAAAACAGAGGCTCCTACTGCTCCCCCCATTGGCAGAGCATTAGGAGGAAATCTATTCACTGGAATATGTCTGGTGCAGAGTAGTGCCTCTTACCACACATTAGGTGGATTTTGCTGAATTTCGCCTGCTGCATAAATGTAATTTTATTTTGGTCTTCGTATGAATCAGATATATATAGGTTAGCAGGACTGGAACACATCTCTCTCCCTCAGAGATATGTATCTTTTTTAAGGAAAATGCTAAAGGATGGATAAATTTATCTTGAACTGTGATGATCAGCGTTCAACCACAAGCCAACACCAAGAAGAAAAATGTGATAGATCAGCATGATAGCTGATCTATCACAAATACTATTACAAATACTGGACAATGACTTCTTTCAAGTTAATCTGGCTCATGAGGTGCTGAACATTTGGGACTGATCTTCAGCTGTCAGGGTGGTGAGGCACGGGCACAAGCTGCCTAGAGAAGCGGATGCCCCATCCCTGGAAGAGGGATTGCCTGGAGCTTGGAGCAACCGATTCTGGTAAAGATGTCCCTGTCACCTTGTTTGGAATTGGATGATTTTTCACGTCCCTTTCAACCCAAAACATCCTATGATTCTATGATTCAATTGCCTGTCATCACAGTCAGCCCATGGTGATTTAAGGCAGAGCACCAGGTCATGATCTGTATCATTTAGCCAGTAAACAACTAATATCTAGCCATCCTTCCTAAGGAATCAATGGATTTAGAAAAGGGCAGAGAGGACTGGCAGCTCGTAGAAAAGTCTATCTAAGACAGACAGGGATGGTTTGCTATCATAGGGCTTCAGTGAAGAAACATGAAGTGTTATGGATTGAAGTCCAAGTATAATATACTTGACTAGAGCTTTTGTAAATTTCACAACTCTTTTGTTTCATGGTAACCTTAGGAGGTTGTACACAAAATGCTATTTTTAAGGACACTGTTTGTTCCTTAAGGGAACAAAGAGAAAGTTTTCTACTTTGATGCTATGCTTCCAGAGGGGTATAATGTCATCTGAGCTTCCAGATTAAATTACTGATAATCCATTAATATTATTAAGTAAGTGACAAATACCTCATGTAAAAATTCTTATTGTGTTTATTGCCTCGGGGGCTCAGCAAAGCAGCTTTGTTTTTATCATGTACAAAAGTATTTAGTCAATAAGGAAACTGCAGAATAATTACTTAGGCTCAAGTAACATGTAGATTTGTTTGTTATTCAAAGCCATACTCTTTTACTTACTTATAGAATTAGTGGCAAGAAAGACAGGCAGATCAGGAAAATGGGTGCTTGTCACTAGCTGTAACAAAGATGCTGCCAGAAAACATTCCTATTTGTGAAACTTGTTCATGTGGGGCAAAGTGCTGGTTTTCTATCTGATAAACATATATTCTGCCTTTTTCTTTGCACTCTTGTAATTAATATTTTGTCTTTTTTATTATTTATTTATTTATTTACAATTTTGAGCCTCATGGATGGCTACTGTGGGCTGGCAAAGGCAGATACTATCATGCAGTCTGCACGACTCTGTTGTTGCAGAAAAAAGAGTAGGGAGGAGTCATTCTGGTTTTCTTCCATTTAGATTCGTTGCATGTTTACCAAGGTGGAAAGATTAATGCCTTGGAGATCATTTGCTTTCATAAGCTTTAAACTAGAATAGAGAAAGTTTCATGTCTTGATTCTTTTCCAACAGCTCCCTCTCTTCTCAGCAAGGCACATAGGAGTAAGCTGAGACATATTGATTGCCAGCAGACTCTTCCAACGAAATTGCCCTGTCTGAATCACTTAAACTGGGTGGGAAGAGATAACTTCTGCCAGTTTTCTACTGTCATCTCTTCTAGCATGTAATGAAACAAACAAGGACATTTCTCAGGGTTTTATAATCAAGACAAAATGTTCCAGATTTCTTTATTCAAATAATGTAAAAACTCTAGTATGTAGCCATACTTCATGTAGCTTGTAGCCTTTTTGTGTTTTATACAGACTTGTGAAATATTGATTCTCATCAGGTTCCATGGCGGGAGAAGGTTTTAAAACAGCTGGGAAATATGAGCTTTCAGATTCATGTTATCCTTATTTAAATCTAATGTGAAGAGTAAGTAATGATGTCTAAATCTTTGAACTCCTGAAAAAGTATTTCTGGAGGTATGTGTGTCTTATAGCAATGAAGAAAAACCCCAAAACACAAATAACTTAAAAATATCTGATCCACACAAAGCTAATTCCATCCAGAACACATTAAGTCTCAGAGCGGCAAACTTGAAACTAACTGAATTTAACAAGATTGCTCTCTCTAACCAACAGTGTCAGAAAATTACCATAATGATTTTTATGATCATTGTTTTAAAGTAACAGTCAGTAATGAAGATTCATTTATTGTTTTGGGAAAAAAAAAAAAAAAAAAAGTGGAGGTACTTACTTAAGGAACATAAGAGGAATCCTCCTGGTTTGGTGAAAAAAATTCAATTTCCAATTTGCAAGTGGAATAACAACCAGTCTGAAAGTCATATATTTTGCCTTAGCAAGGTTATAGGACCCCTGAGGAAATTAGTGCTTTTGGCACTGTGTAATGGGTCAAATTCTTCTTATTGAAAATAAAATTAAGATTTCTTTTAACCACTTTGTCCACTGCATATTTAATGTTCAATGATAAAACAAATTTGTTTTTTGCTTTACCGTGGCAGAGAGAAAACGTGAAAACAAGGGATCTGGAGCAAGGAGCAACCTTATAAAAGCAAACCAGTGCAGAGTGCTCTTCATTAGGCTGCTTGGTCTTGGCAGCAGAAATACAGGCCTTTTCAAGTCCTGATTACAATTTCACCACTGACTTGCTGGGTGCACTGGGCAAATCCTTCCTATCTCCTGCTTCTTGCATCTCTCTAGAAGAGCAATAACAATGTCTAACTGTCCCCCAGTAATGTTAAGCAGATTAACTAAATGCTTTGTTAATCTGTCGCCATAACTAAATCCAAACAGTTCTTTCCCATATCACCATTCCCTATTGTTATAGATGGATAATGTGATGGTGGGCTCTCGCAATTAAGGGATGACTATTATGTGTAAAGACAAGTTTTACTGATGTATAGTCATGTTATTGTGATTTGTTGTTTGGACATCCTCGGTTCTCTCCATAGTCCCCTTTCTCCCTGAATGGCTGCTGTGTAAAGTGCATATTATATGGCTCTATGCAAGATATTTACTATATGTATTATGTTGTATTAATTGTTAACGTTGTATTAATAGTTTGATAGTATGGTAAATGTAGTTTTGTAGTTAAAATGTAGTTTTTATGTACCAACCACAGGAAAACGTAAATCTTTCAGAGAAAGAAGAATTTACTACTTCCTTATCAGGAGAGACCAACTTCTCCTGCCTCTCTCAGCCTTATGGATGCCATAGAGATTAAAGGGAAAAAAGTGATACTAACCAGAGACAATTCTTTGCTTGAATGGAATTTATGCATCATGTATGAACTGTATGAATATTCAACAGGCTATTGCTTTTAAGAGATAATACTTTGTTAACCAGGGTCCTTCTCCGAAGCTTTTCGCTCGGGGAGGCACCCAGACGTCTGAAACTTTGTTTTTATTGTCTCATATTGTCCTAACTCTGAAATTGTTCAATTTTTTACTTTAATTCTATTTTTATAACCATCTTATTTACTATTAAACTTTTAAAATTTTAAAACAAGTGATTAGCGTTTATCACAGCTGCCAAGGGAGAGCCTTGGCAGTTGGACACGTAGTGGGAGGGCGAGTACCTGGGCCCCTTGCACCTGGGGAGAGGGCAGGATTGTTACTAGGGGGTGTGGCATAGCAACACCTGGCCTCCAATCATGTTGCAGGAAAGCAGTCTCCACCAATGGGCAGTGAAGAAGAGTTGATTGGCAGACTGTGGGAGGATTGCCTGATGCACCACCCCCCCCTCCCCCCCAGGATCTAAAAGGTGGAGCAGCCATTTTGTAGGTGAGCTGGTTTGTTGCTGCTGAGTTACTTGGTCTGAGTGCACTGTCCTTTTTCCTAATTCAGTCCTTTGTATTTTGTTAAGTTTTTTAATAAATCTTTGAAATTTTTAAAAGTGGGCATAATTTCTCACACTATTCACTACCTGATTTGAATCCTGGAGCAGTGCGCTGAAAAAATCATTGATCTCTATGAACTGTTGTAAACCATCTGGTGGCTTCTTGCAGGGCAGTAGGATGCCTGCCTCCTACTTTCTAGAAGGAAAAAAAAAAAAAAAAAAAAAAAAAAAAAAAGGAGTGTTGTAGAAATTATTAATGAGTTAGGGGGTTTTTGTTTTGTTTTGGGTTTGGTTTTTTTTTTTTTTTTCTGCTTGTATAATAATGATGAAGCATCTTGTCCTATGAGGAAATTATTGAGCCACACATGGCTCAAAGCTAGAATTTGAGTGGTGTGATATTTCCACTTTGTTCCTTATTTGCTTTTTAGTGCACTCTGGTTTAAATGTGATCATGGGAGAACTTCCACAGCTTACCAGGTCAAAGAGTGTTGACTCTTTTTTTGGTCTGGTATGTAGTTTAGTTTCTTTGTTACTGCAGAAAACTCAAAATTAGCCTAATGTGAAAAGACTGTTCCAAAAACCCATGTAAATTACATTTCTGCTGGGTAAGACTAATACAGCTGAGCCAGGACAATTGCTGTAGACACTATGGTTTTATTTACAATTACTAATTGTGGCGAACATTCCCCACCCACACATTCTAACTAGATTTTGTGTATCACTGCTGCATTCTGAAAAGAAAAATACAATAGGGATTACTTTATTGTTTTATGTATAAGGATAAATATCAGAGTCAGCAAATACTGAAACCCGGAGAAATGTTTTCCTTACAAAGAAGTTAGATGCTTCACATATGTATTTTCTCTAAGAGGATGTTAAATGGAAACTTCATGATCACCATTATTTGCATCGTAGTGCAAACTGTGCTAAGACTCATTAGTGGTTTAAATGTCATTACCCCATTACTAAGGTGACAGTGTCTCTCCAGGTGTTGAAATTTCAGGATAGTTGATTATCCAGAGTTATTCAGCAAATAGTGAAGCACAGTCTTGTGTTTAAATCTCCATAATTTTTCCTTCAATGAGTGAGAAGGTAGTCTTTATTCTGCAAATCAATATGCTGCGGGTTTGTTGGTTCCACAGTCTGGAGACTGAAACAAAAGGTGTGAAATTACCCCATTCATCTTAATGGGTTGTTAGTGACTTTAAAGGGTGGCTGTGACCATCTAAATGTGAATGCCATTAGTCAGCGAGGGTGGGGTGGGGGGAAGGGAGGGGGGTGCGGAAAGCACAAACACCCATCTTGAGTGTTAGAAATTGCACAAGGCAAAAGGGTTCAATTTTGGTTTCTGAATGAAGATGCATGTTTAGAAACAGAAAAAGGGGCTGGAAATCCCTAATTCTGTGCTTTGACAAAATTAAGGGAAAAATAACCCCTAGCTCGTGCTTCACTGCAGTCCTAGAAATGTATTGCTACCACAATCACAAATTACACAATCTGCAGGAAATGAGTAACTCTCAGCAGTGCTGTCATTTTGATTATTGCTACAGAGCAGCAACTTACAAAATTAAATTTCCTTCCAAACAGTTCTCCTCTGTGTTTTGATCGCAAAGTTCACTTTAATAGCTGACTCCTCCAAAGTCCTTTTGTGATTGGTGGGGAAGATTTTATCAGCTATTTCTTTGTGTGGTAACTTTTGGTGCCACACAGGTTCAGTCACTCCAACCTGTCCTACATTTGCAACATCATACGATTTGGGGAGGGTAGATGGATGATGCCGACTCTGTGACTTTGTGGTTTTGGATAACCAGGGTGTACCAGAGCTTACATTTCAAGAGCAACAGCTTTTGAAAGGTTTTGAGGAAGGCAGTAGGATAGACAGGAACTATACTTGTTGCTCAGTGCATTTATTGTGACTATTCCACTTTATTTTCAGAAAATCACAGAATAATAAGGTTTGAAAGGGACCTCTGGAGGTCATCTAAATCAACACCATCCATTTTGTTCTCTTCTAACCTGATTCTATTTCTTGGACTTTCTATGCTGGAAAAGGACCCATTCCTCTGTGGTTTGCTGGCACAGGGAGGAGGGAATTGACAAGTCACTATGAACTGCACAGTTGCACCACTAATAAAAGCAACTTAAATATTTAATCTTTTTTTCCTCCTTTCTCCTCTTCTGCGTAATCTTGGTTGAATCATTTAATTTCAATGGGTGCCCTCTCAGCCCCACTGTGCCCTCTGTCCAGTTTTTTCCTCAACCTCTAGATCAAGCATGAGAACTTCTGTTCTGACATCTTCATGTTTCTCTTGCTGATGTACTTACCATTCCTGAATAAACACTGGGGTGTTATCTTTGGGTTGGAGGTAGGTGTATTGCATGAAGGATTTGCCTGAGGATTCTGATGTCACTTTCCTCTTGTCAGGTTTCCACCATTATCATTATTTCTCTCCAACAATGTGGAAGTCTAAAATCTATTGAAATTCTTTTTTCTTTTTTGTAAACTAAATCTCCTTTTCAATCTCATAAAATATTATACTATTCTGTCCATTTCCCATCAATGCTTCTTACTTTGTTTTATTGATCTGCAGGAAATTGGCAGGGAATCCTTCCTTTAAATGATCTGCTGAGTCCATTAGGTGTTTCTGTGGGGTGTGTTGGACACAAGCAGCATGGCTGTCAATCCACAACAGGTTAACTGGAGGACAGATACTATAAATTCAAGTTCAGGGGGTATGCGTAAGCAATTTTTTTACTAACCTTAAGAAGTAGGAGAGGTTATAAGAAAATTATCTCTTTTGTGAAACAACAAGAGCAATAACAACCAAATAGAAAAATGGTTGCGTGAACTCAAAAGTTATCCATGTAAATTAACTCCTGGAGTGCTTTAATGGAAAGGCAGAATAATCCACAGTTCACCTCCAGAACTGACCTAGATTGTGAATTCCTGTTTTTGTTGTATTCAGCAGAGCAACTTTCTTAGGCTCTTCTTTGGCTTTAATTCTCACTAGGTGGTGCCAGCCTTAAACGGTGGTGCTCCCACTGCAGACAAGTCTTAAAAGAAGAGTAATATGGCACTAAGTGCATTCATGTTAGATTTTATCAAACTGGTAAAGTTAAAATGTTGTACCTTCATGAGGCTCTGCTCTCCTTGCAGCCTAGCACTACACATTATCTCCTCATCCACATGCTCCCATCTCTCTCCTTTGCCTCCCTTTCAGATCCCCATAAAGTTTTTGAAATGGTGGAATGAAATTATGGTCACCTGTTCTACCTGAGCTTGGGCTGTGGAGCAAGAGGCTGCCATGACATTCCAGGGAGATTAATCAGCCCAGCCTCCTTTGAACTGAAGCTCCTCTACATGTTATTTCTGAATTTGGCCTTACGGTATTGTCAGGTAGCCTTAAGGTAAAGGACAGTCAAGCTGGTACAAGCTCTTGCTGAATTATAATCAGATGGAATTTATTATGACTGTGATTTTGGCATTGCTGACACATTGGCTTTGCACAGCTTAAAAACATCAAAGCTGACAAATGGGCAAGAAGCAACAATGCCAACAGCACCACAGAAAAGAACAGGAAAAGGCCAAGTTAACAAAATCATGAAGAAACCGGTACCAGTAAGTGAGTCAGCAAAACCCATTGTATATGATAGTTTTCCTGCTTCAGCATTATCCTGGAGAGCTTCCTGCTTCTTGCCAGGCAGAGAATAGGGCAATTCAATGATACTACATACTCCTGTCTCTCCCATCTCTCTCATGGTCTCTTGTTAAACCTTGCAGTTGGGCAACCTACAGCTGTCAGTGAAAGCAACATATTTTTAAAGGGAAACATGGAAGAAGTTTAAAGATATTTTTATCCATTGCTTTGAAATGATGTGTTAGGAGTTCAGGTCGAAGATGAGCATGTGGAAAAGCAGATCAACAGTTCTGTTGTGGGCCCAAACAACAGGAAAAAAGTAACACGTAATAAGTACAATGATAATATAAATCAGAAAGGCATAAATTGGAAATACATTTCACCCAGAGGAACTTGGGGAATTTTCTTTTACAAGGAAGTTCTAGAAAAACAGTGTTTAATTTCCAGGTGAATCAGGCAGATGTAGAAAAATTGTAGCAGAGGTTGAACACTTTAGTGACCAGTCTTGTGAGAATTGCCATAAATAGGGCTAAGACCATAAATGAGTATTATAAAATACCATGTAAACATCATGTACATTTATTGGAGCAGATAAATGAAACAGGATGTTGAAACTACAGATGCTTACCAAAGCGCACAGGCATAAATGTCAGACACCAGCCTGCTTGGCGGAAGCAACTCTGGAGAGTTTCTGAGAGAACTCAGAATCTGGACTTTAGATGATCATGTGAAATAAGAATTCTTCTAATATTCAAGTTATCAGTATTTTAGGATGGGTGTTAGCAATATTTTAAGTAATGAATATGCTAACATTTGTTGGAGGCTAGGGTGTTGTATGTAGCTGGTCCACAAAAAGTCCTGTATTATATAGAAAGAAAACAAACTATGTAGAAATCATCAGTCATCTCTGAGGTAAAAGCTGACCTTTAAACATTCACCAACTCTCACACATTAAATGTTTAGAGTAATGGGTTTATATGCAGTGAGCTCATTTTACCTCCCTATGTCTAACTCAGTGGGTTGGCAGCAGGAGTGAATCTGTGTCAAGTGCCACAGCTGGCGTCTCCTGGAGTTTGGTGTGTAAGTCTAAACCACTTGCACCTTCAGTGTAAGTTGATATACTGCGCCACAGCCGCTGAGAGTTTGGCTTATACCTGCTTCTCGTAATTTCAGCAGAGGAGCAGTACAAGCAGCTGGAGTAGAGGACTACATAAATCCAGTTCCTTTGGAAAGACTTGCCTGTCAGTTCCTTTGGTGTGAAATCAGAAAAAATATAAAGAAAGAATAAAAACTAGCTTAGCTTTTTCCTCTTAGTTGGTATAAAAATAACAAATGACTTAAAAACTTTGAAAAAGTGGTGCCTGGATTGAAAGGAAGGCAGATACTAAATTATAAAGCTCCAATGAGAGTTAAACATACTCAGTGGCAGTCACTAGGTTTCTTCTTCTTTCTCAGTTCTATAACCCTATTTTCACATTATAGCTGAAAGGACAAAATTTATTAACTAATGCATTTAACACATTTATTATGAAATCATAAGTATATTGGATCAAACTCAAGGTCCCATGATTAATCTTCAAGACCAGTGATGAACACAACACAGAATTTCCCTGAGAGGACCCCTCCCTTGCTAACATCCTTTAGCGACCACGTTCCTTTAGAAACTATGAGCTTCTCAGCCTCAAGGGTGAAGCTTGTGGGAGCTGGAGATAGGGCTTCCTTGGCACCAAGGCAAGTGGTTTGGATCTCATTATCAGAGGAAATAAGAAAGACCACAAATTTCATTTTCTTCAGAACAATGTCTACGGATCACTTTGATTTTCCAAAGCTGCTGGTAAAAATACCCAGGAAAAAAGAGCAAAAGCAGAAGAAGAAAGAAAAAAGAAGATATGTAAAGGGAGAGAAAACTGTTGTCCCCAGCTGCTTGCAGAGAGTAGGAAGAGAATTACATGCCTGTTGTTCTTTACTAAGAATTTAGTGATAATATGTTTATGTTTATCCATGCCATTTTACTGCCATATCCATTTTATAAGATTCTAAACAGGAAATTATACATATAGAACCATAGTGATTTTTTTTCTTGCTTTCAGTTCAGGTGTTAAATACCCTAATCACCCAGGTAATCAGAAGAGTGATTGGCAGATTAAATAATCTGAGAAACTAGGATTTATATCTTTATCAGTGGAGACTGATCAATGGCATCATTGCTGGATGCTTCATAACTTTTCAATGTACTGACATGTTTGTATAATTCTGCTACAGGGGCATGGGCATGATAAACCATGAGATGAATTCCTGAGCACTGTTAGTACTACCATTCTGTCTGTAGTCTTTTTTATACGTATTCCAAAGAATTGGCTTTGGTTGCTGATTTTGAGATATAATTCTGCTTTCATCTCTCAGATGCATAAAGTTAAGCTCCTGATTTTACCTGACTCAGTATCCACTGGACTTAATTACAAAGCATCTGTAGTTGCTTGGAATGTATTTGTATTTTATAGCAGAGCCTGGTCAGTCACACCCAAGAAAACATGATTAAACTAGAACTGCATCCAAAACAGTGCATCAGGATGGGATGGCATTAATGATAATTAAACCCACTCTGCAGCAGAACTGATGAGTTTGGATGTGACACCACTTAGTTTGTACAGATTCATGCCTTCAATGGTTGTCTCTGCTAGGCCATGTATCCTGCCTCTGCAGGTGTCTGCTGACCTCTCCAAATATATGAGCATCCTCCCCTCCAACCCAACAGTGTTGGTGTGTGAGCATGAGAAACACCCATGTCTCAGGTCTTTATCTTTGCTTGCTCAGTCTTCACTTCTCCCCATGGCATTTCCTTCTGTTCAAGAAGAGATGATTCAGCTTTCAGACATTCAGAACCCCATTCACCTGGGTTAGACTCAAAGATTAAAGATTCCCAAGGCAAGAAGATAGTTAGGAAAGTGATGGCACAATTTTAAAATTGATCTATTCCATCATGGGGATAAGCTTTCTTTTTGTACATTGCAGATTTTTTCTGGAACAAATATGTTCCAGAACAAATATGTTCTACAGCTATCTGGGCCAGATTTAATTATAGACACATGTGAATGTTTCCTTGAGTTCATAAATTTGAATATAGCTTTTAGGCCATGTTTTATGTGGATGCGGAATAATGCTTATAGTTAACCACTGTTGGCTTCTGTGCTACTCCTCTCCCATCAGGAGACGCTGATAGAGTTAAGGATATTCATCCTGGAAAAGAGAAGGCTCAGGGAACTCTCATCAATATATAAACACATGAAGCGAGGGTGAATAGAGGGTGGGCCTAGGCCTAGAGGTGATGGGCATACACTGAAACACAGGAGGTTCCCTCTGAATATCAGTAAACACTTTCCCTGTGAGTGTGACTGAGCACAGGTTACCCAGGAAGGTGGAAGATTCTCCATCCTTGGAGATGTTGGAGAGCTGTCTGGATGCGTTCTTGGATAACTGACACTGGCTGACCCCGCTTGAAGTGGCTGACCTCAAGAGGACTCTTCCAATCTCAAACACTCTGTTTGCAATCTCACCTTAAAAATCAGTCAATGAATTTCCCAAGGGCTCATAGGGAAATGAACTAAAGAAAACCTCACTAGGACTATCTAAGTGGCAAAAAAATGGTGTGATTTGCCATTTGGAAGAGTAAGATGTTTGTCAGGTTTTGACACATTTTACTGTCTTTAATCTACTTTCTCTGAACATAACTTACTAGTATTTCTGCATTTGGAACATGATTCCTCTAAATGGATGGTTGTCTCTGCCAAGAATCAAGCCTTTGATGTAAAAAATTGCAGCCTTTAGAAATATGGCATTGGTTCTGATATAAACTGCAACTGTAAGATGCAGGTAAATACATGATGAAACTGAAGTGTCTTGCCATAACCTGATTTTGTTACTGCTATGAGCTATCTCTTATTTGCAACCAAGCTTAGGAAAGATGTATTATTTTTACTGTGGTGAATTTCAGGAAGTTTTTTCTAGATGTTTTTAAAATCTTCAGTCCTAGAATTGCTTACCTGGTGTTCAAAAAAGACATAATTTCACGTCTTGTTGTATGTGTCTTCAACTTAAACAGAAATCTTTGGCTCCTTGTGAGCTGATGTATTGTATTTCCTTTTGTAAAGGAGCCATAAGCAGAGCAGAGAGATATTGTTGTGTGTCTATCATTGTATCTGACTCAGAAAAATGGATGGGTCTGACAAAGATGGGATGGATTCATGCACAGTTCCTTTGGGGAAATGCTACCTGACAAGCAGGGTAGGGATGAGTGCGCTCTTTTCTCTAAACACAGAACTGAGCTGCCACCTCACACTGAGGTGGTTTCTCCAGGAGCCCAGTAGACCAACTAAGTTTTAGTAACAAAGTATTGTAGTCCAAATTGTCTTCAAATTTTGAAGTTGCTAGAAACAGAGCATTTACAGTAAACTCGATATTAATATTTATCTGATTCAACACAAATAATGTCTTTCTGTCTTTAAATAAGATTGTGTTTTGATGTGGCAAATATTTCTCTTATTTTAACATGGACCAGTAAATAAATTTGTTCTTAATTTTTGGTACTGTAGATATTCTCTTCTGAGGTGATAACAAGACTAATACTCCACTAATAAAGACATAAAACACAATGTCACCCTAAATATGTTCATCCTAGATGCAGGGACACTAGCTATAAATTGTTTCAAAACACATAAATTCTTTCTGTTGCTTCAGCTGCAGAAATAGTAAAAGCACACTGCTAAGGCTACTTCTATTAATGAGGTTTATAGCACTAACTGGTTAATCTGAAACTATCAATGACAATACAAATTAATACATCTCTCACCCTTCCCAATTCAGCATTAAAAATATTAACAAATGCCCAGTGTTCTCATAGGTATAAGTATTTCTGAGCATATTTATATATTCACTGCTTCTATCCCTTTGGAAAGATAAAATAAGCCAAAATATACATCTGTCCCTTACCATTTAAGGAGACCTTACATCATTTTAGTGTGCAGAAATTAAGTCATATCACTTAAGTTATTGATAAACTTTCAACTTTATATATATATATATATAAGTAAAATATACTTATATCCCAACATTGGATTTATGTTGCTAAAACCTTAATTCACTTGCTTTACACAGCATTTTGATCTTCGTTGCCTACTTTTTTGTTTTGTTTTGTTTTGTTTTGTGTGTGTGTGTACTTAAAGATAGGAGAAAAAAAAAAAAGGCTGTTAATGTTAAGGGCCCTGGAAATTGAAACAGTATCAGAAAGACAAAACTTATAATGGTTTCATGTGGTTATAATATGGCAGATTAATGTAAATTGTATGCTGATATTATCAATTCATATGGTATTATGTTGTAGTGCTATACAAATTGAAAACAATCTTGTTTATAAATATCAGTTGAATATCTATGGTATTGAAATCAGCATAATTGGTCTATGTTTAAACTTACTATCTCAAACTAAAATGAATGCTCACTTAACAGCTATGTCATCCCAGTGAATCTGATGACTTGGGGTTTTTTTAAACAGCACTAGAGGAAGTTGTTGGGGTTCTAGTTGGCTAGTTTTAATCCTGTTTTCTCTTTGTGTAAGAATTTATGTATCAGGAAAAGAGAGGAGAATTTCTATTTTCAAAAGAGTGTAGTCTCAGTCTAGTTCTGGTCTCCCTCAAGTCATTAATAACTTATCTTCCAAAGGTATTTTGGTATTTTTCTTCTTTCATTCATTTCAGGCTTTCTCAAAATTCTTTTCTTATTTTGAGGTAGGCATCTGGCTGATAATTTCATTGCAAATGACCTTTTATTTCTCTATCTTTCAATACTCTTTTCAAAAAACCCCTAATTTTCATCTGCCATTTATTCTTCTACTTTGTGTACTCTTGAGTTTCCCAGCTTTTGTGAAGGTCAGCACTCAACATATCTTCTCTCTGAACTCTGAATTCTCCTAAACATTGCAAAAGATGTAATTTGGCTCTCAGGATCAGCAGTTTTGCCCTGAGAATGCTGAGCAAGATAATGCAGTGGCACATTGCATTACATTATTACTTCTTGATAATTTTATTGAAGTGAGAGAAAGCAATATATTCTACTGCAAAATGACAAGGTTATTATGGGTACTTTTAATGTTTTTCCTGAGCTTTTTAGACCATAAATAATTTTAAATTACAGCTTCTCCTAACCTCTACAGAAAAACTTGATGCCTAGATGGAGATTGAAAGATATTGTGAGAACCGTCACCCAATGTATGATATCCTCAGACTACCACCCACGTACACCATCCATCTGCAGAAGTCTGAGAAAGCCCAAAAGTGCACAGACACACACAGAAACTATTTAAACGGTTTTCTTTGACTGTCTTTATTTCTTCTGCGGGTGTTCAAGCTGCACACCAGCAGCACTGAATCAGGAAAGAACAAAGGGTAAGCCAGTAATGAGATACAGCAAGAAAACCCACAATCAGCACCAGCTGTTGCCCAATTAAACTCAACAGTTCACAGGTGTTCACAGGAGGATACACAGTTTTACATATGCCAAGGTACTTTTCCAAATAGCCCTTATGAAAACAATACAAAATGAATTTTATTTCACTGACCAATTTACATATTTTTAAAACTTTAAATTTTTTTTTTTAATGTCGATAATAACAATTTTGTAAACTAAAAATTTCACTCTCTCTCTTTCTGACATTTTAATCAAAGGAAAAAATGTCAGAGCTAATAGTTGAAAAGTCTTGGCTCTTGTCACCTGTATTCTTTTTCTGCTCACATTCTAAGTTAAAACCTTTCTAAGCAGGCTTTATGATGATTGCCTTGTATTTATAAGCCTAAGCCTTATAAGCTGAAAATTTAGATGGACATAAGGACACTGAGTGAATGTGACTTAAATTGATATGATCACCTATGTCCAGATCCAGTTTGATTTTTGAAAACAGAAAACTCTTGAACAGTACAATCCTGTCAGACCTCTGCATGTGGGCACTACTGATGATTTAGCAAGTAAGTATTGATGCTGCTTTGTGATATACTTATTTTCTGATTACACAAGGTCTCCAGAGCTGGCACTTTAATAGTCTTAATTAGCTTCTTAAAACATGAAAACTGACAGCAAGAATCAGAAAGAAATCTCATCATTCTGCTCTATTCTATTAATTCCTTTTCAGTAAAACTTTCAAAGTATTTTAATTTGTCTGTGGGTAGACACTGATTTGAGGGTCATAATGTAAAGTTATGGGCTTCAAAATGATGAGGCTTACATTTGATCTGCATGGTTGTGTATTCACTATTGTGTATTTTTAAAGTAAAACAAATTTAAACATGTGTTGGGGGTTAAGTTTTCCTGGGGAATTTTTTCCCCCCATAAGTTGCTAGGAGACTAAATACTGATAATTAAAGGGTGCTTAACCCATACAAAAGAAGTGGATCACTTAGTTTAGCAGAAGGGAAGGGCTCCTGGGAGCTGAGGATGATGGTTCTTTTTGGATCTCAGTTTTCCGGGAAGGATTGTCGGGTGATGGGTAGCTGTGTGGAGTCCACTGTTAACAGAGGGGTTTGGTCCTGAGAATTCTATCATCTTTTGGGGCACCCAGGAATTTGGAGTTTTTCGCCTGCCCTTCTGGATTTTGGGTCAGCCCAGGTCCAGCCGCCGCAGCTTCTTCAGCCCGGCTCACTTTGCCTGCCAGGACACCCCCCTGCCTGCTGGGGACAGCCCATCATTTCCAGCCATCAGCCCCAGAGTTTCCACTGTTTCAGCTTGGTGCTCTTGGGGTCCCAAGAGATCAGACTGCCTGGGACTTGTGAGACAAAGACCCTCAGGGTTCTTGGTTCTGTTCTATTATTATTATAATTGCTGTTGTTGTTTGTCTGTCCTGTTATATTTACTAGTAGAGGACTGTTATTCCTTTCCCCATAGCTCTGACTGAAAAGTTTTTTTTTTTAATCTTCCAAATTATAATAACACGGAGGAAAGGTATTGGAATTCACCATTCCTAGAGAGGCCTGCCTCTCCCTAGCAGATACCTGTCTTTTTAAACTAAGACAACATGATGATTTGCTTCGTTTTGTAGTCCAAAATTACCTTGCAAAGTTCCTTGTCAGTTATAGTATTTTGGCAGTCAACTGTGTGTTTAGGCCATGGCTGGATGTTGGATGACCCTCTGCCATGTAATTGAGATGCATATGATGTTGGTGCTCTAAAGGTTAAACTTGAGTTACAATGCAACAGAGACAACTTCTCAGATTTAACCTCCTGGGAAACATTTGTGATGTTCTCTGCCTCCAATTTATTTTAATAACACTTAATAATACTACTTTACTCATAACCAAAGCAATGCCTTGCATGTAAAGATCTCAAAGCACTTTCTGCATAAGAATTCATTTTCACTGTGCCTTAACGAGAAAGACAAGCAGTAATTTACCTGTTTGGAATTTCTCTTTATTAAACTTACACTTTATTAAATATTTACTCTTTATTAAATATTACTCTTTATTAAATATTGCACTTATTAAAGTGTAATATTAAGAGCTTTAAAAGATGATGAGAGTTTGTATTTTTACATTCTAAGTTTCACTAGCTCTGAACTGGGTATGGTTCTGATGTGCCTTGGTATCTGGTAATTAGGATGAGTCCTTTCTAGGAATAACTAGAAAAAAACTTTAAGGCAACAATGATGGAAAGAAAGAAAAAAAAAAAAAACAACCAATAATGAAATGCATGATAAAATAGAACAGAAGCATTTGGGGCTTAGATGCCTCTTTTTTTTTTTTTTTTTTTTTTTTTTTTTTTTTTTTTTTTTTTTTTTCCCCACTTTCAGAATAAATGCTTTTTGAAGACTTTCCATGCTGAGCTTCAGAAGTAGCTCAGTTTTCAGATATGCTTTTCAGTTAAAATATTCATGTAATTCAAACATTTAAAAAATATAGGACTGGATATTTAAAATCCTGGTGTGATACATACAGAGCATAGAGTACTAACAGTAGGCTAGCAAAAGTGCAACTTATTTGCAAAGGTGAAAGAATAACCTCCACACTGAGGAAAAATTATTGTGGCTTCTTGTTCACTTTCTTTCTTTTTTTTTTCTTTTTTTTTTTTTTTTTTTTTTCCCCTCTCCCATTTTTTCCCCTCTATTCACAGTGGGATATCATCAGAGACAGAAATTTGGCTTGTACTACATGTATACAAAATCCATTCATTCAGGGGATTGGTATTCCCAGGTGAAATACTTTTCCTCGAGCAGAAAGTTAGAGTGCTTACTGTCAGTGTGAGGTAGACCCCTGTGTGGGGTTTTGAGGTAAAATGCAAATTCCTGAAACAACTGCTATGAAGCCCCTCAGGGGGATTACTGTACCATCTTGCCAGAGCAATACCAGTTACTGCTCCTTGGCTCAGTCAGGAAGAAAGCAGGAATCAGTAGACATGGTTTTTTAGATTTTTATCCCTGCTTATGAACAAACTTCATCCCTTGTCTATTGTGTGTTTCATCAGTCTACCCTGAGCTCTTCTGTAGCTGCTACACATTACAGATGAATGACAGGTTATGGTTATAGCTGTGATTGTTATTCTCTGAATTAAAGGAGATTTAAGAAAGGCCCTGTTGCCAAGAAGGGAGGGGTTCAGTGTTGAAACAAGGAAGCAAAATAGTGGTGGTTCTTTAGAGAGACCCAGATGACTGTTGATGGCAAAAGGCACAGTCTGCTCTCTGTCTGGGGGGAAATCATGGCTTTATTCTGGGGTCTTGCCCCTGCCGGCCTGAGTTCAGTATGGAGCTCTGTCCCCGTCCCCATCCCCACCGATGCCAGAGAGAACGAGCACCCAGCCCTCCCAGGGCTTTTTCCTAGGGGTGACAGGCCTAGAGGCAGGGACAAGCCACTACCCAATCAAGGATAAGGTGGGATTGGAACAGAGTTGGGTTACATTCCAGTGTGGGAGGATGGGCGCGGCCGAGCAGGGACAAACCATGTGATACATTATCCAAGGGAACAGGGAATACAAAAGGGAACCCAATATAAAAATGAAATACAATATAAACCAAATTAATGCACTCCAACACAAAATGTTGAGACTTCCTGTTTATTCAAGCTAAATAAAATTTCCCACATCTCTGGATTCTAGTTCAGCAATGGTTCATGGTATTATATAATAAAGTCATTTGTTATACATATCCACAACACACAAACTGGACCAGCAGTATTATGGTAATCCCCTCTTGGCTTTTCTGCTGATGAAAAGAGGAGGCTGGTGTACAAGGCAATGGTTTCAAATTTGCTGAGAATCCAGACCAGGGAGTCTAGAAAGGACATGCAGGGGAAAAAAGGGCTGTGGGTAGGAGAATATCTGACCCAGCAACAGGAGCAAATTGTGCTACAGTCTCAGCTGGGCTGCTCATGACACAGTTTTTCTCCATTTGCTAGTTCTTCACATCCATGGTTTGAAGCATTAATTGTTTCTGTTCTTTCACATGAAGCATTTTTGTTTAATTTTGGTTTGTTTTGTTTTCTTACCTTTGTATGTAAATAAAGCCCATTAATGGCTAGTGAAATGCCTTACTAGCTTCCCTGTGGATTACTGTTTTCAATGTGAATGTGCATTAGAACTGGATAAAATTCATGCCAGTGAAGAGACCCTGATCGCTGCCCACATCACATCCAAGCTTCCTGTTTCTGTTCAGGCACCCTGCATGGGAGAGAATTTCTCCTGATGGTCTTGTGATGAATATAGTTAAAATGTCCAGGAGAGCCTATACAGCTGGGCAGAACGAAAGGTCTTATGTGAAAATTGGCTGTGCCCTACAAGTTGTTCTCCTGCTTCATGAGGTGTCAGGTTTTATTCGGACCTCATTGGTGAAATTCTTTATAGCTGTGATAGATGACAACTGATGATCCCTCTGGGCTTTAATAATCTATGAATTTACAATACCACTCTAAGATTGGATACACCTGAAGAGATCCTTTAGCATGGTCCAGGTCCCAAGAAGCATCAGTTAAGCTAAGTGCTTTCTTGTGCTTTTGGTTTTAATCTTTCTTCCTTGTAGTTATTTCTTAGAAGTCTGAAAAACCCCATTTAATTTTCTGCCTTTTTTTTTTTTTCCCCTCCATACATATATACAGAGTTACAAGCACCCACACAAACTAATGTCACTTAAAATGGTGAAACAAGATTACCATAAGTAATACTGTTGCTTGTTGTAATACATTAATTGTGTTTTTATTGTGTTGTATTGGATTTGTAATATTTCCCCTGTTCCCCTTGGAAACTGTATCACGTGGTTTGTCCCTGCTTGGCTGTCCCCATCCCCCGCACTGGAATGTAACCCAACTCTGTCCCACTGCCACCTTGTCCCTGATTGGGCAGTGGCTTGTCCCTGCCTCTGGGCCTGTCCCCCCAGCTAAAAAGCCCCGGGACAGGCGGGGCTGAGCTCACTCTGGCACCAGCGGGGATGGGAAAGGAGCTAAAACTAGCTCTGGACCAAATAAAGCCATAATTTCCCCTACCCTGGACAAAGAGCAGGCTCTTTCCTTTTGCCATAGGTGTCATCTGGGTCTCTCTAAAGAACCACAACATTTGCTCTTTCTTAATACAAATGTAGATGCAAAGATTGTTGAACTGAAGTGTTAAATGCAGGAATTACATGTAATTTGCAGCCAGAATCAGATTTTTGCTTTTAAATTTTATTTTTCTTATGGACAACATACAGATGGTGATCAAATGAGTCTCCCTGACATGGCTAAGTGCCAGTCAGTCACAGGGAGTCTGCCCTTCCTTTGCTCTCAAGTTAGAAAAGTGGTGATTATCCAAATGTCATCTCCACATACTCTGAGTAGCGGAAGGCATAGAAATCTTCTAAACTGGATGTCTTTTTGATGCAAAACTGATGCAAAGCTTTTGGTCTCTTGTGGTCAGCTGCAAGATCTTGCATTTTGGCTATTTCTCCTCACAAGCTTCAAACAGTAGGAGTAAGATTGTACTTTATGCATTCAAAATAGCATGAAAGTGTGGTGGGTTTTCCCCTTTTCTTTTTTATTTCCTTTTTAAATTCCAGTCCTTTGGTTGTCACAGTGGCACTGCACTCATTTTCATTAATATGAGCAGTGCTGTAGACTACAGATCCCCAGATCTGTAGTCCTTAGTTGTGTTTTCATGTGGGAAATAGTTAATTCAATTGTATTGCTTTTCGGTCTTCATTTTATTTTGTTTGTGAGTGTGTTTATTGTGAAGATACATGAAACTTACTGCATGATGCAGGGCATAAAGAGCAAAGTGTATTCCTTTCCATCCTCTTTGCCTGTATTTGGAATGAATGTTGCCATATTCAGTTCAGAAACTGGAGCATGGACCAACTTTTCATAGCTCCATATAAAGGCAGCAGTGTTATGCTCTTTTGAATATTATAATAAATCTCTCTTATCTGTTTACAGTTCTTAAGATTTTAGAAACTTTTAGAGCATATCCAATGGCCAAGACTATCCTCAGCTCCTAGCCCATTCTGCTCCTTGGTATTAGTGGGATAACTGGATGACTCATTTAAATGAGAATCAGTTGCTATAAGCTTCTTGTTCTAATGGAACACCTTGCACTTGAAAGGTTAAGCTGTGAAAGTTTTCTGTTTGACGATTTCCCGATTTTTACAAAGGAATAATGGTGTCCTTGATGCTTCTTTTTATCTTCACTGCTAAAAGCAATTGAATCAATCTGCAAATTAACTACAATTCAAGAACTTTATGTAAATCTTTCATAGGCTCTGTAGCTTGTGTTGAGAAAAAAGTTAAAATACATATAATAATGTATATGCCTGTTTAAAAATAGTTCTGTAAGATCATAGGGAAACTCAGGGGCTTTATTTCTCAACATCTTTTGTAGGATTTCTTGCTATCATAAGCTCCAGCATGAATGAGGATCTTCCTAGCCAGTCTCAAGTACAGTGAGGTGGCAAAACGTTTCTGGAATGCAGTGAATGTCTCCCAGCCTTCTGATGTATCAGAACTGGAGACAGATGTATGCGAGAGAGCTGCTGGCTGTGATTTACAGCACCCTTCTACCCAGCTGGCAATGATTCCTACTTATGTAATGTTTATGGTTTTATCTGCCTGTGTTTAAAAAGTGAAACACACTTTTAGGGAAAGTAGCTTGATGCTGGGATTGTTTTCCACATCTCACATAATTCCTTTAAGCTTGTTTGGGATTTTTGTGTTTAATTTGATGCATTAGCAGCAAAAAAACAAAAACAAAAACCAAAAAAACCCCCAAACCCAACCCCCCCAAACAACAACAACAACAACAACAACAAAACACAAACAACAACAACAACGAAAAAAACAACCCAGCAGCTTCAGAGAGACTTCAGACATAATTGTAATGAAGATAGGATAATCAAGATGATATTATGGGAAAGCTTGCTGCTTTCTAAGAACTACCAAACGATGCCAGCTAACCCCATCTACTTTTGCCTCAGTAGATTTATTTCTATAGATCTCTTACACTGACTAACTAACAGAAGCACACTGCACTAAGACTTTTATGTGAGCCATATCATAGTTATAGTTCCTTATGAATGACAAAGGTTCACACCAGTGTAACAGTGGAATAAGAACTCCAGATCTCTGAAGCTTATAAAAAGTAAGAAATACAAGCTGCCTTGGCTTATTATTTTATTAGAAATTCAGACCAGGTTTTAACCAAGGTTCAGATAGATTCAGTACTGTTTCCAGTGAAGCTTTCATAGTTTGGGGTTCTGCATCAAAACTGAATATAATTGATGTGTAGGAACATCTGAATAATGATTTTTTCTGTGTGCTCTTAATCCATGCTTCATTTGTGTTCCACTGTACAGCCACAGATTAGCTGCAAGTATGAGATTTTAAACTTTATATATTTATCTATGTGAATCAGATGATTAAAAGTGTTTCTTAACTCCACACAGTATACTGATGGTGACCTGCACGGGTATATTTGAATTTAGATTTTATGTGTATTTCAGATATAAATTATCAATTAAATGTTGGTAATTCCTATGGGAAAAAATATGTTGATTTAACAAAGAACAAAAATGAAGTAAAAAGATGCAACATTAAATTTCAATTTAAGGTATTCAAAATTCTCGTGACTCTTCAAAGTCTTAAAAATATAATTTTATGTAACAGAGTAGGTTGTCATAGCTCACACACAGATGAATGCTTTCCATCTGTTAATTATATTTTACCCTTTAGTCTTTTTCTATTGTCTTTTCTTCTATTGGTTGAGTAGGTCTCTAAAATTTTACAGTCTCCTTTATTCATTTTTTTTCTGAGTGAAAGGATTAATGTGTCAGCATTACTTATGTAAGTACAAGGAAGACTGGGCCTCTGTTACCTCTTTTTTCTTTATACGGTAGTAGGGGATTGTAATGACTTCTATATACTTGAACATGTTTCTATTCATATTTAATGCTTGTAAACAAATTGCTTCTCTGTGAAGAAGAGGCATGACTTTTAATCACTGGATTATTCTGTTTGTAGAAATGCATATAACCAAAATCCTTTACAGTGTGCTGCAAGTATAAAATGCTGATGCCTCTGTGGTAGCTGGTGCACTTGTGCTTTTTCAGTTGTTCCTCTGTCACAGAGTGCAGGTGAAGTGTGGGACTGTATTGGTCATTAGAGTGGCCAGCCCATTATAGTTCATTGTACACTGCATATCTGCTTTTCATGTATTATTTTCCCTCAAAAGCATGAGGAGACCAAGTTGCAGAACCACTTAGACATGTCAATGTAGTGTAGAGCAGTACCTGACAATAACATCCTGAATGATCTGACCACGAGTCTGGAAGCCTGGCATTTGTGCAGTGTCCTGCCTTGGGATGTAGATCCCACCTCTGGGAGCTTGTGAACCCTCACAAACCCCAGATAGTGTGGCTGGACATCTGCCAGCCTCCAGAACACATTCTTAAGGCTGGCAGGAGTAACCTGAACTGGCACTGCAATTTGTTACATAGACATATCCTAGCCAAGAAACCATAATGTATTTCTTATCAGTCTCTCAGTTAGTGAAATCTCTTTTACCAAATCATAGTACCAGTTTTGGAAATGTCTGGGACACAACTATAACTTTTTTCCGCCCCCCCCGTGTTTATTTTCAGAAAATCTCAGGAGCCCAGTCAGCCAAGTCTTTCCACCCTGTTGAAAATCATAAACCCAAGTAAAGGGAAGACAAAACACTGTTGTTCTGGTTTCAGGCAGATTTGGGAGAAACCCTCCCACGGGACCCCCCTCCCCTCCCCCAACCGGTTCGGGAAAAGACTTCCTCAGAGAGAACTGGAAAAAACCTGTTTATTAAACAGGCAAAGTACTCCCAGCACAATACCCAATGACAAGAACTTTGTGCCACTTATGGAGGGATAACAAACTTAAAAAGAGAAGGTCTCCTCTTGAAGATAGTCACTGTGCTCCACTGCTCCGTCTCCGCTGGTGCTGGGAGAAAAGGAGATGTGCAGGGCTGGTCTTGGTGGGGTGGGTCCCCTGTGGAGGCCCCCAGTGCTTCCCCCAGGTCCTTAGTCTGGAGAGATTGGAACAGTTATGAGGAGAGGGCAAAAAAAAAGGGAAAAAAAAGGGGAAAAAACTTCAGCTATTCTGTAGGGTCCAACTACGCTAGCACTAAACTAACTAACTAACTAACTCCCATGGGAAAAAAAAAAAAAAAAGAAAAAATAAACAAAAAAACAGAGTTTCTTTTATCTTGCAGTGTTCCATCTCCCCCGCTTCACTCCGAGGAACAGAGTTTTCCTGGGGAAAAACAAACCGTGCTTCCCCTCCCCTTTGCACCCAATACACAGTCACCCTATGACAACTGTAGAGAACCAACCCTCCTTTGTTCGGATGTATTGATTGTTTTTTTAAATTTTATGCTATAAAATAACTGTACTTTAAAAAAAAAATTAGCCATTTGCTTTATGTTCATCTTGGCATGAAATATAGCTTATTAAAAAAATAAGTAAGTAACTGGAGATAGAGATGCTAACTTTACCAGAAAACTATTATGCTAATATGTCCCCTCAAAACCTGTCTTTCCTGACTCAGACTTTGAAAAGAGCAGGGAAGGTGAAGGAAGGGTATGAGGACAGCGAAAAACAAGGGAAGAGGAGATATTTGAGCTTAGTATCTATAGGAGCCCAAATTTTAAAAGAATCTCCATTTACTATACAAACAACACTTGCACAATGGCTAAGAACACTGTCCAGCAGACCCCCTGGTACTGGCTGGGTTAGGCAGAGATCAGATCTATCCTTGGCCCATGGGGAGAAATGGCAGCAAGAGTTCACTTTCAGGACTTGAACCCTGTCCATTTCTTTGGGTGGCTGGAGGAGATTCAGAAGATAAGAAGTGAGAGAGGAGTCAATCAAGAAAAAAAATTTTGTGGCAATCCCACCAAAAGGCAAAACAATTTCCTCTAGATGAATGGAGTGGCTGTATTTACTGCTGATGTGTGTGATATACTGTATGTGCACGCTTGAGTGAATGTTTAAACGTAATACTGGGACCTGAGGGAAAGTGTTATTAGCTTTATATGAGTGAAGGGCTCATTGGAGACTGGGGAACGGAAGATGAGAAGCTGTGGAAGGCTGAGCTGCAACCATTGAAAAAGCCACCTGAGGCAAGGAAGGGCAGAAGTTAGGTACTTGTCACTGAAAACATAACCTTATTCATCTTTCCTCCTGCTCCCAACTGCTTCGTCCTTCCTTTCTACCTGTCATATTGGATCATGCATGAGCTGGGAACAAAGAAATTGCTTTTGAAATGCCTAGAAGATACATTAAAAGCAGATACTGGCAGCATGATGCCTTTCTCCCCTGCCCACCAGGGCCCAGGACGTGGCATTTTCCAGCACAGAAAGGACTGATGAGAGACTGAGTGAGCCGTAGTACAGCCCATCACAAGGACTTTCTGAATTTTTCTCTGCAGAGCAGTGAGGGGTTTTATTGTTTAATATTATTAATTTCTTGTGCTTGTGAATATTTTGCTTGTTAAATAAACAGTTTTTTTCCTCTTTTTTCATAGGAAATATTTTCCTGAACCAGTAGGGAGAGAGGCTGCTTGAACCTGCTTTCTAGAGGGACCCCTTTGGAAGTTTCCTCCCAAATTTCCCCTAAACCAGGACAAATTTCCAGATCATTTAGTAAAATTTTAGGATACTCTGGAAGCCTTCTAGGATAAAAGCATGCAAGTAGAATTTATTACTTTCAAAACAGAAAAAAATATTATTTCTACACGGATATCTGAGCATTGAAATGAAAAATTAACTAACTGCTTAAACTACATGACTTTGTAGAAGTAATTTAAGTAAGTATATTGGAAAAATATTTTCTCACACTGCAAATACAATTTGTAAAAAAGTAGAAAATTTGTCAAACTTGAGAAGCTTCAGTTAGAATAGGTAAT
Source organism: Riparia riparia (assembly GCA_020917445.1). Classification (NCBI taxonomy): domain Eukaryota; kingdom Metazoa; phylum Chordata; class Aves; order Passeriformes; family Hirundinidae; genus Riparia; species Riparia riparia. Next base: position 10,908,433 of record JAIXNV010000025.1, on the reverse strand, counting down.
CTGACTAACTACAGGGCAGAATTCATGAGAAATTTCTGTTTTATCTTAGCACAATGACCCATTACCTACTGCTGTAATTTCATTGCTACATCAAACAAGCCTGATTTTTTTTTAAATTTTATCTATCTATCTATCTATCTATATATTTTTTTTTTTTTCCCCTGGAGAAGAACCCATTTTGGTGTTGTTTTTGAATAAAGTCTGAGAATAACATCACTGTGAAAAAACTGCTAATCTGTGGTCCTTGAGTCTCAGGAAACTCAGGTACATCAGGCTTCCTATGCTCTTTGAGTACATTACCACTACCCGTATGTCCTCTTACATATTTTTCACTGATAGAGAAATTTATCTAGCTACTTAATAACTAACTTCACCCCAGGTACAAAAGAATGTATAAATACATTCTAATAGCATCTCCATGGACACAATATTCAAAATCTCATGTATTCCAGGAATTACATTTTATAACTTCAGGTTTTTTTGTGGCTTTCCTGCCTGTCTGAAGAAGGAGGGACCAGTCTTGCTAGAGCAGGTTAAATCAGTGCAGACATCCTGATGCAGATGCAATTATGTTAGAATGAAGATTTTAAAACTTAAAGGAAGTGCAATGCAAATCCCACTCAAATCACATTATTTCTTTTAGAAACAGGTAAGAATGTGAGGAAAATGGTGAAATCCTCATTTGTACCTGGAAAAGAAAGATAAGAAGTTGAAAGCATGGTGAAAAAAGTAGCAGCTCAGGGGAAAAAGATGACCTTAAGAGGACAGAAAAGTCAAGCATTTAAAAAAAAAAAATTCCCACAGACCCATCATGGCCCAGTCCAACTGTTCCTACTGGTTTGCCTCATCTCTCCACAGGAAATCAACTGCTCTGCTACTGCTGCAGGTTTGCACTTCCCTTCTAATTTGGGGGAAGTATCTGCCCTTGGATGGTTCTGTTGAGAGGAATTCAGGAATGGCTGCAAAGCACCAGGGATGCAATTAAATCTAAGAAAGTGTTTGTTTCAAATGTTGGGAGGCACCAATGGACAATAAAATTAGGTACTGCTCAGGTTTTGGAAAATTGGTAAAATCTGGGAACAATGAGGCAGCATGTGGAGCTTGTTTAAAAGTGTTCAAAATTTGCAATGCGTTGTCAGACAGTTTAAATATTTGTAGCAAGTAAGCATCACTATGTAGTATAAACACAAGGAAGGATGCTTGACTTACTTTCCCTTAGATATGTATTTCTGTATTTTTTTAAAATGTTCCCCCAATTTTGGTAACAGTGGACTGGATTTATGGATGTAAATGCAAGGGAAATGCTGCCACAAAGTATATGCAGACTTCTGTAGGTCTGAAGAGTTTATGGGGTGTATTTCCATCACCACATAATGATAAATTATTTAGACTACTCTTCAGAGAATATGGATCACAACTGTGGTCTTTCCTTTACTAAGTATCCCAAAGGTGAGAGCTGCAAATGCAAAATGCAGTGAAATGATGGAAATATAAGGATTGAAACTCCAGTTTTACCAATCAGTCAATGAATCCATCTCTTATTCTTAGAAACCAGCTGTTGTCTGAAATATGAGTGGTTATTACCCAGATCTAGATTTTTTTCCCCCCTAGGGATTCCAAATGAAGTCTTGTAAAGTAAAAAAAAAAGAGATACTCAATGTATATTCAAGCCAACTTTGAATATTTGAAGGCAAGAATATATCTCATTGCCTAAAACTACTTTGAAAACAAAACCAACTCCCATCAGGAAAGAGATGGGCTATCCTGGCTTCCTTACCTATGTATTACTGCATCTGGTTTGCAACTCACCATGAGATCTTTTGGCCAGGTTATTGAATAGTGCCTGTGATCTCTACTTTAAAAGATACAGCAGTAAAAACACATCTTTATCATGTATTCTGTTCTACAAGGGGATTTGATCTGCCAATTACCCTCTTCATATTGCTCACAATTTTATCATTACTGACTAGATGCAGACACATGGCTGTTTATCTTCACATCAATTCTATTTTTACTCCTTGGCATATAGTGAATTCATATTATGCTGATCTGGCAATGCAGGCAACACACTGGGCACTGCAGCTGGCAAAGTCCACAAGGTTGACATGGAGATATGCCAAGAAGAGAATATTTTATTGCTTAAGATCAATCTCTTCATTTCAGAGCTTCAGAAATAGTAATGTTTGTAGTATTTTATTTTATCTTATTAGATTTAGGAAATTGATTTGTCTGTTTTGTTCACATATTATATCAGAAAACTACTGGCAACAAAGAATAAAGAATCATTAACACCACTTTTGGCAGGGAAGTGGTATGGAAATGCAAGAAGCAGGGCTTGCCCTGCATGTGGTGGTTTGCAGAAATCTCAAATGTTATATGAAGTTACTATGCTTGAGTTTAAAATGGCCACTGCATGTCATTTTGTAGCTGGCCCTGTACCTAATACTTTCATTCATTCTTCAGCCCTTTTTTTGCTTTTGCTGAGCAAAACGGATTACTGCTGATGGTTTCCTTGGGTGTTGCTAATTGCAGAATCCACTTTTGATTTACCCCTACTGTGATTCTGGCTGGCATTGGCTGAATAGGGATGAAGCCACTCTACTGGGTGTGCTCAGTGGACAACTTTTCAAGCTTGTAAGTACCTGCCTGGCAGCTGCTGCTACTCCAGTGGAAAGATACACAATAACAACAAGCTCTGTGATATTCCTTCTTAGAGAATAAACTGCATATGCTGGTGGAAGGAAAGGCAGTAGGAGAAGAGCTTGCCAAAGAACACATGTACTATTAAACTACAATTTTAATTATTAATTAAGCTTTATTTAATATAATAAAAATTCAGCTATCTTAAAAAAAAAAAAAAAAGCCTAAAGATGAAGCTCATTGCTGTTGACCTCATGTCATGAAACTATCAATCAACTAGAAAAAAAAATTCATTTGTCATAGAAAAAGAAGATAGAAATAATACCTGGATTTTTAAAATAAATAATTGTAAATTTATGTGTTCTTATAACTTGGAAATGGATTGGACAGAAGCAGTAGTTGGTAAGATTATTTTTCTGTAATTCAAGAATAAATACCAGTCAGCTTTAAATAAGACATAGCCATGCTAACAAAGGACTTATGTAAACAACCTTAAGGAAAGCTCTTCCTATACTTCCCACTTACAGCAGGTGGAGAAAGATGAAAATAGGTCATCCAATCTGGAAGTTATTTATATTGTTTTAAAACCTAATACACTGAAAGGACCTTAAAGCAGAGTTGAAATAAGGACTTTTTTAATGTGAAAAGTCTAGACATAAAATAAAATTGGATTATAGTAAAAATATTTCCTCAAACAGCTATGGATTTATAAAATGGTGAAGTACAGACTCATGACAGACATAGTTTAGCAACAATGGATTCACACTTAATCTGCTTTTCACATATGTTTTAAAAAATCTTCAATTATCTGCAAAAATCTGCTTTCATAAACACCATAATTTATCAAGGATTAAAAGAGAAGTGTTTTGACAACATAGCTGCTTTAAGTGCAACTCATTTTTTGTACATCATTAATCCAGATTGAATAACTCCCAAATTTTCTGACCCTGGTAAATGTATACTTGCTGTTTACATTTGTGCAAATGATATTTTTACTATTAGTATTGAGTTTCAGAGCTGTCTTATGTCAAGTCAAATATGTTTTGGAAACAGCTTTTTTTCTGTGTCTTGTAAGAGTCAATGTTTTATTGCTTTTCAGAACAGTTAAATTTGAGTGTAAATCAATCAGTGTGATGCAACAGATTTCTGAAATCAAAAAGAAACCTCCTGTGAAATGAAGTGGCTGCTTATCCTAGAATGTCCCTAGGAGACAGAGGGGTGGTATGATATTATTTACTCAACTGGCTTACTAAATAAAAGATAGGGGGAAAAGATTCCTCCTGGAAGATTGTTGTTTTCTTTGAAATTGAAACTAACAGATAGAAAATGGCTTTTCCAACTTTAAGCTTTTGCCAGTTACAATTTTCAAAAATTCCTTAGCAAAGAGATTTTCACAAGGAAGATTAACAAGACAGACTCTTGAAGAATTGCTTCTGATGTCAAAATTTTAAATTTTTAACTTTTGGTTTGAGAGTCCAGAAAACTTGTCAAAGTTAAATTTTTCAACAATCATGGAATGTTATTAAACCTTGAGTTGAACATAAAGAAACTGAAGAATTAAAACTAAGCTATATTTGCTCATACAACTCACTCCTAATTTATATTTATGTGGTGTTTATTCCCTTTCATTTATTCTGTCAGGAAATTAGTGCAACAGATGCACTATTTTATCATATGAGGTGTAAGTGTATAATATGTTAAGAAAATTGTGTCAATTAATCCTCAGTCTCAGCTGACAGATGGTTTCCGCACTGCCTCATCTTTCAACAATTTTATTGTGGCTCCAAATAGATAATATAGTTTGAGACAACAATTTTGTTGGATACTAAGAAGATAGAGTTGTTTCTATTATACTTGAAAACATTGTAGTTTCCAGTGAAAAATAGAGACCTAAGCAATATTCCATATAAATTCTCATTAACAAATCCCCTGAAATCCACTGTTCTCCAAATTTGCAATATCATCCAAAAATGTTGATGCAGCAGGGATCCAATTTTATAGTATCTATTTTCTCTGGGTATTCATTTAGTTGCCCTGTTCTTTCCTAATGTTTCCTACAGAGCTCTCTCTGGTTTTCAATATCCTGCTGGTACTATTTCTTCATATATGGCATACAAAATTTTAGATACTAAACCATTCCAAAATATCAAATCAACTTGTCTAAGATATTATACCTGCTACTGCTTTTAGTTTAAATGATGTGTCTGTGTTTTGTGATTTAGAAATATTTTTAAGTATGCTTTTTGGCTCTGGGCATCCCAAGGACTATATTTAGACAGCAGCACAAAGGCTAGAGGGAAGAAAATGAAGAGTACTGCACTATAGGTTGCCATCTTTACAGTTTCTTGTGTGATATGGAGAAATGAAAACATATTCCTACTTATTGTGAGTCATAATATACTTACAAACAAGGCTTAAGTCTCTCCTTTCTTCCTGTAAGAGGAAACCCCTGCCTGAAATATGCTGTATAGGACTCCCTCTGTTGATGGACAGCCATGCAGTTAGTTCCTCTATCTCAAACATGCTGAACTAACTTGAGGCAGGAGCAGGGGTGTCTGGAGCATGGTGTTCTGTCACTAGCTACCATAGAAGAGGCAGATGCAGAGGGCATGGAACTGAAGAACTATAAAATGAGATCATTGACTCCAACCTTTGACTAACAACCACCTTGTCAACCACCTCCACTTGAATGCCTTCAAGGATGGTGACTCCACCACCTCTCTGGGCAGGCTGTTCCAATGCTTAACAATCCTTTTAGTGAGAAAATTCTTTCTGATGTCCAACCTAAACCAGCCCTGGGGTAGTTTGGGGCTGTTTTCTCTTGTCCTGTCATTTATTACTCCTCTCAGGTAGTTGTAGAGAGCAACAAGGTCTCCCTTGAGCTTCCTTTCCTTCAGGCTGAAGAACCCCAGATCCCTCAGCTACTCCTCATCAGACTTGTGCTCCAGACCCTTCCCCAGCCCTGCTGCTCTTCTCTGGACACCCTTCCAGGATCTCAATGTCTTCCTTGCAATGAGGGGCTCAGAACTGGGCATAGGATTTGAGGTGTGGCTTCACTGGTGCCGAGTATAAGGTGACAGTTAGTGCCCTGGTCCTGCTGCCCTATTATTGCTGACACAGACCAGGTTCTCTTGACCTTCTTGGCCACCTGAGCACAGTTGTCTCATGTTCAGCTGCTTTTGACTGGCACCCCCAGGTCCTTTTCTGCCAGGCAGCTTTCCAGATGCTCAGCCCCAGCCTGTAGTACTGCAGGGGTTGTTGTGACCCAAGGTCAGGACACAGCACTTCATCTTACATAACCTCACAAACTTGTGTTCAGCCCATCAATCCAGTGTCTTGGTTTTGAAAGACAGTTGTCTGCCAAGGAAAGCTAGATCCTCCCTTGGAATGGAGAATGTAAACCCCCTTCACTCCAAATTATTATAACTTTGCAATTAGGGGCTCTCAGGCAAAGATATGGGAAATAGGAGTAACAGTTCTTTACTAGGAATATTTAAAAAAGGAAAATACAGAAGTAGTAGTAGTAATACAAAAAAACAAGCAAGGAAGCAAACAAAGATCTTGGAAAAAACCCCTGACACAGTCAGGGATACAACCTGGCACCCTGTTGGTCAGGGTGTTGGAAGCAGTCTAAATAAGTCCTCCTGGAGTAACAGATGTGGTTTTGTGGACTAGAGATGGTCCTGTAGAAAGTCCAGTGGTGATGAGATGGGTCCAGTCTTCCTCTGGGAATCCAGTGGAAAAACTGGATACCTTGTGCCCTTCAGTCCCAGATTTTATCCAGCTGGGAACAGCTGGCTTCTCCCCCACTGTGTGGAGCATCTCACAATGGGATGATGGAATGTGTCATGTCATTGGTGAGCCTTAATGGCCCATTATCTGAAGATGTCTCCCTGGAGGATGGAGGGGTGGTGAAAGAGATAAGAAACACTGCCCCACTAGGTTTTAATGGCTGGGCCATTATCAGAAGGCATCCACCTCCTTCCCCCCTGGAGTAAGGAGGATAACACATCTCCCAAACAACAGCTTTCAACAGATGAAATAGAATACACATTTTTAGGTTACATAATCCAATACATCCATCCTGTCCAGGTCTCTCTGCAGAGCCTTTCTGCCCTACAGAAGATCAACACTTCCACCAAACTTGATATCATCAAGTGACTAAGGGGCACTCAATCCCCACATTCAGATCATAGCTAATGATATTGAACAGATTTATCTGCCTGCATATCAGAATCTTGTGTGTTTCCCACATCTCAGCGATATCAATTTTAGTTTTACATTTTAGAGAAATTTCTAGATTAAACATTAACGACACTGATATTCTAACTTAGCAGATTTGCAACATAGAAGGCAAAGTATTAAATTATATAAATATATTCCTTGTTCTCAAAAAATCCCTCTGTTTCAGTGATATAGTAGTAACATTTATTTAGAACATTTTGCGTTGTCGTTGAAAAGAAAGAGGGAAGGGAAGCTAAGAAATAAAGAGGGGGGAAATAGTAAGAGAAAAGCAGCTTGATAGTTACAATGATGCAAAGCACAATTTAAAAAAGTTGTCTTTCATGTTGTATCATCTTCAAGCTATTGTTCATTAGGGTACATTCACTAGAAAGTTGCAATAATCATGAAAGTGACTACACAAAGTTCTTGGGAAAAATACAAGCCTTGTGAATGAATGAAGCTGCTGAAAGGTTTCAACTGTGTATTTATAGTAAGCAGAAACACAAGAATTATCAGTAATCTTCCATTCTTTCTGGTGACGTGGGAGTTAGTGACATGATAGACTAAAGTGTCAGACGTCAGACCTAGTATGCATCATTGCCAGATAAACAGAAATTTCTGCTGGGGGCAGGCTAGCTGACCTTCACTCTAACCATATCAAGCTATATTTAAATATGAAGAATTAAGTTCCATTCATTTGGCAAAGGAAGTTATTACTCAGAGAAAAAAAAAAAAATGCAAATGGAAAAATCCGTGCCTTAAGACATGCCTATGGGAAAACAGGCTGGACAGTGATGTTCACAAAAGATACTTGCTAGTGTGGGGTTGTGCTGGCTTGAAGGCAAAACCAGTTAGAGACTCCAAGTCAGAAAAAACAATTTAATAGGAGGGAAAAAAAAAAAAAAAAAAAAAAAAAAGGTAAAATAAAATAAAATAAAGCACATGCAATATCACAAAAGATCACTGACAGAGTCAGAATACAACCTGAAACCATGGTCATAGCAGTCCAGATGAACTGGTCTTGTTGAAGCAGTGATCCCATAGAAAGGTCTGGTAGCTCTTGTCCTTTGGGAATCCAGAGGGTAAGGCTGACTGTGCTGTCCCAAGTCCCAGATTATATCCAGGTGGGAATGCTTGGCTCCTACCCCTGGGCAGAACATCTCACAATGGGCTGATATCATTTTATCAGTCTTGCAATGGGTCCTTGATTGCCCATTAAACAGAGATAGCTCCTGGAGGGAGTTACCTATGAGTCATGCAGCAGGGCATTGATGGGCCATTAACAGAAGATAGTCTGGAGGGAGGGGGCAAGGGAAACACTGCCCAACCTAGTTTCAACAGCTCATGTAGATGGTGATAGAATACATACTTTGGGCACATCTTACATTGTAACCTAGGACAGGGTATCCTTTCATCTAATATTAAGCCCTGAATGGCAGGTGCTTCTGGTTAAGCCAAAGCAGAGCTGCTCCTGTAAAGTTCCTCTTCTAAGGCCCAGGTGGCAGACAAAAAGACAACTCTTGGGAACTCTAGAAAGCACTAGGGAAGAAACTGGGACTATCTCTTCCAATGCACTCTTTTCAGTCCCTCTGGAATTTGCAGAGATCTTTAGAGCTCATTTCACAGTTTCATGTGATGTAGTTGGTCTTTCTGCATCTGCCACAGTCTACACTGTAGGCACACATGGTTTGCATACCCTTACAAGTGCAAATATGTAATGTAAGCCAAGACTTGTCAGCTACTTACTGAGATAATTAACCATTTTGCATTAAAAATGAAGATCCATCAGGAGAATGATGATGGAAATAGTCTCTGAATGTAAGGCCAGTCTGACAGGGAAACAGGATCAGCAGCAAAGGAGAAATTCAATATATCTTTAATAAAAAGGCAAAGATTCTGTTAGTTTTATATTTTGACACTCTTTTGTGTGATTTCAACCAGTAAGGTCACTGAATTCTCACATCTCTTCTTAAAATATTCAAAATGTGTTTTGAAGAAGGTTTCTATTATCTGTATTATCCATACTCTGCTGAGTCTACTTGATGTTATCTACTTGCCCTTTTCTGTGATCTGTTTGGGTAGAGAGTATTTTCTTCCTATGTGTTTGTCCAGAGAATAGGACAATAAAATTTCTCATTCAGTGTCAGTATCCTTATCTACTTCAGCAAAATAGCCTATATATTTATTCATATATTTTTTTTATAGTTTATATTATTTTCCTTTATAAATCCTGCACCTCAGGTACAGGATGGTGTAGATCTCATTTGTTTAACTCTACTGTATGAAACAAACAAACAAACAAAAACCCCAACCAACCAACCAACCAAAAAAAGCTGCAGAGAAATTATCACAGCTGGTGAATCTGTACTTGGGATATGTGAATGTGAGAATTACAATCACTGCTCCATTATTTCTCCACACAACCTGGAAACCAAATATAACTGTGCATCTCCATCTATGTGGGGCAAAACTGAGGTGCCATTCCTTGTATTGTTCTTGTACTGAATACTTGAATATCCATATACTTAAAATCAGTTAAATTTTTTTAATCTCTTGAAGTTTGTTCTAGTTTCTTAGGACAACTAAATATATGTTCATGTCCTGGAGAATGGAGATAATTTCCTGTTAGGATTTTCTAAAAATCTAGCTGTTTCAGAGAACTGTGAAATAATGACACAATCCATGTCCCTGCATTACCTAGGTATTACCATTCACTTTGGTAAAGGAAGTAATTTAGCCACAAATACGGGAGTAGGAAAACAGCAATGATTTTTTTAGTCTTCTCTCACACATGTATTGTTAAAATTAAACCCGGTGAGTCCCAACAGTGGGACCATTCTCACAAATTAGGAAAGATGGATTAGTACAATTTCTGTTCTTAATGACGAAACTAATGAATTAAGAACTGCAGGAGTTTATGGTGTCGGAAAGCATGGGTTTTTAAAGGCTGGAAATGTGTGAATGGTTTTTGTTGCTTGGATAAACGTGTTGCTTCATAGGTAGATGCACAGGAATTTTCCTTTGCTATGCATCAGCCTGAATTTGAACTCTATTGATGTTTCAGTGAAACATCTTGCTTGACTTCCTTTTCCATCAGTTTTTCTTCCCAAAAATTCTCTAAAGAGTGCTTTAAAATTTAGGCATTAATATTCCTCAGAACAAATATGGGAGACCTTCTTCGCTAATGTAATAGGGCCCAGCTATATCTTTAAGAAGGGAAAAATCTTATTATTCTGCTAGTCACGGCAGTGAATATATAATTAAAACTGCACAAAATTACCTTTGAAATGTTCCTTCTGTATTTTATTAGTAGACTTTTAAGGATTTGATGAACAAAACAATTTAATTCATTCCTTAGCTCTTAAAATGGGTTAACAGATATTGGATATATTTTGACCCTGTCCTCTGCTTTTTGTGTGAAATCCCTTGAGTCAAACCAAAACCAGGAGCAGTATCTTCTCCTGACTCCCCTGTACTACATTATCATTGTGAGGGTGATGATCATTTTCTCATGTTTCACTGAGTGTGATGCAAATGAGGCCATACCCAAAATCACTGGGTCCTAATGTCTTAAACCATACATTTTATGCAGCCCCAAAGGGTGAATATCATGTCTCTTGAGAATGAAGGGCAGTCTCTGCATAATTAAGCAATGACCAGAGCATGCTGAAAGACTAGACTGTGACTCTCAGCTATACAGCAAAACTGATGCATTGAGATTGTGCATCCATCCTTGCTCCCAGAGCATGTAATAAACCAGCATAGACTGGATTTTCTTCTTTTTTTCTCTTTGTTCTCTTCTTTTTCCTTTTTCCTTTTTCCTTTTTCCTTTTTCCTTTTCCCTTTTTCCTTTTTCCTTTTTCATCTCCTATCCTATCCTATCCTATCCTATCCTATCCTATCCTATCCTATC
>JAIXNV010000025.1:10874151-10897646 GCA_020917445.1 Riparia riparia | reverse complement strand
CCTATCCTATCCTATCCTATCCTATCCTATCCTATCCTATCCTATCCATCCTTGCTGATGAGGGAGGAAGAACTCATGCAGAAACATCAGAGATTGGAGCACTCAAGCAGTCTGGAATCACAAAAAATCAGGCAGGATCATAAATGCCTTCTCAGCCCACCCCTCGGTGTAAATCGGGGTGGCCTCGGCCCAAAAGGTGCCCATAGCTCTTATCAGGAGCCCAGCAGAGATTTCTCTCTGCTCTAGAGAAGTCTGAAGAAAGTAGCTGTTATAAAACAGCAATCTCTCCTTCCCCTCCCTTCACCTGGGAGCTGATGGAATCTGGCCAGGCCTCAGGCCAGCTCCCCCAAAAAAGGGGGAGCAGCAGGCTCAACTCGATGTTACCTGTCTCTCTCTAGCCGAAGGAAAAAGAAAGACCCACCTACAGGAAATGAAGGGGTTTTATATGGTACTTCCCAAAGTCGCAGCCAACAATTTTAGTGGTCAGAATAGATGTCAATATTCCAACTAACTCTCTGATAGATCCCTGTCTCTTCTAATGCAATTCCCAGGCCCTGACCTGGATAATTATTTTACATTTTCTAAAACTAAAAAACCAAACTGTACTAACCCATGACAATAGCAAATTTGAAATTTGGGGATTAATCTCACTACGAACAAATATGGAAACTGCAAAATTTTTGAAGTTTGCTAGCTTTTCCTTATAAAGGGAATTTCTTGGTACAGTGTTTTTATTTGAAATTATTTTTCCATATTAATATTTTCTGTTATCTCTTAACCACAACATTGCTCTTCATTAGTGTAGTGAGATCATCTGTGCTCCGAGGAATAATTATGTCATGCTTACTTTGAATCTTCCTAATCCTTATGTGTGGATCAGAAGAAGCCTCAATACCTTGTAATATTTAGCTGGCAAATCAGTGACAGCAGAACTTTCCTGGTCTCGCTCGCTTCAGTGCTTGGGGGTAGGTAATCATTTGTTGCAGAGTGTTGTTTTGGTTTATATTGTATTTCATTTTTATATTGGGTTTTCTAATGTTTCTTCTGTTCCCTGGAAACTGTATCACGTGGTTTGTCCCTGCTCAGCAGTGCCCATCCCCCACACTGGAATGTAACCCAACTCTGTTCCACTCCCACCTTGTCCCTGATTGGGCAGTGGCTTGTCCCTGCCTCTGGGCGCGTCCTCCCGGGGAAAAAGCCCTGGGAGGTGGGCGGGGGGGGTGGTCTCTTTGGCTCAGGACTGGGACGAGGAAAGAGCTAAAGGGGCTGGAACACAAATAAAGCCATAATTCCCCCTGGACATACAGCAGGCTCTTGCCTTTTGCTATTTATGGGACGCCTCAAAAGAACCGCAACAATCATTGAGTTATCTTTTTTGTTCATTGGATTTCTGAAACTTCTCTGACAATTTATCTGTAAATGCCTGGCACACTATCAACAGGCATGTCATGTTTATTTTACTTCTTAAGAACAAAACAGAAATAAACTCTCTGATAACCAGATTTTTAAAGTCCATTCTATTCTTGTAGTAACAGCAATCTTGGTTGCTTATGCTAATTATTAGAAAAGGTGGAGAAATATACTATTGTTCCTACTATTAAAGATATTTCTTCATCTTATTTAATATCTTAGAAATTTTATTTTAGTATTACTGCTTTGCAAAGAAATTTATACCAAGCCCATTAAAACATATATGGCAACTTTACTTTCAGCTTTTTTTTTTTTCCTTTTGTTTTTCCTCACAAGATATTTAATTGTACTAAATGGCAGTGTACTGCTCATTAATTTGTAGGATGACCTTGTGAGTTTTGAGAGTTCTAATATTTTATTTGGTTAGGATAAACTCAAGCTATATGAATCATAGAGCTGCATAATTTATATTGGCTTCTTTTCTTTCTAAAAGTATGTGTGAAGTGTTGTATTTTGGGTGTTTGTCATTTACAAACCCTGTCTAAAGCCATTAATTTCACTTCTGTGCCAGAGCTCAAGTAGCCATGTGTATCCTTGGAATGTATTTTATATGTAGATCCATGTTTTGATACTTATTCATATGTCCTAAAATACATAGAGATTTTTTGGGTTAAAATGACATTAAAAAGAGATTTCTTGGGTTAAAATGAGACACTAAAAAATGCTCCCTCAGAAATTTAGCATGTACCATACATTTCTTGTAATACTGGGCTACTGAATTTACTTTAGAGGCACCTTTTGTAGTTCTTCCTTGGAAATTTTAAAAACAATCCACCTTCTGCCAGCTGCATTCCTTTCCTAGTAGTTGATTTCAGAAGCTTGGGAATACATTGAGAAAACACAGCAGTAATGCAAGAATGTAGGGGACTTGTGGATACCAATTAAACCACCATATAATCCAACATAAATTTTGGTTCATGAGATAGAAATAATGAAAACCAGTTATCTAAAGTTTAGTTATTATGATGTAGATATTCAAACTCATCTGTGACTCTTTGAAGAGAAAGGCCATTCACTGCTTCAGAACAATTTTACATTGTTTCATAGGTTTTCATAGGTTTCAATTTCACAGTGTTTTTGTGAAGTTTTATGAATGTCAGAAATCAGTTAGAAACTTTTTCTTTCCTTTTATGTCCTGTTACTTGATATTGTTGTGTTATTTGATGAACATACATTTACACAGATTTGAAAGTGTCGCTGTGTACATTGATGCCATTTCAGAAATGATGACCTAAATATCACATTTTAGGTTCCCCTCCCCTTTAACTCTATGAATTATTTGCTCATGCAATTAAGGAATAAAATTAATAAAATTCTTTCAGCTTAGGTAAGCCCTATGATAGATATGGCTACATTATGTGGTCCACTGTCAGACACTCTAAGAACTTTCAAATTTTTTGCATATTTGATGTGTGCTTTTCTCTTGAAAAATGATTAGCAAATAGACAAAAATGAGTGACAGTTTTATGATGTGTTAAAACCAGATCTTCCACTTTGATTTCAATAATTTTGTAGAACACATACATGATTGGTAGGATTGTGACATTGGAGTAAACTCAGACAATATGAAATACAATTTATTTGATTTAATGTAGTGTAATTAGTGTGGTTTCAGAAAAAAAATCTATATTTGTATTGATATGACTTCACAGTTCTATTATACTGGTATTGATGCAACACTACAGCAGTGGTCTGTAGCATTTTCTAACTACTGACATACAGCCTGATTAGATTTGTGGATTGTCTGAAGCTTGGTAGATACAGATCGGGGCTATATCAGAAAAGATGATTATATATTTGTCTGAACTAATGTGTGAAAGCAGATAAAAATGTTCTGTGCTTTTTATCAGCTGTCAAAGTAAATATCAGAACAAAAGAAGTGTGGTTTACTGTTGTGATGCACTCCTAGTTCAGGACCACGAGCAAGGGGACCACAACACTTCCCCTGTAGCTCCTCCTGAGTGTCCTTGATGCCCACCAGATGATCAGGGTAGGAAAGAATGAGATGGGCTCCACTTGCCACTCTGAGGATTGATTTTATTAACAGAAACACAAAGAGAACCTAACTCTAAGGAAGGGCAGAGGTGACAAATGATATCTCAGAGGAGGGTAGAAATCTTGAGCCAATTAGGTGCACTTAGGGGAGGATCATAAGGCAGGGTTTACAGTAGAATAACAAATGGGGAACACAGAGGGTGGGGAATAATTTGAACCAGCCACTGAGGTGTCGAAGATTAGGGGATTTCCAGAGTGGGAGGGACTGGCACACAGTAGGATTGACAAGTGGGTAGGAGGAGTGACTTGAAACAATCCTGAACAAAGGGTGGATCCAAGGGGAGAATGACATCTGTACAAAGGGTTATAGAATGTACTAAACCAACTACACAAGGAAGAAGGGGGGGGCGGTACAGAATAAACCATTTGAGGGACTAGAATCAGGAAAAAATGCATCACTACAGTTTACTACGTTCTTATACACTTTTATGTTCCATGTAGCTATGTGAAAGAAAAAAAAAATCTCATATTTTGACCCTCTTAATGAATGTTAAGTTTGATTAAATTTGCTAACAAGATATGGTAATATCCTTAAAATGGCATGCAACTTTTCCCTGGACTGATACAGAAAGGACTATTACTTTGTATGTCTAATAGTCATTGACTTCTGTGGGGATCTGTGCGAAAACTTTGGAGTATAATGTCTTTTTAAAGCTTTGCCTTTATCAGACATGAAAGTGAATGTAAGTGACCATGAAAACTCATCTTGGGCATGAATCAATGCAGAGAAAAGATGAAGAAACATTTTTTGCAGTTGACAGCATGTACGTTTGGTTTCTGCTAGTCTGAGTGCTCATCATCCTAAGTCTGTATGTTACTCTGAATAACATAAGGAAAAAGGCAAGACAAACATTGAAAGAACACATAAAGAACAGAAGAAGAGGAAAGTTGTAAAAAAGACTGCACTGTACATAATAAAGATTTAAAGCTCCATTTTTTTCCCCAAGAATTAAGGCAGTTTCAGGGACCTACATTTTTCTCTTTCTTCTGCATCTTAGGTACAGCAATGCAGTGAGAGGTGTTCTGTGCTTACACTAGTCAAAGAATCCTCGGGCTTGTTCAGCAACTTTACACATCTATAATTTAGGCTGAGGACTAGCTTGGCCTCTGTGATTTTATGAGGAAGAACAAAAAGTTTTGTGAAACCACAAAACCACCTGAAAAACCACAAAAGTACCTGAAGTGCTGTTGCAGTATGGTCCCAGCTGGGTTACTTAGGTGGAGGGAAACATTTCCTTTGTTTTCTTCTATTCTACAGGGTCCTGTTGCACGTCCTTCCTTTGTTGCTGTGCCTTCCCCCAACAGTTAAAGATGAGTCCCTTTACATCCGTTTGTCAAATAAGGCAACCAAGGATCAGAAGTGAGGGAAGGGGATATATGAAGATTTCTCTGAATATTTGCACCATTTCCTCTGTCTGACTGACATACTTCTCCTTTTATGTAACCTTTAACCAACAGACTTGAAAGAGTTTCCTATCCCTTGAAATATAGGAAAGAATTTCATAAGGTTGGGGGTTTTTTTGTTTGTTTGTTTGTTTGTTTTGTTTTGTTTTGTTTTTTATTTTTTGTCTATGTTGATGGCTATTTTGATAGACTCTTCTCTGTGTTCTTTGTTTTGGGCAAATTTCATTTTCTAATAGGTTGCCACAAATGTTTTATGTCAACATCCAACAGAGTGGTTCTTCATAAAACAGCACAAATGAATGCATATGCTTGATCCTTCTGTATGAGTCATCCATAAAACCGAGGCAATAATTAAAATAGAAATGGATGGATAGTGGTAGACATAAAATGTGAAGAACATGTTTAGGATGAAAAGAGTTTACTGAACTGCCAGGCAAACTAAAACAAAAAGAACCTTACCTATCTAACTGGAAAATGAAACAAGAAACAAGATTCTCTTTCAAAGGCCTATGGTGGTAACACATTTATAGTTAATTAAATATTTCAGCCTCAGTACCAAAGGATCTGCTTTCATGAGTCTGGAACAGATATGCGTCATTATTTATGCCTGTTAAAAAGATGGCTTTGTTAAGTTTAAAATCACACAATTCACAATGGGAACTCATGGTATCTAGAAAACATAAGTGAACCAGACCTTCATTTCCAGATTGATTAACATATCCTAATTATTAGGTCCAATGTATGGTGTTTGATGAGATCATAACTCCCTGCAGGTTTAAATTATGTGTAGACTTGATGGGATTTACAAGCTTTGGCAGTCTGATGAGTAACATAGCACTATATACCTAATGTGGGGCAAGACTGAAGTGATTTCAAGTCTTGATTTGATTTAGAATTCACATTTTGAAACTAATATAGGGTAAGATTAGACTGGGAGGTTGTCACACAGATAGGCAAATATTTATATATGATTACATTGATTGACAAAGCCTCTTTTGTCTGCTGATTGCCCCTTGGCAGCTTATATATGCAAGCTTGTTGGAAGGGATACCCAAAAATCACCTAGTTCAACCACTTACTCAGGTCAGGGCTGAGTCAAATTTGATATCTCCTAGGACTAAAATATCACTGCTTCTTTCAGTCTCTGCTTCAGTGTTTGATCAGCCTCAGTGTTATTAATGTTAATTAGCCTTACTTCTAATATCTAATCAGAATTTAAATTTTTTTGCAGCTGTGACTGTTCTTCCCATCCTTTCAATGTGCATGTCCAAGAGGTACCTCACTCTCTTCCTCTCTATATCCTCCCATTGGGTAGTTCCAGGTGCCCTTTAGGCTTCTCCTCTCCAAGCTAAAAACCCCACTTCTTTCAGCTCTTTTTCCTATAGCTGTGAGTCCTGCTCCTTAAACAGCTTTGTGACATTTTTTGACCTTGCTCCAGTAAGTCAATAAACTTCTCAGGCTGGAGAGTGCAGAAATGTGCAGAGCACTCCAGATATGGCTTCACCCATGACAAGCAGAGGGACAACCTGGTAACAGTTTTGCAAAGGCAACACTGTATGACCCATACTGGTATTGTCTGGAGAATAATTTGCACACCGAATATGTGTCACAAAGGAGCTAAACAAAAATGCAGATTGATGTTTGCATAAAATTTTCTATTGTTTAACAGAGAAAGTAGTTGAAGTGGCTCCCACTTAGGCCATCACTTGTTAGGCAAAAGGGTTGGAGTCAGAGTACATCCGTAAAAAGAATTTTGACATCCACACTTGTCGCTGTGTGTTATTTGGTTTCATATTGTGTTTCATTTTTATATTGGGTTTTATAATGGTTTCTTCTGTACCCTCCCTGTTCCCCTGGAAAATGTAATATCCCGAAGTTTGTCCCTGCCCTTCCTCCAGCCCATCTCCCCAGTGCCCTTCCCGGAATGTAATCCAACCCTCTTCCACTCCCACCTTATCCCTGATTGGGTATTGGCTTGTCCTCACATTTAGTCCTTTCCCTGGATATAAGCCCCACACCATGAGGCAGGGCTTTCTCCTGGTTCGGGCAGTGGGACAGGGCTCGTGACCCAGGCCTAAGTCTGGGGCAGCACCACAGAAGAAAGACTGAATAAATCCCTGGTTTCGCCCTCAGATCAAGTGCAAACCTTCCTTTGCCATCGACAGGGACTCACTCTCTCTGCTAAGGGAGATGTTCCCAGCCACCTCCTAGCTTTTGGGACCCTGAGGAAAAATCCTTCTAACTGCGGTTTGTCTCTTGAGCTAGCTGGTACAAGAACAGAGCCAGAGAGCTCCGTGAGAGAGACAAGCTACACACACTCTTTATACCGGAAGGACTGCTGCCATGGTGTTACTCTAAACTGTCTTTCTGGATAGGTAATCAAATTTCCTTTCTTTGTCACAGCAGAATAAATGATATTTCTTTTCTCAACACCTTTTTGTAATCACTACTGGCCAATGTACAATTTCAATATTTTGTGTAGAATGTGGCTGTCCACATTGAGGAAAATGAAAGGAAACAGGAATGAAATGCTTAGTGTCTGAAGAAGGCGGCTCAGTCACGTCAGGGCTTTTGCTTCAGTATATCTGCATCCCACATTCCTCTCCTAAAGAGCAAAAACAAAAAACACCAAAAAAAACCACCTCCACTGTGTTAAGAACTAGTTCCAACTAGTTCCAAGTGGGACATTCCATGGCTGTTTTTGCAAAGAGATTCAGATTATCTTAAGAACATTCCTTTCCCCTTTCCCCGGTCCCCGGTCCCCGTTCCCCGTGGCTTTCCCTTTTTGCTTTAAATAGTTTTCACTGTAGTTACTGCAAGTTTTTTATGAATTCCTTCAAACTTTGTACTAAACCTGATGTTGTCCTATTTCAATCCAACCCTGCCTTATGCACATCAGACAAAAAAAATCTGTTCATTAAAATCTTGCTTACAAATCAAAAAATCTTGAGATATTTTACTTTGAAAGACACTTGCATGCATCTTTACACCAGAAGAATATAAGGAAAAAAATACCTCACCCAATTAAAATGAATTAGTGTTGGCAGGCTTCTATGTATTGTGTTAACTTATGGTACTCAGTGCTAAAATGTAGCACTTTGAAATTTATAATAAATTAAGACTGTAGCAGAGCAAAAAAATTATACTACCAGCTCTTAAATTTTGTATTGTAAAAAGAATTTCATTTTCCAGCAAGCTGACAGTAAACATAGACAAAGAGCCAAAGACTGTGTGAGAATGCCTCCAAATGTCTTTTTTTAAGCTGTGAATTATTGTTGCTTTATTTTGAGGACTGAGAAATGGTGAATTTCTTGAGACCCTTAGGATGTGGAAGTTGTACAATGTTCTTATTTTGAATGACAGTATGGCCAAACTCTTCAACCAGAAACACGTTTGTGTATTTTTCATTTTTTTTCAGTTGTCTTATATGTATGATATAAAGTTGCTACTAATTTAAAAACTGTCACTCACAGAATGTGGGAAAGGAAGGCCAACTGAGACAAGCACTCAACAACAGATGAAATTGGTATCCTGAGACAGGTGATAATTTGGTACAGCCAATTATCATTTTACCCATATGAAATAATGTCAGGAACATAATAAATTGTTTTTGCTTTGATAAGGCACATTTTAAAACCTGAAGCCAATGGTGACTTTGTCATATAACTGTTGCTTGTTTAAAAGTAAGAAAAGAACCAAACAAAAAAATGCCAAAGACAGTGACTCTGAGCATTTCCTTAGTAATCATTCATTCTTGACCTAGCCCTTGTCACTACTATTTGTAAGTAGTCTCTTGTATTAATGATAAATATCTGGGTTTGCTAATCTGTCCAAACCCAAACAGTTTGTTCTTATATGAAAGGAAAATTTGGGAAATACACTTTGTTTTACAGCTCTTCCATGTATGTTTGATCTAATGGTATCTGATTTTATGAGTTTGCATTTAATCTGCTTATGTGTGTTGTTGCTGATCATCCCCCTCCTGTATAACCTCAGGATACCTAGTGTCATGTAAATATATTTTCTGGACAACCAGGCTTCAGGGTGAGAGAATGGCTCAGTCCTTGCCACATTTTTTTTGTGGATGCTGGAATCCTTTGCTCTTTTCTAGCAGGGTGCTCAGTTCCATATGACTTCTGGACCATCATTGTCTTTCCATTTTTTACTGACTGGATGGGTTTGGATGAGTTTCCACTCTAAAGTTAGTGGGTGGCAGACAGAGAGATACCATGCTTACAAACACCTAAGGAAATAATGCTGAAAAAGTAGTAGCTTTATGACTGAGTATTACAAATTTCAGTTCTGTCATGAGTTAGTACAGTTTAGTTTTTTAGTTATAGAAGAATGTAGAATAATTCTCCAGGTCAGGACCTGGGAATTGCTTTTGAAGAGACAGGGAACTATCAGAGGGTTAGTTGGAATATTGGCATCTGTTCTGACCACTGAAAATTGTTGGCTATGACTTTGGGAAGCACCATATAAAACCCCTTAATTTCCTGTAGGTGGGTCTCTTTTCTCTTCTCTCCTTTGGCCAGAGAGAGACAGGTAACATCGAGTTGGGCCTGCTGCTTCCCCCTTTTTTGGGGGAGCTGGCCTGAGGTCTGGCTGGATTCCATCGGCTCCTGGGTGTCGGGGAGGAAGGAGAGGTTGCTGCTTTACAACAGCTGCTTTCTCTAAACTTCCCTGGAGCAGGGAGGGATCTCTGCCGGGCCCCTGATAAGAGCTATGGGCGCCATTTAGGCTGAGGCCACCCCAATTTACACCAAGGGGTGGGCTGAGAAGGCATTTATGATCTTATCTTTTTTTTTCTTATTATTCCAGACTGCTTGAGTGCTCCAATCTCTGATGTTCCTGTATGAGTTCTTCCTCCCTCACCAGTGCAGCCTTGAACATCTAACACCAGGAGCTACAGAGGGAGAGGCAAAGACTCTGAGCAGATTTAACCCTTTCCTGGCAACATGAAGCTTCCAGAGCTTAGCCCTTCTCTGAGAGAATAAAAAAGGACAGAGAGAACATAAAGAACAAGAACATGAAGTCAGTAGAGCAAGAGTGAAAAGACTATTGGGACAGAGGGTTGAAGAGTTAGTTGTTCTATTCTTACTTGAGCCATGGAAATGAACTCTATATTTAGATCATTCCTTTAAATCATGGCAAAGATATGCATTTGGGGAGATGATTGTTTTAATTTGTGTGTGGATTTGAGCAAAAGTGTTTGTGATGAACTAAGTAATATCCTGTAAGATGCTTGAACAGAGACAAAGATGAGAAGCCCCCTGCGCCAGTGAAGAAGTGAGAAAATATCTCTGTACCTTGAGGTGAAGAATCCTTTGCTTTGGAGTTATTCATCTTTAAAAAGTGACACCCCAGTATGCAAAAGTCTAAGACCCATGACCCATAAGCAGCTTGGGAAACTGCTCCTGGGAGGAGTCACAAAGGCAGGTTTCTCCAGGTGGTTGTTTTTGTGACAGTTTAAAGCCCACAAGAGAACTGTTCTAAGTTGTCAGTGGGATCCATGACTCTAAGAGAGAATCTTCTCCTGAAGAATTGATGAAAGACTATTGTCAGATAGTGAAACTGACTGAAATCTACAAGTTTTGTTTCTTTATGTTGTTTTGTAAGAAAGTGAACAGTTTGTGAGGGGAGGGAAGAGTGTTTTTGAAGTTTCATTCTGTTTTAGTTTTTTTCTTTTTTCTATTCTTTTAGTGTGTGTTAATAAAACTATTTGTTAATTTTAAGGCTGAGCCTGCTTTGTTTTTCTCCAAGTCTCTCTCCCACAGAAAAAGTGAGTACCAAGACCACCATTTAGTGAACGTGAAACCACTACAACTTCTTTGTCTCTTTCTTCTCTACTATGTACAGAATCCTTAGAAACCTGCTCCAAACATCCTGGATCATCTGTTCAACTCTTCTGACTTAAATGTGCGCTTCATTTGTCTAGAAATATTAATCTGTGTAAAATTTGTTATTTTTGTTTTTATAGGATCAAGCCTCAAAACTTCATATAATTCATGCAAACCTTATGTCAACTGAGTTTGTTTTACTTTCTGAAATTCATATTTGCTTTTCTCAATTCTAATATCTACCTGCTTGGCTATAAATCAGTGTGGGTGAATGATCACTTTATACTTCTCTGTCTTTGAGCTGTGTTATTTCAGGGCTTTATATTACTTGGAAGCAGTATAACTTTATAATAATTATTCATATCATTCCATATGAGAGAACAGTTCTGTAACTTATCATTGTGGAGACAAAAAAGCCCAAACAAAACAGTTTTGTGTTTCTGGCTTAACATCCCTAGTAGCTGGGGTCATGTTATATTATGAGTAGCGTGCTCACTTGTGTACAAAAATTAATTTAATCCATTCCTGTCAGAATTATGATAAACTTTATATCGTCCTTTTACTCTACTGTTGTTTCTGAATTTTTGTTTGATAACATTTCAAAAATGAAAGGCGTTATGAAGACAATCTGTTACAGGAGTTGCACAGTAAGGTAATGCAAGAATTGTATCAAAATCATTATTTTCTTCTCAAAAGTAATCTTATCACATACCCTCTGACACCTTTATGCTTAATATTACATAACTGCAAATTTTCTATAGTTTGCAGGATAGTGTCGATTTCTGTATCTTTTTCCCCTCTTGACATTTACTAATTTGTGATTTCATGCTGTCTCGGAAACTGACCTATTTTTATACATAGCTTTTTTGGTACTCAAGAAGTCACACATTTAGCTATCTCACAGGCTTAATAATGAATTATTTTAATTATTAACTTTGTGTTACAAAATGCCTCTTTCATTCTTCATTTTTTGTCTCCTAGGAATGAAAATAAGTTGGCTTTAGGTGGAAGATGTGGAGACTAGAAAGTCTTCATGACACTGGCGTCATAGTACATTTTTACAAGAATAAGATGGGACCCAGAAGCATGGCATTTTTAATTTGTTTCTAAAGCCTTTCAAGTCTCTTGCTTCTTTCAGAAATATCAATGTTTTCATGAGATAGCTATCACAGCTATAGCCTCATATAGCTAAAAAAATCTTTGCCTTACCCTGTGCTATTTTTTGAGGTATATCTCCTAGTCACAAGTGTGCCAGCTTTCCTGCCTTTTCAGCAACCATACAGACAAGATAAACTATGAAAGGTTAGGTTTTATGGTATTTGCTGTGTAACTGCAAAAAAAACCTGTTCATTTACTATCTTGACATTTGAAAAGTTTTTCCTAGTTTTTCTCTCATGCATCCATTTTGAGGATGATGGTGGTTATTACTATGGAAGTTGAATAACCAGGTTAGTTTTGTATTTTGTATGTAGATTCAGTTGCCAGTAGCTAGCAATAGTTATGTTACTAGTCAACACATACTCTTAAAAGTAAATGACCTGAATAAGCACTGAAGGAATAAAAATTTCCTGATGCTTCTATTGCTTCTTCCACACTGCTCAGCCTTTAAAAGGTTAATTGATCCCTTTTATCTCTTACATATCTAAAGTATACTTCACCTAAAATCTGAGCTGTTCCTTTTCAGATACAAGTAGATATTCTGCTTGCCAAGCATCTAAAATGAGTTTTAGGATCCAAAATTCTCTCAAATCTTGAAGTAAAAGCACCCTCTTTTAATGTATCACATAAAAATCCAGAACAGTAATGTGAGACTTACAATTGATAGATCTTATCCTATTTTTAGTTCAAAAAATGTGTGACAGCAGAAAGATACTGTGTAATCATAGAGGATCTGTGAGTCAGGAGGTGGGTCGAGGAATGGAAAACTGAAGTTTTGCTTTGTCTGAAGTGTGCCTGTTGTGTTTTGCTTGGTGACTGGTAGTAATGGCAATGCAACTGTGAATTTCAACTCATCCTTCTGTCCTGCGTCCCCTTTCCGTGTATGTGTACATACAGCTACACACCAAACTATGAATGTTACCACCACTCATTTGCAATTCTATTTCAACAATTTGCTTGTTTTCTACTTCCATCTTTTTTTTGGAGAGAAAGTGTGAGAACACCATTATCTACAAATTCTTCACAAACAGAGTGACCAGGTTTCATTTGATATTTTCCCATCCCATCCTGGAATCACAGCCCTGTAAGAAGTGAATATTCCTTGCAGTTCTTTTTCTCTCATTCTTCCCACAAAAATGTTGTACAAAACATGACTTATGCAGCAGGTATGGGTATGGCACTGTTTTCTTATCAGGTGCAGGTATGAAACCTGTGTATTGTTAACTTGTTCCTTTTAAAGATATGGATTATTACATATTTTTGAATAAAATTATTAAGTAAATATAACATGGAAAAAGGACAAAACTGCTTTGTCTGAATTTCCTTTATGTAATGACACATGTAAAAACCTTTTTATGCAAATTCATTAGTTTTTATCAAGTTGTAGGGCCGAATTTTGGTAAATCAACCTTTTGTATTTAAGACCTTTTTTTTTTGTTTAAGTGCATTACATTTTTATTTCCCTTTTTAAGGAGTATCTGTCAATAGTATAATTTTAAATACTCTCTTTTTGTTTTCTGGTTTGGCATACTTTTATGGATATGCTGCAGAACTTTTTAAATAGTTTTTACTGATTTCATGCTGTGGTTATATAGTGAACATTAGAAACTATCTGCAGAGAGAATTAGAGGGTGTAAGTATGATTGAGTCATGTAAATGCCAAAAAGTTTTTGTGATATTCTTCAGACTTTAAAAATGGAAATATGTTATTTGCACATTGGCTCCTGATGGAATGTGACATACTGCAGGCACGCAGTGAGCTTAAGTTTGGGATTTAGGTCATTAGGGGCTCTGTATATGTATATGCTTCTGGAAATAAATGAAACAAACTGCTTT
Source organism: Riparia riparia (assembly GCA_020917445.1). NCBI lineage: Eukaryota > Metazoa > Chordata > Aves > Passeriformes > Hirundinidae > Riparia > Riparia riparia. Next base: position 10,883,883 of record JAIXNV010000025.1, on the reverse strand, counting down.
CTGCACAGACATCCCTTGTTGATGAGCCAAAGAAACTCCATCAGGTCAATGAAAGCAAATAGAATTTATGGACTTGCTGGAGCCTGTTATCCAGACTCAAATGTTATGGAATGTTTTTCTTACTTCATGTAACTTTTGTATTTTCTCCCAAATGAGTTTCAATATCCTTGTATTTGCCGATGAAATATTAATATTGTCCAGTACAATCAATGTTTAAAAGCAGAAATTTGAGCTGAATTACATTTCAAGTCTGTAAAAAAGAACCCCCATCCTTATAAATCTATGATCTTTAAGCACTTTCCATTCTGCAACACAGATAGATTCCCTTAAATTAGTTGTAAGGGGTTAATTTTATTTATTGTGTTATCTATCAGGCTGGAGAGCAAGCATGTAAGAGATTTTTTCAGCTCTGTACTTTTTTTACTTCATCCAGGCCTTTCTCAAAATCCAAGTGGAAACCATAGAGGATGAGACTTAACAAGAACCCGTGCCGGGCAGTTCGCAGACAGAAGAGCCCTGGTGGGACTCAGCAAAAGAGGGTTATCACATCAAAGTAAAAAAATAAGAAATAAAGCCAAACTTTAAAATAGTTTTGCCCAACCCCTCACTTATTTCCAGACTCAACTTCATTCTGAATTCCTTTACCTCTCCTTTGCCAGTAGCCCAGGTAGAGGAAGGTTGGGGCTATGGTATGTGTATCACGAGTTGCTTCTGCCACTCCTTCCTCCTCACACTTCTCCCCTGCTCTCCAATGGGACACAGTCCTCCATAAACTTCTTCAGACTGAGTCTTTCCTTTGGGCTATGGTTCTTCAAAAACTACATCAGTTTGTGTTCCTTTCCACTGTGTGCAATCCTTCAGGAACTAGCTGCTCCAGTGTGGATCCCCGATGGGGTCACATGTCCTGCAAGCAAACCTTTTCTCCACAAGTCTATAGGTCCCTGCCAGGACCCTGTCCCACACAGGCTTCAGAGCATGAGAATATTTTGTATTCTTGCCAGTTGATCTGCGGTCATTCTTTCATTGGGTCTCAATATAATTTTAACCACTCACTTGGATTCTATTCTCATGTCTCACTATAATTCTGATTATCTCTGATCTCAGCAACTGGTAGATGTCCAGAAAACTGTTAGTTTTCTATTATTAACTAATGATCTGTTGGCCTTGTGGGAGTCCCAGAGCTTCCAGGCCTTTTTAGTGAGGTTGAATTATATTACCTGCCCTTATTAAAACTTAGATTTTACCCAAGTGGGAAGGGAAAAAATGTCCTCCTAGTGCTAATATACATTAAAATACATCACTAGACATGTTTAGGTTGCCTGAATTTCATGGCCAACTGCACCAGTCAGACTTGGTACAAATAAATAATGTTTGTGTTATGTATGAACTGAGGTCCATGGGGAGAATTTTTGTTGCATACTTTCTTTAAAATTTTCTAAAAATTTTTTCTCAAAAAATTGAGAAAATTAGTTTTGAAAGTTGAATGTGAATAGCTGTGTGAATGTTTGACTGTGAGCATGTTAGGCTGATCACAGATAATTATTTGTTTAATAAGAAATGGTATTCAGGGTCTGATTCAAATCCCAGTGAAATCAATTGAAAAATATCTTACCCTGGTGTGTATAAGATCCAGCTAGAGATATTTTAATCACAATATCCTAGCAACATACCTAAGATGATGTTGTGCAGTACTAACATGGGATGTCACAAGACTAAAATTTTAGACTCCTTAATTAAAACCCTGATTTAAAGTTGTAATCTGTTCTGAAATTGTCATCTGTGCCACATTATGTAATTAAAAGAATGCGTTTCATAACTTTGGATTACTTTGTATTGTAGAACAAGTATGTATATTAAAGAAAATATAAGTGCAAAATATGTCTTTTTCATTGCGTTATTTTCAAGGACTAACTGCATGATCAAGGAATGACAGAAATCTCTCTGAAATGGTATCAAAGAACACAGATACATGTGGGACATAAATTCAACTAGCATTAATTGTAAGGAAGCTTGACTTGATTTTCTCTAAATAGAGCAAATTTTATGGACCATAGGAGGTTTTGTGCTCTGTTATTTACTTTTCTGTGTTTCCTCTCAATTTTATAGCCTTCATCTTAGTCCTTTCTCAGATGTTCTGTGGCCACTGCAAAGCAGAAAGCATGTAGGAAAATATTCTTGCATGGCATTTTCATCTGTGTGGAGAATAGGAGAATACCTTGAATATCAAAGCTATTAATGAATTTTACTAAAGCCATCAGATTACAGCAGTTATGGCCCTCATGTTTTTTACCTAGCAGTGTCAATCAAAGAATAAAGTGAAGGGTCTAAGTAGTTGCAATGGACAGGGAGTGAAGTCTAGCCAGGTCATATGGCGGAAGTGAAGTAATGCCTTGCTCTAGGTCTCAGTAAACTCTGACTTCACTCTGATATACTGCTTTTCAGAGAGGCAACAGCCTGCAATTTTCATTAAAATAGGCAAAAGCTTGTTATTATGCCTGATCACCGCATTTGTGCTTCCTTGTAATGCTGGCATCATTATAGCTGTAAAGTCTGACAATTTACTGACAATGGAGATCTACAGCTCAGGCACACAATCGAGTTGTAGAGGTTTAATACATTTCTGTGCCATCAGCAGTGCCATGGTAACTGCTATTAACTGCCTGTGCAGATGTTTTGCGTTCACTCCAGTTGCAAGACAGTGTGATTTATCTGCAGTTCTGGAAGAGCTTTCCACTAAGCTGCATAACTTTTTTTGATTGCTGAGAGTCTGTGAAGAATTATGAGGATAAAGGGTTCCTGGAGAAAAATGTGAGGGTACTACTGGGCACCAGTGGATGTGAGGAGAAGGACAGCACTGCCATGAAAACCCAGAAGGAGAGGGTTTCCTGTGGTGAGGATGAAGCTTGCAGAGCCATCCTCAGCTGGGTGGCTCCACTGAGATCCATGAAGTGAGTAGCACTCACCCTGAATGATGGGGATACCCTACATCCCTGCTCTGCAACCTCCTGAACAGGGCCATTGCAGTCCAAAACACCCAAGTGAATTTTGATGTTGAAGTTGGTCGAATATTTGGCAAATGAAGATGCTACAGTCATGTAAAAAAATTTACATTCCTACACCCATGTCTTACTCAATAAAGCTGTGGTGAGAAGAGTAAATAGTAGGAGCTCATGGGACAGATTTGTTGATTTCAAGCATTAAAATGTCCATATCATCACTTTACTTGTAACACTATCTGAAAAATTATTTTACTGCTGTTAAAATAATAAAGACTTTTTGGGAGTGTTTTATTTGGCTACTGTCTTCTGGGTTTGGATGTACCCCAATAATATTTTCCATGCAAATTGTGCTACAATGTTTTAAAAATAGAAGTTGATATTATCCCTCATATGTCTTCAGGAGTTGGGCTTTTTTAAACAAGAGAGAAAAACAGAATTGAAAGAATAGAAGACTGGTAATTCTGAATGCAACCTTTAAATATTTTGCAAATTTTGTCCTCCTGGATCTTAGAAAAGATCCAGATTAATAGCATCTGGAAATATGAAATCATCTTTAACAGTGAAATTGAATATGAAGTTTTCTATTAAGTTCTTTGTTACATGAAATGTTAATATTATTATTGTTTTGCTGAGATAAGCTTTCATGCCATTTGAAATTATTGCCAAGGTCTTTCTATTTTAGCAATCTTGAATCTAATCTATGCATTTGGTAATCTGTCATTTCTTATAGTTAAATCAGCCACTTAATTAGAGACATTTTACATTCTAAAGCTATTTCTACAACTTATTGATTTTTTCCTGCTTGATGACATAAAAAAACCCAGCTCCTTAGCTACCCATGAAGCTGAAAGTGCAATCAAAGCTCTCATTCCTGCTAAATGCTCTTCTCCAGATTCAAGAAACATGACACTGCTCAACTCAGTCCAAGCTGTGTGTTTTAGGATTCAAAGGCTTCCCTGACCTAGCCTTACTACACATCAGTTCATTGTAAAAATATTGACTCTAGATTCCAGCCTGGCTGGGATGCCAACTTCCATTTTCTACATCTACTTGTCTTAGTATCCCTCATGATTAGAAAAAGCTGCCCGTAAGCATTCAATTTGCCTTCATCTCCTCTTTTAATGCTTTTCTTTAAAACAAACTGTTCAATGACTTGCTTCTTGCCAGTAAAAATTGGCTGGAGCACAGAAAGCACATTTTTTCAGGCTGAATATAATTTCAGTGTTTCTTTGCACACCCTCACCTACATTTAATGTATTATCTATTGCTCCATTCTCTCTGGTTCCATGGTCTTAAGGCCTCTTATTTGGGGAGGAGTGAGGACATAGAGGATATTTCTAAATATATTATGTGCTTCAGCCTGAAGCACTTTGAAAGAAATGTACTTAAAGAACAACATAATATTTCATTCCTGTGAGCTTTAATTGTTCTTCGTGTAGTACTCACAGTAACAGAGGGAGCAAAGCATTAGAGGAAACCTTTCTGTCTTCTGCTGTATTAGCAGCAGTACTGAGCATCTGTTTTGTTGGACCAGTCCTGAAATCCCATAGCTTTGGACTTGTGCCTCTCCAAGCATTTCTGGTAGGAGCTGACCCTCTAAAACAGATGCGCTGTGACTGGGCTGTGCTCCAGGGCAGGGGCAGGCTCCAGCTCTGTCCTAGACTCTATGGAAGGTGACACCAGAGCTGTTCAGCCCTCGAGGCTCCTGCTGTGAGACCATCCAGCTAAATCAAAGGATTAAGGTCATTAATTTTAATTTAATCCTTGTTTCCTTTAAATGGCCATGCAAAGAAGCACAGATTCCACTTCTTAAACCAACACATTTTCCCTGTGAATTGGATGTAAATCCATTTATTTTTGCTGTGAAAGTTTATCTAAATGCCAACAGCCAAAGAGTGTTACAGGTTAGTAAACAATTCCCAGAGTCCCACTGCTCTGAGTTACTTTGCTGCTCTTTCTGATAGTAACACTAATAAAACAAATTATTTGTACACACATTGCTTATTTCAACCAGCATTCACTTTTTTTACAGGAGTTTAACAAAAGAAACAAGGTACTTGGCAGGATTGACAAAATGGATGAATAATTTTTTTACCACTAATAATAGATACATCTGTGTAATTTAAGGAGAAAGTAACCAGCTTTTACATTTCTGGGGCAAACCTGATGATTTCCTTTGAAGTAGTCTGCCTCCCCCACAGACCAAATAGGATAATTTCTGGAGGTGGGATGCAAGGTCTGAAAGAACAATGAGCTAATCTGGCATATATTTCATATCATTTAGGCAACATTTGTTGTTTTCTATCTAAGATGTAACTGAAGTCAGTTCTAGGAAGTGATGAACATGATAAAGTCAGGCTTAAATTAAGTCAAAATAAGACATAGAATAAAATTAGAACATTTTAATTTAAAATCCAAATTAAAGCAAAATAAATGATGTGCATGCCATAATGTGCACAGACATGTATGATATGCATTATTAGCTACTGGGTAGCTTGTAATTGAAATATAGGTTTACCTGAGGTGTGTCATTGGCTATGTGCTGGTTTTGCATTAATTGATTTTTGGTGAGCAGGGAAGAAGCCAGTCACAGAAGTGTTTCTCTGAGAGAAGCTGCTAACAATTTCCTCCGTGCCTGACAAAACTAATCAGTGACTAGTTTTGAATATCGACACCTTGTTAAATCACTAGAAAGCTGAATATGCCTCTGTGAACACACATGTTAAAAAAATGAACAAACTCCAGGAAACTCTCTTCTTCTTCCAGCCTCAGAACAGGTAACAGGCTGGCGCTCCCAGGCTGGGCAAGCACTGCCGGGGGACAGGACCCCTTCCCAGGGAGCCCTCCAGGCCCCATCCCGGCTGGACGAGGCCCCGGCAGCTGTTAACATCTGGCTGCACGGCTGGTTCCCACTCCCCCAGTACAGTCAGGCCAGCCTGCAGCTGGAATTAAACACAGTACGGGCCTGGGACCAGCCGCGTCGCCAAAGCGGCCGCCCCTGTTCCGGCCGGGCGCTGAGATCCTGGCACAGCCCCAGCACAGCCTGAATCTATCACCGTGACTGCTTCGACTACTGCCCCACAGAAAACCATCATGATCTCTGCAGGCCCTGGGTGAGATATTAACTCTTTCACTGCACTAATGAAACTGCAAAACATCGATCCACTCTCGAGTGAGAGTAAAGGACAGAGTGAAGACACATAAAGAGAAACGTGAAGATGCCAAGCTGAGTAATGAAGGAGTCAAGCCCCAAAGAGTAGGAGAATGAGAAGATGCCTTAGTCTTAGGCTGAAATTCTTTTGTAAGGTCATAGTGATGGACTGTGATACACTAGAATATCCCTTTAAATAGTGTTAAGGGTTAAGTTTTTCCTGTAGAATTTTTCCCCACCATGAGTTGCTAGGAGACTTAAGTACTGATAGTTAAAGGATGCTTAACTTAACAAAAGAAGGTGATCACTTTGTTTTTTGGGGAAGGGAGGAGGCTCCCAGAGAGCTGTGGGGTGGACGGGGGCTACTCGCTCAGTCTTCCTGAGAGCACGGTTTCAGGCGACTGCTTGCGGCCTGGAGTCCACAGCCAACGGAGGAGTCTAATCCTGGGAATTCTATCATCGCTGTTGGAGCGTCCAGGAATATTGGAGTTTTTCTTCACTGTCCTGCTGGATTTTAGGTCAGCCCGGCTCCAGCCGCTGCGGGCTCCCCGGCACTGCCCACCTTGCCTGCCAAGGCACCCCCCCTGCCTGCCGAGGACAGTCCACCGCTTCCAGCCATCAAACACTGGAGCTTCCACCGTTTTGCCCTCGGGGTTCTTGGTTCTGTTCCTTTTTACTATTATTACAATTGCTGTTGTCCTTTTGTTGTTGTTTGTCCTGTTATATTTACTAGTAAAAGACTGTTATTCCTTTTCCCCATAGCTCTGACTGGAAAGTTTTTCTTTAATCTTCCAAATTATAATAACACGGAGGGAAGGATTTGAATTCCTCATTTGCTAGAGAGAGAGATCTGCCTCTCTCTCCTTAGTAAACATCTGTCTCTTTCAAACCAAGACAATTAGTAAAAACAGTATGGGGAGATGGAGTGTTCAAATTGTAAACATGAGCAAAGGCATTTGTGGTGAAGCACGTAGACATTGAAGTAGCTGTGATTGCATGAGAAGCTTGAACTTCTCAAGAGAGAGAGATGAGAGTGATGAAGGCCCCTTGCCCCAAGGAAAGAAGATCTCTGTTCCCAGAAGGTGATCTCAAAGGTAGATGAAGAGAACTTTTGCTTGTGAACAGTTCATCCTTAAAATAGTACCCCATGAGTTTGACGTGGTCCATGAACACAGCTGTGCGAAGGCTGCATGAGGTGGGAGGGACCTCATGATTGCAGATTTCTGTGAGGCCGCCATTTGTGAGGATTGGACCCACGAGAGAACTGTTTTCTTGTGAAGAAGTTTCCATGTCCTGACAAAAGATACTCTTCTCCCTAAGAGAACTGATGAAAGACTATTTTAGAGGTGATAAATTGACCTAAGTCCCTAAGGTTTTGTTTCTGTACCTTGTCAGTAGGAAAGAAAAGGAGATTGTGGTAGGAGAAAAATTGCTCCTAAGGTTTTGATTTTTTTTCCCCCTTTTCTTTCAATTCTGTTTAAATAGTTTTCTTTATACCCTTCAAGTTTTGAGCCTGCTTTACTCTTCTCCCAATCCTATATCACAGCAGAAAAGGAGTAAATAATTCTAGTAGGTGCATGGGTGTTTAGCCAGTATGTAGACCGACCATTAATTGGTGCATTGTTTGAGAAATTTCAAACTGGCGAATGAAAACGACTAGACTTAATTGGTGTTTCTGTCCCATTTTGACCTGAAACTGCCACAGCCTGTAGGAGAAATAAGGAACAAATCCATGCATGAAATTTTAGTTCTGTCCTCAGGAAAACTTTTCAACATTTGATACAAATTTTTAATTCCTTTCCATTACAACTGAGAAGAAAGATTGTTTTTTAATCTCTGAAAGCTAAAAATAGTTTCAGATTCAAAAGAACCTGACTTTTCCAGTGAGGTACATAGCTAAGATTTGGAATTACCCATTCAAAGTAGGTGTCTAGTCCATTCTTCTTGTACACATAAGCATCATGGGGGGTTAAAAAAAGGGTTCCAGGCAACCAAAGGTACGGCTCAAAAAACTGCCACCTCAAAAACACATCACAGTTGGATGAAACAGGAATGTGTGGCAGACAGGTAGTTCTTGAGTGTCATTTTAACCAAGACATGTTTTTCTGATAGTTTTCCTTGTGTCAATGACAAGCTTTCCAGAGCTTTTACAGATTAAGAATTTTTAACAATTTCAATTTAATCTTCCTGCTAATGAGACTAGCATGAGGAAATTTTTGGATTATTCAGCAATGTTTACAGCAGATGGCTTCCTCATTGAAGATGCAACATAGTATTAATAGGCTAGTGTTGAGTTCTGATAAAACTTCAGTAAAGACATTTTGTTTCTAAATTAACTAAAATCTTTTGATAGCAAGTGTGATCCGATCTTCTTGGATCAATTGCTTCAAATTGTATTATTGTACTGAGCAAGCGATGGTAATGCAGTATATTGAAATTGATTTGCTCTACAAGAGTTTATCTCACTTTCATTAGATAAAGAAAAATTTGTTACCACTTCAGAATTTTACCGATTTTGATATATAATGATTTTTGAGCTATAATGATATTTTATGCAAAACCATATCTGGTGGTAATTGCTATTATCTACCTACTGCATTATGACACAGGACACACAGATTCTGATTCTGACACTAAAAAAATTATGTCATAAAAAATTGTATTTATGTTTAATGTATGCATTTTCTAGATGCAAAATATTGCAGCACACCTCTTGTGTGCATTATTTTCAGAATTCTGAAAATCTAATTGATGAAATGTATCATACAAACATTAAACTTAATTCATGGAGGAGTCTTTTTAAAATAAACATTCTGCCTAATTTTCTGTGGTTTTCTTTTTTTTCAGGATGCATTTTAAAGAAAATAAGGAATTTCAAAAGACGCCCAAAAGGTTAGATTTATGAATGAAACTCTTTCTTCCCCTACAAAAGCCAAGTGAGCAACCTGAGGATACTTCTAGGCAGCTGTGTATACCTAACTGCTGCTTTTATGACAGATTGCAGAGTCTGCCTTTGGAACATTTCCTGCTTTAAATTTTCACAGGGTGAAATGCTCTTGAAAAGTTTTTGACTGTTTTCTTCCCCCTCTTTTTAATCCTCCAAGGACTGGCACATCATGAGGATTCTCAATTATTTTTTTGTGTTTCTGTTACCACTTACTTTTCTACTTCTTACATTTTTAATTTTTATATTTTTAATTTTAAAGTTTCAGAGCTACTTCTTACTTATAGATTCCCTCAATAGCAAAAATAGCTGATGAATGGAGAAAAAGGGAAGGCAGCAAGAGCAATTATTCAGATTTCTGTATAAAATTGTCTCAACTAGATTTTATTTGTTAACACATGGAATTAATATGAAAAGAAGTGAAAGGAGAAAAAGGGGAAAGGGCAAAGGGGAAAGGAGAAAGTAGAAAGTGGAAAATAAAAAGGGGAAATGGAAAAATAGGAAAGGGAAAGGGGAGGGGAGTGGAGGGGAGGGGAGGGGAGAGGAAGGAAAAAAAAGGAAAGGTGCAAAAAGAAAGGTGTGGAAAGGTGCGGTAAGGTGTGGAAAGGAAAGGTGCGGAAAGGTGCGGAAAGGAAAGG
>JAIXNV010000025.1:10848322-10859151 GCA_020917445.1 Riparia riparia | reverse complement strand
TAAGCTTCTGTCCACTGACAAAAGGGGAAAAGGGGATTTCCCCGGGCACCAACCTATCACTCGACACCTCTCTGGGAATTTCGGGCCTGGGAGGGGTCCCAAAGTGACAGACAGGACGCCCCAGAGCAGGGGGGAGAGGGGATTGACAAGGATAGGTGGGGGGGGTGTGATGATTGACATGAAACAACTTGCTATACAGAAAACTCCAAGGGGATGAACCATTACAGAACTGGGGGCACAGTGGAATGAGCCATAACATAAAACTTCTTATAAAACTTGATAAAACCATTCTTGCACCGCCACAGAAAAGGGTAATTTTCTTCTTGTAATGCTGTACTTTTGCTCTTATTTGAAGTAAAATATCAGCATGGGAAAGTAAAAGAAAGATACCTTTAAGATTCCTTCATGCTATACTATTTATAGTCAGTTGGGAGACTACACTTACATATTTATTCAGTTTTGTTTATTTTTCTCTCCACACATATCTCCAAACCTTTGCAATGTTGGGAAAATGGGCTGAAAGTAATTTCCAGTTCTCAGATCTGTGTCATATCTGAATCTACAATTTTTCATGCAAGATCTCACAAAATTTCTTCTGTTTTGCCACATAAATATATGGAAACCAGATTAGAGGCATGTGGCTTCCTTCAATGATTTGCAAATGCAATTACCTTGCAGCAATAAATATCTGTCAGTATAGTACACAGGCAGAAAGCAGGATCATTCTGCCTAATTTTTTTTAAATACCTTGTTTAGGCTATGCTTTCTTGACTGTATAAGTTACAAAAATAAAATAAGAGAAAAAATATATCTTAAATGATTTTCAAATCTATTAATTCTTTGCAGATATTCCTAGAACATTCTTACAATGAGAAAGGAAATAATTAAAGTTGGTTGTAAGAGAATTCTTGACATAGAAATACTTTAGCATATTAAGTATTTTTATTAATGGAATTAGTGCTTCCTAAATATTTTCCAGCTAAATAATAATATTACCTGCCACAAAATCTTTTTTACTGTCTAGAAAAATAGTGTTCCTGTTTCACTTATGGACAATGCCAATTTCTTGTCAATATATTGATAAGAAAGAAGGAGAATTTTTGTTCTGTTGTTGTGATTTAAAGTACAGTTTTTAAAAACTGTCTTGAGGAGTGATTTTTTTTTTTCCCATTCTCAGCTGTTGTGATATTGAAGATTTATTAAAAGAACTTTCTACACCTAGATTTTTTTGCAATTATTATGTACGTAATCTGCTTTATAGTCACTTCCTTATACCTGTCTTACGTTTTCAACTTGAGCCTAGCCTGGAAATTGCCATATTGGTGTGTTAAATTAAGAATTTCCTTTTACTTGTTTCCTTTCTTGGAATACCATAAATATCCTAGTCCTATTCTATCCATCTTGATCCCCAAGCAATAAAAAACAGCTTAGTTAGACATTCTTAACCTTTCCCAAATATTTTCTTAACAGACTCCCCCACTTTATCACTTTTTACAATGAGTGCTATAACTCTTTCCTCACATGATTTAGGCCACATTTTTCAAATCTGTGAGTCTTACATTAGCCATATAGGTCTATGTGCTTAGAGCGGTTGTTTAAATATTGAGCCTCAGCCCAAATGCCTAAACACAGGCAGCTGCAATTTAATGTTAAGTTCAAAAATTACCCTACTGTGGACTTGTCCTTGTAGGTAATTCAGAAGTCAGTAGTAATTAAGTGGGCTGTGCTAGAATTATGTATGCACCCTATCTGTCTTAGCAATGGAGGTAGTTTGGAGTTTCAAAATTTCACCTGCAAATTTGTTTTTATGCAGTTTATGCATTTGTGTTTAATGAATCTAATAGATGGTATAATGATAGGGAAAAGTCAGCATGTCTGGAAAACACATTTTAGTCTTCTAAATCATACTGTAGTGGAATTCTCAACATTTGAATGTTTTATGGTTGTCTGTAACATGTGCACTGTTTTGAAATGCAAGCCACCAAGAAAGGAATGAGAGAATGAAATAAATAAAATATATGCCTTATGAAAACCATTTCACAAGTGGATTCATGTAAGCAACTTTCAAGAGGATTCTAACTATCATTGTGCCTGCTACTTCTTACTATTATATTCAGTGTAGAGTTGCCTTTTATCCTCAAAAGAGTTAACATCTCTATTTTCTCAACAATAGAAACATCAACAATATTATTTGTACATATTATGACATTGCAGTCCTTCCATATGTCTTGGGTGTCACTGTCTGTGTTTGTGCATCATCACATAACGAGGTGTGTTTTAGGAGCTAAAATCCCTATTTTCCCTTCATTATGCATGTGGCATGCAATGCAATTTACTACATAACAGATGTCATAGCAAAATGCCCAGGCTCATGTCATGATTCATTCATTTGAAGACAAGATGTTGCTGCAAAGTAGAGCTTTTTCTAGGAAAATTTTTGTATTTGCCTGAGCACTCCAGGTTTTATGCTGTACTGTGCACATTTGGATAGCCTACAAAATCAGGTATAAATAGATTTGTGCTGGGGCCTAGATCACAGATTAGAAATTTGACATCTGAGTATTCACCTACTACTTTGACTTTTTAAAGAATTATCCTATTTTGATGTTGCAGTGCTTTTCTTTAATTTTTTTTCTTTATTCAACACTTACATCTATAGACTCCTATATATATATATATTTGAAATACAGTTCAAAATTAATGTATACAGTTATTGGAACAACTTTGGGGATCTGAAAAAAATGAGAGTTTGATGTTTAGACAAATTTGGTGAAATATTATTATATGGCCTTTCTAAAGTTAGCAGAATTCATGTGAGGCAGCATTTTACATAAGATTGTGACAAAACATGGTCTATCTTTAGGGGAAAAGGCAGACAATAATAACTTAGACATCAATGATGATTTATCTGAATGTAAGGAGATAGATTTACAAATGAGGTAACTCAAATCTTAGAGTTCGAAATATGATAGTCATATGTATATAGCAAAATTTTAAAGGCTTTCTCTGGGCAATAATTATACAGGAATTATCCAGCACAACTGTTGGATGCTCAGAATTTATGCCAATTGGAACTTCAAATGTATGCAACAAAAAATCACCCATGTTAATCTCACTTTTTTTGTTGTTGTTAGTTAGTTTTAGTTAGACTGAAATTATTTCTGTGCAGAGACTTAATAGAAAGATATGTCTCATATAGGTATCTCCAAACAGGATCATTCACCAGACTCTAGTGTCTTCACTGAGTGTCTGAAAACTGCATTGCAGTTTATGCACTCCAGTGCATGACAAAGCTTTGCAAAAAGTTAAAATCTGAAAACTTTTTTTTCAAATTAATTTTTATTCTGGTATTTAGAGAAATATCCAGTAACTGAGTGGAAGTCCATAGTAAATTTATTCATTTAATATTCCCCTGCTTCTTGCAAGGAACAATGCAAAAACCACTAGAATTTCTCACTGGGAGTTGTTTGAAATACTCTCCTGAGAACACAGATAGTGATTTTCCATCTGCATTTGAGGATGCCTGATGGGAGATATTTTGCTTTTAATTGTGCTGTAAACTGCCTTCTGCAAGTGTCTCTAATAAGAGGTTGTAGTGCCCACCAATAGAGTTTCAATGAGAATGGGTCCAAATTCTACAAAAAAATCTTGCTTATCCAGATATGGTTCCAGTTATGCAGATGTTATTAATATCAATAAAGATTTTTCAGTAGTATTCTTCAGAAAATAACTGGAATGATGCTCAGTGCAGAATTTTCACACTGTGTATATGGTATTATCTAGACCTTTTTATATCAATATTATTGATCTACTGAACCTCCAAATTCCTTTGTGAAAAATTGCTATCCTCTTTCAGTAGTTTTGATGCTGTGTTCAAGACAGTTTAGGAGGATACCTTGAGGGCCTGTTTTTTTCAGCATTTGTATTATAATATTTCCAAGTAGGTTCCTGACGTGCCCACACCATGATTTTCTACTTTGCTTTATCTGTACTTAAGATAAAGCATGTCCAGGGAATGTGACAATAACCAAAGTCTGCTGATAACACAGGAGGAAAAAATTATACCTTCTCCTTTTCCCCATTCAAGCTGTAGTAGAGATTTTAAGCACGGACAATAAAGAAATAAATTTCAGCCTTATGGGAAGCTTCAGTCTGCAATGCTGCCCTTCACTGTGCACGATGAGGTAGCATAAAAATGCAGAATTTCCCAGTTGCATAGGGTGATTTCCTTTGGAAAAGAGGGGAAATGGGTGCATGGGGCAGGTGCAGAGGTGGCAGGAGCCTGGCCAGAGGCTGGATGGTGGGCAGTAGCTGGTGCCCCGTGCCCAGGGACTGAGCAGCCCTGCAGTGCCAGCCAGCTCACCCAAAGGCCATGAAAGGGCAATGCGAGTAAGTGTTTGGGTATTTTTAACTGGGGAGAACCTAAGCAGAACTTACTGCTCAAAGCATTATTTCCATACTCACTTTAGAATGACATCTGAGGCAATCCTTGAAATAGATTAATGTCCTTAGTTCTAGAGTATTCAAAAGAGGTTTCTTCTCTGCTAGTTGACTTTTTCTGTTAAAGATTTGGTGCTTTACTGCAAAGATAAACTACAAGTTCTCAATCTTCATTAGTATCTGCAGCCATGATTTTAGCAACCTCTCCTAATCATGCACATAAATCAATCCTTTTAAGTGGTGTGTAATACTAATGCTGAAAGAATACTTCATCCTTTAATAGTTACAAATAGACAGGATAAATAAGGTGATAGACTTTTTAAAAAATTTTTGTTTGGGGTTTTTTTGTGATACAAAAATTTATGTCCCTTCTGGCTGTGCTCCAATTTATTCTGTGTGTATCAGGAAAGAAATATTAGTCCAGATGGAGTCATATGTCTGCATATGTCCATTTGTGGCATTCTTGAATGAAGCTAGATAGCCAAAATACATTTAGACTTTAATTTAGTTCACCAGACAACATGAACAAAATTTGGAAGGTTTTTGTTACCTTTTTGTGAACTAACTTTGACTGTAGTTTAAATGGAATAGCTTCAAATAGCAGTTCATATGTTGGGGTTAGTTTCTTCATAATGGTAACTCCCAACCTTCTGGTAAGAGAAAGCACATTTCTTTTACTTGAATAGAAATGTGTAAAAGAAGACAATCTAGTCTAAAAACAAACAAACAAAAAATCATATTGATCAAAAGGGATCTATTAATACTATATTTTAGTCTTAATATCTTTTATTAATGGAAAACTCTTTTTTTGGTAAAATCTTGGTGACACATGACGACCTTTGTCTTTAGCTTCAGGTTTTTGCCAAGGAAGAACCGGAGTTGTGAGTAAGAAAAACACTGGAGAAGAATAGTGAACTGATTATGATTTTATAAAAAATTTATTCTAAAGCGGCATTGCAAAGCTGTGCTAAACATTGTTACCAGACAATGGAATGTAGGTAGAAAGTAATTTTCCTCATCAGGTACCTCCTACATGCCTTTTGCAGTACAAATTAAATATCAGAGTTTCAGAACTAGAATATTTTAGAAGTATTTTGTTGGCTTTCACATATTATTTTTTACTCTCACCTACCCATCACTTCAGGCTATCTGTCACACTGTTGGTGTATCTTCTTTTAAAACAGGAAAATTGCAAAAGCAGCGTATGAGAGCACACCCAGATGTATAACATACATTTGTAATCTGATGGAACATCATTCAACTGCATATGCAGGACTGCTGTGTTAAAACGATGATGTATTGAGAGATGATTGAGTCTTATTTACAAATACTGATTCTTAATGGATTTTATACTGCAAGCATGTAGACAGTGCCTCTGATTTTGAGGCCTCTGTTGCCTTTAATTTTTCTGGCAGTTGATGCCATTTCATTATCTGTGGGACAATTCCTTAGTTTGTTACTGTACTCCTGGGCACAGGCTCTGCAGTACGATGATTTGCAAGCTCAGGGGTGGAGATGCACAGTACAGCAGCACTGAGCTGCCTTTGGTGAACAACTTGACAAGGTGGAGAAGGGTCTTTGAAGACTCAATAACTGTAGTTGTCTGTCCTCCTTGGAGCTGTACTACACACCTCCAAGAGTCCCACATGCCTGTCAAAGGCTGTTTGGGAAGGGAATTTTCCTATGAAATAGGATTATTCACCATTATCCTATGAAAACTGTGAAGTCATGGTGTAGCAGGGGTGTGAGTGCATGAGTGTGAGGAGGATGCAGAAGTGTGGCTGAGTGAAAGAATTACAGTAATGAATTTTATGGCTACATAATCCTTTCTCTGTGCGGATTTAGTATCCTCACCAGAGAGTTCCCACCTGTAGACCCTGTTTTTCACCTTTTCCCATCTATAGACCCTGTTTTTTGCCTTTTCCCCTCCTGCTTCCACAGACATTCGTAGTCTGTGCTAGACATGGAAATGTGAGCATTTTCTGATTACTGTGTGACGGCAGGCAGCAGCACACTGCAAATACAGCATTACATGTTTATGAAATGAAAACTCACCATTCTTTTGTGTATGATAGATAATTAAGTTCTAACCCAAAGAGTGGAACAATTCCTAATTCCTCAATTTCCCATATCAAATGAATATTAAATTTCTAATTTACCACATAATTCTTTTGGAAAAAATGAGCATATTTTTAAATTGACTATTAAAAAAAAACTTACTGCATTTTAGCCCTTTTAAAATCAGATTGCATACTTCAGAAAATCATATTTTCTTTAGAAAATTAATATGCAATAAAAAAGCCTGCTAAGGTTCTTCCTTTTTAAGTTTACACTAGGGCTGGATGTGATATTATATGATCATTTTACTTACCATGTTGGTTAAATTCCCACTGTCTTGGATGGCCTCTTTTTTTGTTGTTGTTTTTGTTTTGTTTTGTTTTGTTTTTCTGTTAGTCAAGAGTACAAGACCCTGCATGCCAGGGAGCTATTTATACCACAAGCTGAAAAAAAAAAAAAAAAAAAAAAAAGAAGAAAAAAATTACAAAGGAAGCTTTGCTTCTAAAACAAGACTAAGTCAGTGGGTTATCAATAGCATGGAATATATGGCAATTATGGCATCTGAATGTGTGGAGGTTTGTTTCCTTTTGTTTATTTTCATTTCTATTTTTGCCTGTCTTTTTTTTAATGGAGTATTATACTATTGTTTCTTGTACTAGATATTTTCAGTACAGTGTAAAGATAGTTATTCTATACAATCTGCATCAAATAAATATATTCAGGGTGGGTTTTTTTCATTGAAAAAATACAAAGCTGTTCCTCTGTAAAACTCACAAATTTATGTGTTTGAGGGAAGAAAAGAAAAGTATCTCTGCAAGATCCTTCTGGTTCCCTGAAGAGCCAACTTATTCAGAAATACATAAATCAGAAAAACACTGTAGAGTTGCAGAAATATTATGGTTTTGAAAATAGTTAGGCATTGCTACTTCCTTTATTAATAATGACATGTTGATTTTAAACTCATGTTTTTGTGTTTGTGCATTTGTATAAAAATGCAGACACAGAAAATATATGCACATACATATATAGGTATATTACAAAATATTTCACATTTGAGTAGAATAAAGAATAAATTACTATGTGGCATGTAATACAAGAATGTGCTGTTCATGAAGTCATAAATCTCTATCCCATTTCTCCTGCACCATCAAAGAGAATGATATGACAGTATTGGACAAAATCTCTGTATTTGCAGTCCATTTGTTTCTCATGAATGAAAAAATCCCCATACACTGTCAAATGCCAAGAAAACCCACATTAAAAAAGTCTAACAAGCAAAAACTCCAGATAACAAACAAACCCTAGATTGGAGTGAATTTCTTTTCCTTAAGATTGCAGTTTTCTAGCTGATGCAGATATCATGCTTCCCAAGCTGTACCTATTGGGTAGTGTCCCTTCTCTCTGTATCACAGGTTACATAAGCTGTAGTTTAGATCTAGACTGAAAATTACATCAGTGAGATTTTCAGTTGTTTAACTCCAGTGTAATTGGGTATTATCATAAGTGTCAAGATCATAGTGTATCTTCATCTATCCATCCATGAGTTTGGCTCTCTCTCTCTCATACAGTATTCACAGGTCCTCTGTGGTTTTGTGTCTGCATGTGGGTATATGCAGACGTATAAATAGTAATCTCCACAAATTACATGTTAATGTAAACACAAGATAATTTCTATAACTGGGAAATTTATATGTTTTAACAATAAAAAGGATATCCATTTACATGAAAAGATAAACTAGGAAGCTATTGACATGTATGAGGAAAGGTCTGTGAAACAATAAATGAGAAAACTTTCTTTTGAAAAGTGAGAAGGATATTTAGTTCCTTAAAACAAGTAAAGAGGGTGAGTGTATGTTTTGCTTTAACCCAGTCCGTTTAATCTTTTGTTGAGATGCTCCCAGATGATAAGCTTGATAGAGTAAATACATCAAACATTCAAACATTTTTGCTCACTTCCTAGTAATAAACACTTTGTCAAAGGGCAGGGGTTTCCTAGCCTTGTAGTAACAGAGAAAAACATCTCATTATCTGTCTATCTTTTTCCTTTTCCCTTTTTCTTTTTTTCTTCTGTCTTTTGTTTTTTTCTACTTCCATTTAATTTTCTTTTTCATTCTCTGTCTTTCTCTTCCTGTAAATCTGCTGTCCAACACAGATACTGACATATGTTAAGTGCTTTTGGGGAGCAACTTGTCATCTGATGATGATTTTATTCCTTAAAGGGGTAAAGAGAGAAACTTACAGTATTAAAAAAAAATCTCTTTAAAACCTAGACCCCACCCCCCCAATATTTTTATTCTCTTAACTTCCATTATGATTTCAGCTAAAAAAAATCTCACCCAAAACAAAGAAAATAAATCTTCAACAAATAAAATTACCCCAAACTCTGTTAAACCCCCAAACTTAAGCATATTTTGATAATGCATATTTAATTCAGAAAACACTGAATTCAGCTTTAGTCATTATCTAACCTTTTTTCTACAGTTATCTGATTGACAATCTGACAATATCTGCTTGATCTCCTACATGTGGTAGTCATATTCAATTCATTGAGTGGAGAATCATACTGAACCATGATTTGGGAAAACAGGAAATGGCTTGAAAGCCATGTGCTGAAGAAAAAAAAAAAAGAGGGGAAATACTCATGAACAGCTGAAATACTGATTTCTCATATTCAGGTAGAAAGAAAGAGACATATCTTGATTATCACTGCCTTTTTTTTTACCTTTTTCTCCATTTCATTCTGGAATTACCTCCACTCACCTGATTTTCTCCTATTAAATAGCAGACAAGAGAAATGGTAACTAAAAACATGAAGAGAAGAGGCAGGAACAGGATAAGTGGTTAAAAACATGGAGAAAAATGAAGGATGGTTCTGCTATATATTTTCACGTATGATGGAAAATCTGCTCGTAAAGATTCAGAAAGAGCTTTTTCCTGAAAAGAGAGTTCCACTGAAAATCCTGCAGCTAGCCGTACAATGACAGAATGCAACAGACAGATCTGTGAGGCTGTAATGTGATAAGGCAATCTTAACTGACCACCGTCTGTCTTATGAACCTTTTTGAGCTGATAATTCATCTGATTGAATATCAGAATGCTCCATGCAGAGCAGAGTTTGTTAATGTGGGTTTCCCTCTGTTGCACAGTTGGGAAGGTATTTATGATTGCTAAGTCTTAAATAAGCAATTGACTGAAAGTTGTGAACAAAATCTTGTATGCAAAATGATGGATTGAGAAAATGTGCCTAAAAATTAATGACAAAGCAGTGTGAAATGCAGTACATCCAGGTAATATGTCCATTAATGTTTTCTGGCCTATGAACTTTGCTTGATTCAATATGAAAATACTGTGGTGTTCTTAACATGATTGCTGAATGTGGGCAAATCTACTTAGAATTCCATCCAAGCACTTTTAAATCATACAAATAGGTTGTAGTTATGGTTCAGCAAGGGTTTCAAACGCCATGAGGTCTAATGTAATTGCCTTGCAGCCAGAACTCTAAGCTTAGTCTTCTAAAGGGATTTGATACTTGCTCATCTAGGAAAAAACATGAAAGTAATAGACATAGTAATAGTCATAGTCATAGTCATAGTCAGTCATAGTCATAGTCATAGTCACAGGCATAGCAGTTGCTAGATTGCCTCTAGAACATCATGACCTGCAGCTTTACTTGGTTTGGAGACTGAATGGTGGCCTCACTAAGGGGGAAAATCCACAGAGGTGTCCTGGGGTGAATATGTATCCTCAGTCGTCTATTGGTTGCAAAGGGGAGGGGAAGGCACAGTTTGTTTTTCCCCAGGAAAACTCTGCTCATCGGAGTTACCTTGAAGCGGAGGAGTTGGAACACTGCAAGATGAAAGAAGCTCTCTTTTTTTTTTTTTTTTTTTTTTTTTCCCCCCCCTGGGAGTTAGTTAGTTAGTTTAGTGCTAGCATAGTTAGATCCTGTAGAATAGCTGAAGCTTTTTTCCCCTCTTTTTCCTTTTTTTGCCCTCTCCTCGGAACTGTTCCAGCCTCTCCAGACTAAGGACCTGGGGGAAGCACCGGGGGCCTCCACAGGGGTCCCACCCCACCAAGACCAGCAGTGCACATCTCTTTTTCTCCCAGCACCAGCAGAGACGGAGTGGTGGAACACAGTGACTATCTTCAAGAGGAGACTTTCTTTAAGTTTGTTATCCCTCCGTAAGCAGCATGAAGCTCTTGTCATCGGGTATTGTGCTGGGAGTGCTTTGCCTGTTTAATAAACAGGTTTTTTCCACTTCTCTCTGAGGAAGACTTTTCCCGAACCGGTTGGGGGAGGGGAGGGGGGGGGGTCCCGTGGGAGGGTTTCTCCC
>JAIXNV010000025.1:10803311-10848222 GCA_020917445.1 Riparia riparia | reverse complement strand
AAACTAGCTGTGCTGCCAGTAGATGGCTTGGAGGGTCTGTGTCTAAATTGCCTTTCTTGATACATTTGTCACAATAAGAGACAGTGCTGCTGAATCTCCACTGGCACAAGTGACAAGGGGTGGGAGGAAGAGCTCTGTAAGTGCCCCAGAGATACCTAATACTCTCCATCCTTGCTCTGAAACAGTTTGGGTTTAATATCAGGTCACAGAAGCATGGGTACCTTCACATAGCTTTGGAAAAGAGGAAAGTGAGATGAAAAACTGACAACTGCATAATTTTTGATTTCACAAATGTTTTTTGGAGGAAAAAGAACGAAATTTATGAAATTTCCATTTCAATTTGTAATTCTGCTTAAATGTCAAATACTGAGATAATTTTATTTTCTTTTTCTGAACTTGGACAAAATTAACAGAGATATTAAAATGAAGTTGAAGATCAGGTTGGGTGCCTTAGATTGTTTTATCGTCTAGTTTTATTGATGTATAATGGTGGTGAATTGATTTGGGCTGGTTACCAGATGACCCCACCCAGCTGTTCTTTCCCCCCCCCTCAACAGTGGGACATGGGAGAGACAGTAAGATGGAAAAGTTTGTGTATAAGGACAGGGAGATCATTCACCAGTTAATGTCATAGGCAACCTGGGCTACACTTGGAGAAAATTAATTTAATTTATCATTGATTAAAGGAGCTTTAGATGTTTAAAAAAAAAAAAAGGGGGGGGGGGTGGTGGGAGATAGGGAATGGTATGTGGGGAAAGGGGGCTGTAGTCCATCCATGACAGATCATCTCTAGTCCCTCTTTGCCTCACATTGTTTCTCTGCTCCAGTGTGGGTACACTCTATGGACTGGAGAGTCTCCATATCTGCCTGGAGCACCTCCTCTCCTCCTTTATTCTCTGACCTTAGTGTCTGCAGTGCTGTTTCTCACACTTGTTTGGCACCCCCCATGTGCATTTTTCCCCCTGTCCTAAATGCACTTTCCCAGAGACAGCATCACCTTGGCTGTGAGGCTCAGCCATGCCCTGTGATGAGTCAGCTGGAGCTGCTGTAATTATCTGGGTCCAGATCAGGGCAGCCCCAGCCTCTCTCATAAAGGTGCCTTTGCAGTCACTTCACCTACACCCAGCAGAATAATGCACATCAAGTTTACATTGAAATGTGCTGGCCCTGGACTATAAGTATTGTTTGACATTTGCCTTGAATTAATAACAGTGATCAAGCCCCTCCCCCTCCCCCCCCCCAACTGATGAAATATGTTTGCTCATGGATAAAGAAAATTGCTTTCTGAGGAGTGAACAGATGAGATTTTTTTCAAATCATATGTAGGCATCTCTGCAGAAGTGCAAGCCTTTTTTCACTGAGTAGAGACAGATTGTGCTGAGATACTGAAGAGGCATGAAGTAAGTCTAAGAAAAACTTCAGCTGCAAAGGATGATGCACTTTGCTGCTTTTACAGAGCAAGAATGAAGTATTTGAATTCAGTCTTAATAACGGGAAAGACAATGAATTCTTTGAAAAATACTATTTTCCGTGAAAAGTGACTGAAAGACTGGAATTTCATGCTACTTGGAATGTTGGTGTACCCATAAAAGTTAAGGTAAAAAAAAGTCAGTTATGACTCTGAGCATATTCAGCAGTGGATCAGGAAAAAATCTGTCATTTCACCTCTCAGGGGTCACTTTGGCTAGGTCCAGACCCTGTGCAACGGCAGGAGTGGGGAACAGCGTTCCCTTGGTAAAGTCTCAGGAGACGCTGAACCTTAGGAGCCGAGGCTGCAAGTTCCTGCTTTCTTGGTGGTGACTGGGACAGAGGCAAAGGATGAGAGGAGAGTTTTCTCTCGGGATAAATACACAAGGTTTACTGCTAGAAGGAATCCAGGAATCCCCAAATTTAGGAGTGCAGGGGACTATAAACCAAGGAGGGGTATCGTAGCGGTGGATACAAACCAACAACCAATGGGGTACAATCAGAGGAGGAGGACACAGCTTGGGAACGGATATATTCACAGGGAAGGAGAGACTGTATTCTTGAGTCCAATAGAGCCTCAAAGAAGAGTTGATAAACAGGGAATATTTTGGATAGAGGGGCAGGGATTACATGCTGGATAGGGAGGATTTGGGAGTGATGGGCAGAGTTTAGATGACAGGCAGGGAAGATGCTGGAAACGAAGGAGGGGCATGTGCTTATAAGGGAGCAAAGGGGCGGATACAAACTCAGGGGGTAAACCATTAGTGTAAGGAACATGGGGGAAGCAGAACAAACCAATTAATGAAATAGAACAGAAATCAGTTACGTTGCATATTACTACTTGCTAGCAAACTAGAAATTTTCTAAGACTAATTGGTTTTGGGTTTTTTTTAGTGACAAAACCAGGAAATTTACAAGTAAGATCAGCATTTTGGTTTAGATTCTTAGTCCTATCTTGCTGTTCTACATATGTAAGAAGGGAAGTAGTTGCACTCTTTTCAATGACATACCCAAATGAGTATTTTTTGCAAACTGAGTTGATGGTCATATGTTCATTGTATTCCTATCAGCCATATCTTTATCCCTTTTGGACGCTGTAGGGTTTTTTTTATAAAATGGAGTAGACTGCATGCCAGATTAGCGTTTTACAATCTTTAACTCATATTCTGCTTCAGCTGCTGCCATTGGCAAAATGTTTGTTGAATGAAATGAGACTAGTATCTGATTTTTTTTTTTTCCAAATGATTTGTGAATATTATGTCCTTTACAGATTCCTTCTCTTTAAAGTCTCTGCTAGAGCAAGTTAGGGGTAGGAAATTACAGAGAGAGTGGTTTCCTGCTCTTAGAAGAAGACCAGCTCCCAGCTCCACAGAGTACACAGGTAAATGAAACCATTCATATATTGTGGTTTCTCTTTTCATCAGCTCACAGTTCCTTGTGAGTCCATGCATTTTGATGGCAGAGTTCACATCAAAAGCATTCCAGTGCAGTTGAGCTTTTGGACTATTTCCTTGCTGCTGTGCACATTTTTAAAATGGAACCATAGAAAAAAAAAGTATAGGAATGTTTGGCTTTTAAAAAGATCTCTAACAAAGAGTTTTGCACATAATTCCAGGAATCCTTTATGTGGAGTGTCAAATGCTTCATTCTCTGTCACATATATCGCCTATTGTCATTAAATAAAAAAGAAACAAAAAACTCGAACCACTACACTGAAGTGATATTTCTGAAATAAAGAATCATGCATGAATAGAAATGTATGGTTTGTATAATTCAAAGTGTATTTTATATATTCCCCTTCATGGATGATTTGAAGAAGCTGTCATACATCAAGTATCAGTCAAATGATATGCAAGTATCAAAGTAATAAAACAGGCCTTGGCTTGGCTTGTAGTTTATGCCAGGATTTTTCCTTTTTTTCCTTGGGAAAGAAATTACCCTGTTGCTCCTTCTGGGAATTATAATGCACAGATGCAGCAGAACTGGCAGAATTACTATTGTAATTTCTACTGGAATTACTTATGTAATCCCTATTACCTTGTATTTGCTGGTAGTACTCACAATGTATCAGGTACTGTGTAACATAAAGGTACTTTTTCCACCCAGCCTAAAATATGAACACTGGGTAAACATAGAATTAAAAGGAAAATGCCCATGTAATGACACAATAATTTTACATCTTGTCAATTTATGTATATGTTTTTGTGGGGCTTTGGCTTTATATTTATGTAGAAGGATAGGTGTGCAGATCAATACACATAACCAAAATTTATTTTTATACCTATTCCTGTAGGTAGGTCTTCAGAGCTTAGAGAGACAAATGTCTTACAGAATTTGCTCCACAAATGTTCAAAACAAAAGTCGTTCATTTGTTGAACCAGAAATATCATATACCAGCCCTAAAAGATGGAAAACAAGAGAGGAGTGGATTTTCAGACTTTAAATTTTTGGCAGAGCTTCTTTTCCATAAACTCAGAGATGATGCAAAAACAATTGACCATTGCTACTTATAGGCATTGATTGTTGGGAAATGCATATTTAAATAGCTCATATTTTAGAACAATTGAGAGATCAGAGGACTTTAAACAGCTTCCACTTCAGATTAAGTCGTCAGCAGTAGCAAAGCTAGCAATGTGTGATGTGAAATATTCTACATGCTAGACTGAAATAATCACAATTGAAATCCATTACATAATCTGAGCTGCTTTGGCTGGGGTTGACTGACAGTGCTTACTATTCAGTTAAGAAGCATGTTATTGGGCTCAGATGGTGATGCAAATCTCAAAGAAAACTTAATTTGTTTGACCTTTGTAACCCACCAGCTTTGATTTTATTTGAAACTGTGCCTAATGCATTTTATGTATCCAAGGAACACATTATTTCATCATAAGAAGGAGATTTCCAGTTGCTGCTCCAAAACCCTACTTAAGTTTTGTTAGCATAATGATTTATTAATAATAATAAAAAGAAGGAAACAGGCTTAGAAAACCTTTAACCTTCATTTAATCTTTTTTTATTTGCTAACCCAAACAGGAACTAATCATTGGTGCAAAGGATTAACAGACACAGGAGACCAGATTATACATTTTTAAGCTCTGCTTTTGAGTCTTGAGGGAATCCTATTGTGTGGAATTGGATTAACCTTTCTGACACTTTTTATAATAACCCAAAAGCTAGAGTATAAGGCTTATTCCCCTGGAAATAAGCATGCTTGCTTTGCTTACACTGTAGAGTTTATATTTGTCTGTGTCAAGATGTATGTTACCAACCACAAAGTGAACAATGAGGAATATTCAGAGTTTGCAGTGAGTATTCATCCTGTCTTTATAAATTAGTCACTGTATTTGTAAAGGATGTCCAGGTACCAAAAGATGTTGATAGTAACAATATTGATAGGATTTGAGAGATATCTCATGCTTTGACAATGAACTTTGCTTAATCAGCTTTGTGACTGACCTATCTGAGTGAATATGGTTGCTAATGAATTTCATTCTTTCTCTTGTGGGTCCAGATTTCTTCACTTTTCCTCAAAGCAAATGGCATTAACTTATCTGGAACTCACTTTTCAAATATATTCCTGATCCATTTTAAAAGGTCAAGATACTTCAGAGCAGTTACATGTATGCATCTGTGATGCATCTGAAGTCTGGGACATGAATTTACAAAGGCTGTGTGAAAAGTTACACCCTTGTTATGATATCTTCATCCATTAAATCAGTAGAACAAAGAGGGACAGAATTAAGTTTGAAAATTGCTTTCCCCAGGGCATCCAGATTTTACTAGAGTAACTAAAACTGCTGTATATCAAATTTACCCTAGGCATACAATTTCCTTTTCCTTCTGGAAATCTTTTTTGGGTTAAAAAGCCAGCAAAAAGGGGGAATTACAGTGTTCCTGAAGCCTGGACAAATTTGGCATAGCTTTCATGCCTGTCACCATCAAGCTTTGAGTGTAATCTATCTTTTCCTGAGTTGGAGATACCAAAAAGGCTTGCAAGTAAGCTGCTTATGCTCAGATAGGCTGAGACCATAATTTTCCATCCCTCTCTGTCATAGAGGGGTGCAAAGAGTTTAGAACATAACCCTATTCTCATTGAGTATTCACCTTCAGTTTAAATTGATTTAAATAGTTCACATTTTTAAGCTCCTATTTAAAACAAAAACAATACTGAAGGAAAAGAAAAAAAAGAAATTTGTAACTGTGCATAATTGTAGTATATTAATATATTTACACAGTCAAAAAATTCTGATGGGAATCCTGCACAGAGCAGTACTGTAAATTTTCAAGCAGATTTTTCATATTTAGAGTGTAATTTTTGCTCATGCATGACCACTACAGAAAAGTTAAGCTCAGCTCTCTCATTAGATCATCCTAGGCATTAATGAAGTAGAAAGCAGACATATAAATATTTGCCTCAGGGATGGAAAGAGGTCCATTTCTCACTGTTTTCCTTTACCATTCATTTGCAATTTGTTTTTCATATTTTCTTAGTCTTTTGGTCTTCTCTCTATCTCAGACACAGTCAAGGTTTGTGGGGTCTTTTGTCAAAAATACTGCCTATAAATGCCCCTTCCATGATCACTAATCTGATTTTTGGGGATAGTCAAAAGCTTTGAAATTGTTATAGCATCAAATGCTAAAGATTTTCCCCCTTCCACTTCATCTCACCCACAAGTTGTCAGTGTCAGGACTTGACCTAACAGGTAGAAAAAGTCCTACTAAAGGTCTGGATATTATACATTTATTTTTTTCTTGTCACTGTGAAGCTTTCTATTGCATTTATTTATTACTCAATTAACATATTTTCTAGGTTTTTCACACAATTTCTTTTTTTTTTTTTTTTCAATTTTTTGGTGTGTGGCATTATTTCTTGTGTTTGTTAAAGATTCTATTTCTCAGAATTGGATGAAAAAATGATATAAAAAGAGCTGTGGACTTTCATAACAGTGAAACTAATATTTCAAACTATTTTCAGAAGGCTCTTATGGTGTAGATAAAGTAAATTGTTACATAGGAATCACTGACAATTAACTAGGTAATGCCTAAAATAATTTTTTTCTAAGTGTCTCAATATAAGCAGAACCATTCCCACATGTATATTCAAATAAATGCATCTGAAGGAGCTATATGCTCCCTACTGACATTTTATAAATCCACAATTCATAGAGAAATTTAAAATCTCTCTTTACCCGAGAATAGCTTTGGCTCTCTGTGACATGAAGAAATGCATTAAGATGACAGAAGCCTATTTTTCAGTTTACTTCTGTGTGCCATTAATTGCACTGTGTCTGGTACAAGGCTGCAATATTAGCACTAGAAAACCATTCTCATTCTGAGGCAGACATTTCAAATGACATTTTACAGAATCTCCCACTACACTTACTAAACTTGGCTAAAAACATGCTTAGTGTATTAGAACATAGAAACAAGAAAAACTGTTTCATTTTATTGAACTCTGAAAGAAAAGCTACTTTCTTCTGTCAGAAAGGAGGTAAAAAATGTAGTTAGATTGACATCTTAATGGATAAATTAACTTAAATTAACAGCTCCACCATACCTTCCATATAGTGACAGTATGAAGATAAACCAAAGCATTTGCTTCCAAAAGGAGATTCTATCTTCAGATTGCTCTTGAAGTGACATAGAAATATGTAAAAGAAAAGTCTGATAAGACCAGCAAGATCCTAATAAAAGTGTTGCATAATGTTATATGCACAAGTTCTAAGTTCAGGGAGCTTTATTTATAAAATATTTATGAAGAAATGAAAGAAGAAAAAGCACTAGCAGCTTCCAAGGGGAGTTTATGCAGGCAGAACTCCCACTGTTTTCAGTGGGGATTTTCCCTGCTTGTGGCCTTATCTAATAGCCATTGATATTAATGGAGTCATTATTTTGATTTTAATGGGCTTTGTACCATGGATTTTGGTTCTAATAGGACCTAGGCTTTGGAAATAGTCAAACATGTTTTATATAGGAATAAATATTCAGCCAAATTTATTTATTGATTTATTTTCATATATCAGTCTTCATAAGAGCTGCCTATGTTTAAGCACATTGTTCAGGCAAGCAAAAGAACTTTCCCCCTCCATCTCTTGTCGATTCTTGGAAAATACACAAACAACACACATTATCATTTTGTAGGCATCTCTTTCTGGAAACTTTTTCTGCTAATTTTCTCTGATTCACTAAAGTTTATATAGAGCTAACTGTAGCAGAGTTCAGTGTGATTTACTATAGCTTTAATGAATTAGAGGTGCATCAAAAAGCTCTCCTCATCTGTTAGATAGTCTACTGACTACTGATTTATAAAGATTTTCATTACCTTCTCAACTAATCCATTAAGTTGACTATCCATTTCAAGCAGAATCCAGGTGGATTTCATTCCATAACAAAGCAATTCTGAACACACCAAACCATTCAAATACCGTATTAGCTTTTGCCTGAAGATAAATAAAAGCTAAAGTGAGTCCTCCCAGCCCAACACCAACAATGGATTGAATTAGTAAAAATCCCACACCAATACTTTGTAGAAATGAAATATTTTAGGGGTTTTGTTTTGGTTGGGGAGTTTAGAAAAGTTTTAAATGTTTCATACTAATTTGAAACATTTGACTGCATCACCAGCTTTCCTGAGTTAGCCATGAGTAGTGTTTCATGAATATATGAATATCTGACACACTGAAGATTGCTGAAAAATAAAGTAACTTTGACATGTGCAAAGACCTTCTGAAAGAGTCCATGTGACTAGTCTGCATATGCTGCCAGGTGATAATCAGAGTGCAATTCTCATGAAATCCAGCAACTATCTTCTCACTGATGTTCATGGAAAACTGTTAACTGTCAATTAGCATTAACATGAAATGCCAAAGGCACC
Source organism: Riparia riparia (assembly GCA_020917445.1). Taxonomy (NCBI): domain Eukaryota; kingdom Metazoa; phylum Chordata; class Aves; order Passeriformes; family Hirundinidae; genus Riparia; species Riparia riparia. The sequence goes on along the minus strand of JAIXNV010000025.1, from coordinate 10,839,881 downwards.
TGTTGTGTTGTGTCATGTTAAGAAACACTTGGTGCAGAAACAAAAATGTGAGCCAGATCCTTGGTCTATTCTGTTCCAGAATTGAGAGCAGTTGAATGCTTGGCACATAAGCCAGGGATATTTTAACCACACATGTCCATAAAATTGCTCAGCATTTGGTCTCAAGTGTCTCTAGGACAAGTTTATTTGCCTTGCAGAATTTAGCCATATATTAAAAAAAAGCTAATACTACCATATTATTATGATTTCATTGCTAAGTCAGGTTTCTAAATGTTTGAAAATTATCTTATGGGAAATAAGAATAGCTGAGAACAGATATATTTTAAGGAAGAATCTTCTGTCATTACTTCTGAATTTCATTATATGTGATATTTTCTAGTGCTGGACCATGTGCTTAGGAACATGTGAGAGCTCCTTTCATATATTTTTGTATTTGTATCAAGATGGTAAATTATCAGCCTCATGATACAACAGGCATCATAACACCAGAGAAAGTTTGTTCTTCTGAGAAAGAGTGGGTAGGGATTATTATGCAGTATTAACACATTTTAAAGTACATTTTTTAATGGCTTGTTCAAAGCTTTGTTTTCATCATGTAATCAAGCCTGTGAGCTTGATTAGTGCTATTAACAATTCTTGGGTGCTCTTGCATCTGTCATAAAGCAAAGAAGAATCCTAAAATGGACTCCCATTTTTCCTTTTAAAGGTGCTGTATTGACAAGTTTCTTTCCTCAGGCGCTTGCAAGATGTACTGGTAGTTCTGGAAAAATGTATTTTAAAGTTTTAATAATTAAGTAAAATAGTGATGACAGAGTTTATCTCTCTCAAGATGTTCACCAAAAAATAAGGGACTCTTATGTCTCTCTAACACATTGAAAACTGTGCTAAAATGCTATATAGTGCAGGACTAGGCAAAGCGACAATGTCAGCTACTACCCAACAAAGAACTGTTGAGGTACAGAAGTGGAAAAGAAGGCGAGCTGGGACCATAAGGAAATACTGCTAGTGTGTTCCAGACTTCTCAGTTTGACTAATAAAGCGGAAAAATCAAATGAATACAAATGCTGAGATTTTCTGCTTAGTTCTCAGTAGAAATCCCTATTACAGATGAAAAATCAGCTTATTTTGAGCAAGATCAGGACTTAGTTTGTATTGGCTGAAGGAGAAACGATTATGTGAGTAAGATGCAAATGAGAGTTGACTACTGTGTCTGCAGTTCTGAATGTCAAAAGAGGACAGTGTCATGCAGGTTCATTTTGATCAAAAAAAGAAAATGTAAAATTCCTGTAGCTTCATTGGTTTGCAAGGAAAGCAGCATGGGTGATCTGAGAATAATCTTTTTCCAACCAAAATTTTTGCTTCTCTGGGATGGTTCAGTCTTGCACGAGACAGAAACTGGTCCTTAGCCTTCCTGTACTTTAATTTCATCATGTATAAAATGCAAATTAGAACTGTTTAAAATGTTCTGAGATGAAAGAGGCTGTATAAAGTAAAATACAGGGAAGATATTACACTCAACGTTGTTAATGGAAAAGAAACTTGTGTAAAGAAGTGGACAACTTGATTATACTTGTAAAAAAATGAATTGAACATGCACTAGCAGAAATCAAAAGAATCTGGGAGTTTTCTTTCATCATTCAGATTTTGCTGGTTACCATCTCCTGTTCACAGCCATACTAAAAGCCTAGTCAAAGGATACAGTGATGGAGCAAATTCACTTTGACAGCTGAAAACCTCTTTTGAAGTTGTGAGTCTGACTTTCTTCTCTCCACCAGAAATTGTTGAACAGAAGAAAAGAAATTGATGCTCATTGTGAATTTTGCCCAGTACCTTCTCAGTCTCCTTGATGAATCCCATTATTTGGAAAATGACCTTTAGAGTTTGCATCTCTTTTGCACCAAATGCAGTTATTCTCCATTCCATTATAATTAAATTATTACATAGATAACTATCCAGCTATTTTGGGAAGGAAGTTAAGTACTTTAACATGAAACCGGATATTTTTTTTTTTTTTTAACCTTGTAGGTACAAGAGAGTTAACGCATAATAAGTTCACAGACACAGTAAACACACAGAACAACTTACTTACCATAACAACTATCTTCCATTTCATAATTTCTGGGCAGCTGAATCAATTCCTGTCTTGAATTACTTGGATGAATAGTTTGTGCTGCTGTCTGAAAATAGACCTTTTGAGTGTATAATGGGAAGTTATATCCACTTTCCTCAGCTCAGCGCCTCTTGACAAGCCATTTTGTGAACATCATCAAAGAAACTAGGTACTGCTGTACTTAATTAACTCTATACCCATTTTATTTTCAGATTGCTTTGAAGCAGTTATGCAGTATGGTGTTATTTGATCCATAAAGAGCTGTGAGTGAGGTAAAACTTCTGCAGGTTTGTGCTATTAGAGCTGCTAAGATTTAATTTAACTTCATCTGGTTGGCTGAGTGTATCCTTCCCCACGAGACTAGACAGCTGCCAAAGGTAGAGTCTTGACTCTCTGACTTTGGGTTGGGTAGTTCTGCTTTTATTCTTATGTCCTGGTCAGCTTTGGAGACCTTTCCCAATGGAGAGCCAATGCCAGAGAGTGCTGGCCCCTCCCCTGCCATGGCTTTTTCCCCCAGGGGTCAGGGCCCATAGGTGAGACCCAGAGGCATCGCCCAATCTGTGATAAGTGGGAGGAAACAGGATTAGGTTACATCTCAGTGAGGAGGGTGGGCACTGCTGGGCAGGGACGGAAGAAAAGAACATTACAAATATAAACAAAATTAATGCATTACAACATTTCCCCTTTCTTATTAAATTAAGAAGGAGGAAGGCTCGGTTCGTGGGAGACGCTCAGAGTTTGGACCTTGAGTACCTTTAAAGTTGCAAAAGAAAAATGACCTTTAGTGCAAACTGTTTAGAAAGACACTGTCAAGGAATAATGGTGATTAGAAGGAGAAGATTCGGTGCTTTCTCCTCCTCCAGGCAGCACTGGCCACTTGTGGGCCCTCTGCAGGGGGTTTTGCAGTTTTGGGGATGAAAGGTTTCACCCACTCAGCTGGCACCCACTTAAGATCTGGGGGAGTGGACACGCAGGCATATCCACGGCCCCAGGTGACCAGAGCATGAGGACTTTTTGCTTCTCTGGTTGCTGGATCCCTTACTATCATATCTGGTGATTTTTGTTGAAAGGCAGAACTGGTTAAAGCAGGATTATTTAGTTTAACATTTACATTTTCTAGTTTCTTTGAAAAATTCCCTTTAGACCTTTGAGACCTCCCAGCCCCATTGTTCCGAAAGTCCAGAAATGGCTTCTTCAAAGGGCATTGAGATGCCCAGTGTCCAGCCTGATCGCACAGGCGACACGTTGTTCCTCTCTTGGGCGGGGGCTGTGGCACAAGTACAGGAAGCACGGTGTTTATAGCAGCTTTTTGTGGTGGCTTGACTCTGGAATTGTGGTTTTGATGAGCTTTTATGAAGGGAATCTTCCGGCACACACCTAGAGCATGTCATGTAAAGCTGGAGCTGGTTCTGTGGACAGACTGAGGATTGCTGCCTTGCACCATTCGTTTGCATCGGCCGGAGCCATCTCCTCCAGGACTTGTTCCTGGGTTCTCTTATTCTTAACCTGTAACTCAATAGCTCATGTTAAACATTCCACAAATATTACTAAAAGTTCTGATGGAAGCTGCTTTGTTTTACTATAAGGTTGGAAAGACTTTTCGGGCTGGGTTGTTAATTGAAGGGCAGAAAAGTTGGGATCGCTCCCTGCTTCGGGGCTCCTGGCCCCCCCCCCCCCCCCCACTCCCCCCACTCCGGGGCACGGGAACCGGGACTGTGGGCAGGGAAACCGTGGGAACCAGGGGCAGGGAGGGGTTGGAGGCTTGAGTCACACGGGGAGGAGTCAGAGGGCGGAAGTTTGAGGGTAGGGGGCAGAGTCAGAAGAGAGGGCAGTGCTGGGGGCAGCACTGAAGAGACAAAGGGCTCCTCATGGCTCTTGAGCACATGGCTTTGGCCATTTTGGACAAAGGAATCTCATCCATCTTGTGACGCCCCCACCCGGGGACTCCCGAGATGGGAGGTTTGAGCACTTGGACTGCCCGCAAAGGTACAAGCTGGGGAAAATTCACAAAGAACTGGCCTTTTTTCCTTTTTATTTTGCTTTTGCAATGCAAACTTAATTTTTAAGCTATAAAAGGCAAAATTTGCATCTTCTTTATTGTTTGAGGGGCCAGATTCAACTATTTTTTTTTTTGTTATAGCCTCCCAGAATTCTGGGGAGCTTATTTGCTCTAATGATAAGTGTGGAAACTGAGAAAATAACCACGGAGTTCATTTTTCCAGCTGTTTCTTTGAATAATGGGTCTCATCATTATTCAAGTTATATAAAATGTAATAATAGACTCTTTTGTGGAGAACAGACAATCTTGCACCCATTTTTGGCTCTGATTTTGATTTTATGTGTCCTCCCTATTGTGATTGAGAAACGGAAAAGAAAAAAACTTGCTGGAGAGAAAAAAAAACCAAAAGGGGTTCCACCCCCCTCAAGGCTGCTGAAAAGCACTTTGAAGGTTCACTCTGAAAACAAAACCTTCCCCGATAGAGAAAAAACCCTTTCCCTGAGGAATTCCACCTCTGAATGGGATTTTCCCTTAGAAAACCGAAAGTAATACCAAAATTCCAGTGTTTCTTTCCTTTCTTTCCCAATCTTTTTACCTAGAGACCCCTCTCTGGTGCATAAAGAGCTTTCAGTCTCTGATCCTAGGGTCACCTTCCCATGAGCATGTGGCTGAGCCTAGGCAGCTTGCCGGTCGTGGGCTACTTTGCAACACTCCTATGGGATTTTTGAGTCCAAGGAAGAAAACTGCAGCCCTGGCCTGTAGAGTCCTGTATCTGGAGACTCCACAGCGAACACCAAGCCTGATGGGTCTGTCTCTGCATGGGTTTCCTCAGCCATGTGCACTCTGAGTGGTTCTTCCAGCTTTTTGGGAACCTTTTGTGGCTTCAAGCCCCAGTTCAGGTGCCAGTTGTATCCTTCCCCACGAGACTAGACAGCCGCCGAAGGTAGAGTCTTGACTCTCTGACTTCAGGTTGGGTAGTTCTGCTTTTATTCTTATGTCCTGCTCAGCTTTGGAGACCTTTCCCAATGGAGAGCCAATGCTAGAGAGTGCTGGCCCCTCCCCTGCCGTGGCTTTTTCCCCCAGGGGGCAGGGCCCATAGGTAAGACCCAGAGGCATCGCCCAATCTGTGATAAGTGGGAGGAAACAGGATTAGGTTACATCTCAGTGAGGAGGGTGGGCACTGCTGGGCAGGGACAGATAGAAAAGAACATTACAAATATAAACCCAATTAATGCATTACAACAGGTGATTCTAAATCTTTCCTCCCTCATTATTTACTCCTATGTGACAATAGTTAATAATGTCCAGTAACTTCTAAGGACAGATGACCCATATCCAATTGATATATACATGTTAGTGTGAGTCCTGCACAGAATGTGCAATTATGTCCAATCAGATGACATGAGATCCTCTAATCCAGTGAATGATATAGATAATAATTTTCTGAATAATCATTTTCCCATTCTTTTCTTCTGGAATAGAGCTTGGAAAAAAGCAAAATAAAACTGATACTAGATTTCAGTATTTAAAAAGAAAGTCTAATAATTTTTTGCCCCCCTTGTGATTTTCCCATCTTAAGCACTTCAAATTGTTTAAATAGTAGCATTACCCACCCAGAATTTTGGGTTTCTCAGAAAGCAATGAAAGAAGTCAAGAAATAAATGTCAATAGGCAATAAGTCAATATAGATGATCTTTTTTCCTGTTAGCATGGTACAATAGTTAAGGAGATGAAAATAACAATGGTTCAGGTTTATAAATAAACTGGATAGTGTAGATAGCCACTTAGTAACTGACAAGGCTGTGAAAGACACTATATTTTTGAAAATTTTAATTTCACGATGTTATGTAAAAGGCAGCAGTATAATCAAATTGGATATATTGACATGTCTGCATGGAAAAAGATGCTGAATTTTGCCAGGTTTCTGCTTATAATCTTCTTTAGAGAATCAATTTCTTTGTTGATGAAACATGCTGAATCTTCCAATATTAGCTGCCATGGCTAATTTGAAAAGCTGGAAAAAGCATTCACAAATTCTTCTGTGATACTGTCAGACTTTTGCTTTCAATAAAAAAAGGATACAAGAAAAGAAGCAATTCATCTGGTTGATATTAATCAGGTACCTATAAATGGTGTTTTCTGAATTGTAAGGCTGTGTAAGTAATTAAAGTTTTTGGCATTTTGGCAACCAAACCAAGAATTAAAACAAGATTGTGTTTGTCTCATCAAAATGTTCAATTCAGTATGAAAGCAAACACTTCCTTTGTAGACATTTGGAAAGAAAAGAAATGAAAGGGGAGTTTTAAAATACTGTTTGAAAATTCAGGATAATTTCTTTTGGAAGTTCTGCCTTTAGGGCTCTTATCCAGTTGTTGGAGAGCCAAGTTCCTTCTGTGTGAGCAGATTTTAACTCCCCAAAGAATGCCCTAGCGGTCAGACCATTGCATAGTCTATGGCAAAGGTGCTCTCCATCTCTGCATTTTCTTTGGCATAAACAATAAACCTGTAAGACATTAAGAGTCCTCTCTGAAGTGATCTTTTTCCCCACTGGAAAAGCAGGAGAGGAGTGACTGAAAGAGATGTTCTCTCAGAGGTAAATTATGTCCCGAGAAGGACAGTCACTTCAGGAAGTTGAGAGAACAGATGAGCATTACTCCAGTAGCTCAGGTGCTTTTCAGCACTGTAGGAAGTTTGGATCATGTCACCACAGGACACTGAAAGGAATGAATTTTGGTAGTGCCTCAGTAGTAAAGATCAAAACCATTGAACTATTCAGTTGATGAGGCAGTATTTTTTTTTTTTTCCCCGTCATGTTTTTTTTCTCAGAACAGGTTGATTAATTTATAAAGATAATGTCTCCAAAATACTTTTTAATGCCTGACTGATCAGAAGAATAAAAAATTATCTTGTTCTACCACACCAACTTATTAGGGGTCAGAGGAGATCACAAGGTATTCTGCAGTGCCTGTGTCTTCTGCTTCCACACATGAATTTTGCAGATTCTCCAGATAGTGTCCTTGACTCTGTAATAAGGAATGTGAGACAAAGTAGAGCTGGGAACTGCATGTGTTATCATTTCTGCAGCCTTTTGCTACATCCTGCTGCTTGTCATGGGATATGATTTTTCCCCTCCCAAAATTAGGTCTGCAGTGGGAGGAGGATGACCTTCCTTCCATTCCGACCTGTTGCATCTGCCCTCTGTCATGTTGTTACAGTCCCAGATTTTTATAGTACCATACAGCAGAAGTCTAGTTAAGCTTTGGTTAGCTCTTGGACATACTTTGCCTTTTGCTGTACTTCATATATAAAATGAGGGAAATTACAGAAAGACAGATATTGGGGTGATTGGAAGAAGACCCTGAAAAATCCTTTTGCAACTTGTTCTTTCTTCCCTAGCAAAGAATGAAAATTTTTTTTTGATTGACATTTTAGTGGAGCAGCGATTTTTTTGTTTTCTTTGTTGAATTTACTTCCACACTTTCAAGAACCCTGAATAATTTAATGATCCTAAGAATATTTTAAAAATTATCTATCTCCTCTCTATTATAACCTTTTGTTTCCTTCTATTTTCATTCACTTTCTCATTCTTCTTTTCTTGCCCTTTCATTCTTTGGAGAGAAAACTATTTTTGCAGCCTTCAGGAAGAAATTCTCTTCCAATTAATACAGTATGCATTTAAAGTCTCCAGCATTTAGTTAGGAGTCAGCTGTTAAGTTCACCTAAGTGCCTACAAGTAGGCTTGGTAGAGCTGTTATTTCCTCTGCAATGCCCCCTGCCTTGTTTCCTCCAAAGCAACTCAATCCACTAAGAATAAAGAGTTTGAAAAATATATAAAATAGTGGTTGTTCCCTTGCACCAGTTAATTTTATCATATTATATTATTCTATACCCCTGTCAATCATGACATTCTCTTGATTCTGTGTATTGCCTGCTCTTCAAAGCTTTATCTTGCTTCTTCCACAAAAGATTTACTTGTACCTATCTATTGTCTTTCTGCTCTTAGGATTCTTTATGCTTAAGGAAAGAAAAAAGGTTATTTTGCTGTCTAATTTGATCCAAATATGGGCTATGTGAGGTGTTCCAGACTAACTGTGTTTTTAACCTTTTTTTTCCATTCATAAAGTGAGAGTAAATAGAGTAGTAGCTGAGAAAAAGTTGAGGTATTTGGTATTATTTTCATAAGATCCAAAAGAGATTGTACAAGCTATAAAAATAGGAAAATATCTTTACAGTAGGAATTAGGCCTGCTACCATGCACAAAAGGGTAATCTGGTATGGCAGTGGCAATCTATTTCATAGTTTGTTTTAGTTTTCTGGGTTGTTTTGTTTTTGTATTGGTTTGGTTTGGTTTGGTTTTTGTCCCCAGGGCACAGCAATGAGTAAAATTATTTTTAAAAGCAAGTAGCAAATTTTCTCACAAGTATCTGCATTAAGCTACTGCAGATATTGACCTAGAGACTGTGATATGAGATTGAAACCCAGCTGAGGTGGTGTTTAATGCAACCTGATACTTTTGAACAGAAAATGTTCTGATACTGTTTTTTCTGTTGCTGATGTAATTTAATACTTACTAGATAATGTTTTTCTATTTTTATTGTAATGAATCTGATGATTAATTTTCCCATTTACAAGAACATAGGGAAGTTTCTCTTAGATGACGAGAAATGTTTTAACTCTGTTGTACTCAGTATAAGTGACAACTTTAGAAACTCAGAAACTGGACCAATAAATTAATTGAGTTTTCCAAAGAAATAAATACCTAACCCAGTGCTTGGTCAAAAACCTGCCTTTCAAAGGATCTTTACAGTAATAAAACTTTCTTAAGGTTGACAAAATGACCCAAAAATGTTATGAAGTCATCAACTGAACCTGAAATAGACCCTTGAAAAGCAAATGGTTGGAATGAAATTACCTGATAATTATCTAAATGACCTTTAAATGATTTTTAAATGAGCCCTAGGGCTTCTGACTTGGAGTTGGAATGAAGGATCTGTTGGGCCATTGGTAATTATTAATAATTAGTCATTATTTCCCTAGCTTTTGCTAGGGGAATAGTGGTTATTCCTAGCCATGAGACTGTGTAGACTTTTTAGAATCAAAAGTGTTTGAACTTAAGGTATAAACCTGTCACAAACCAGTGATAGCCAAAAATGCTGTACTATGACATTTTAATTTATTTAAGAAAAGTTGATATTGCCCGAGTACATAGTAGCATATGCCAAGGGGAAAAGAACATTTGATTTTTGTGTGGAAAAACCTATGATGTAAACTAGACAAGATGCAGCTGGTAGTATAATACATAGGTGAAATTTGTATTACCCACTGCAAGGTCTGAAATGTAACATGAGAAAGCTTTTTCTTGTGGCTTTTTTCAACACCTAAATCAAATAGATACACTAGTTTCCTGAATTTCTGCTGAGAGTCAAGTAGGGATCAGCTCTAAAATGAAATTAAACCTGTTTAGGAAGGGAATTCCTTGAATATATTTAAATTTCATGAATTGGAAGAAGATACAAAAACCCTGCATCTCCTTCTGCAACAGGGAGAAAAAGGCTACAAGCTTGGAAGCCAGTAAAGTATAAATATAATAAGACACAAAGTAAATATAGAAAAGTAGGAAGGTATACTGAAACTTAATAGACAAATCCTTCCTCTCCAGCTACCTGAGAAATCACATTTTCTGAGGTTTGAAGATCTGCTACGACAATAATGTAAGCACAGAATTTCATATCTGAATTCTCTTGGGGTTTGCTTGTTAAGATCAGTTGGGAGCTTTATGCTTTATAAAAAAAAAATTTGAAAAAGTTATTCTTAGATAGAATGAAGTTTGAGACTAAGTAAAACCTGTTCCAGATTTAGTCTGCCTCCCCAGCAGAATTTATCTGAAAATGAGTACACCAGCTAGAAAAGGAAATATTGAGGAACAAAGTGCTATTGAGTGACAGAGAGATAAGACTCAGGATTGATGCCTAATATTTTCTGTTATTTCATGTCTGCAGTAAGAAAGTAAACCTACAGAGTAGGTTTAGTAAAGAGTAGAAAGATAATCTGTGGCAAGAGACAGTGACACACCTGACCAATTTTTATATATTTTCTGACTTCTGACATATTCTTGCTTTTATTCATGTGAAATAGTCATTTCAGGTGCTGAAAGAAGCTAATGGAGACTGAAAAGGAGGCAGGAGCATGGTACAAAGGTATGTAAATATTTGCAATGAAGACTGGATTTTAAGAGAAGTTTTATTGGAAAACAGAATTGTTCGAAGTCTGCCCTTGTGTTTCTTGGGTCTACCTTATTCTCACTTTGCAGATCTGGTTTTTAACTCAGAAATTTGTGATGTTCTTAGTCTTTGAGTTGGGGGTGTTTCTTTTCTTTTTGAGTTTCTTTTTTGTTTGTATGTTTGTTGAGTTTGTGGGGTTTTTGTTTTGTTTTGTCTTTTTCTTCTTCATCTTTTTTTTTTTTTTTTTCCCCCCTTAGCAAATAACTGTAGGTTACTTTCGAAATAGTCAAAGCATCCAAATGGTATGGCATTATTCTTTTTATTTTAATTATTTAATTATTATTATAATTATTTATTCAAATGCAACTTGAATTCAATGTGTTTATAAAATGTTTCATGCTGTGCAAACTGTTTTTAAGGAGAATGATACAGGAAATAATTGATTCCACTGTAGAAGGCAAAATTATTATTTTTTTAATAGCCTTTCCATCCAGAAGGTTTGGACTTGTCTTGGCTGGAGAATCAAAGTAATTGCAGCATGATGGGTAAGGTAAAGGTTAGAAGAACATACATGAATGAAAAGATCTGAAAGTGCTACTGTGATTTATTCTTGCTAATATAGTGGCTAAGACACTTGTACACTTGCAGATGGACCATGTATTTCTTGTGAAAATTATTTAATTATTAGAGCATTGATATTCTTAAAGCTTTTCTTATTGTATTTCATTAATTTTGGATTAAGTATTTCTGAGCTATAAGCAAGAAGCACTATTAGTGGTAGCCTTACATAACAAAGGACATGGCTGGAGCTCACAACCTCTGAATCAGTCTGCCCTGTAGGTTTATTAAAGCTTTTTACAGAACTGTGCATCTTGTTGACTCCTCTGTGCTAAAAATTTAAACCATGAACTCTTATTAAGTTAGATGCAGTCAGAACGACTTGTAATATTCAGGAAAAAGTAATATAATGTGGTGGTTTTTTTTTTTTTTTTTTTTTTTTTTTTTTTTTTTTTTTTTTTTTTTTGGTTAGAAATAGTTCCCTAAATAGCCAGATGATAAATATTTTAGAAAAGTGCAAGCACCAGGGCCACTGTCCTTTTCTGGTTATTTTTTGCTTGACAATTACATAGAGAAATAGCTAATGAAAATGCGACAGTCTACTTAGCCTAATAGTGTTTGGGTGGAACTTTTGCTCTACTGACATCTCTAGCTATATGATAAAAAACAAAAATTCATAGAAACTTTGGCAAAATGAATATGTTAAAATCTATTATAACTGGAAAGAACAAAGGAGGAAACCCACAACTCTTTTATAATTTCTTATATCTTTCTGCCTAAGAACTTGTATTTGTCACTGCATAATTCTTCTATCAACACGGGAGAAGCAGTGAGCTAATACTTCCTGCACTTTGTACGGTAAAAGTATTTTAAAAATTTTTAGACTAATAGCATATTGTCTGTAGTGTAATCAAACAAGCATCTTTAATTTAATTAAAAAATTCAGTTCCTTTGTGCCATATTACCATAATAGAGAGACATTACTATAAAATGCATGGCAAATAACTGGGACTTATTGCTCACTAAAATTCATGCTAACTGGAAAAGCGACCTAATAAAACACTGTAAATGTTTCAACACTAAAGAATTCTTATCCTGAATCTGCTTCCTGTTTGGAAGAGCTTATTCCTTATGTCAGAAAGCATTTTCAGTATCCTTTCAAGTGTACTCCTCACAACATCCTAGAAATGCTTCTGGATATGAAACTCTTAGGACAGAAGCAGAAAACTGAGCTGACCTAGAGAATAATATCATTGATTTGTTTAAAAGCACTGAAAATCCTTGCTAGACATAGTGGCTTGTTGTCAATTGTTAGAGTTGTACTTGCATGAACATTTCCAGCTTTGTATATCCACCTATTTACTAGGCTGGTGATCTGGAAGCGAGAGATTCCTTTGTCTGTGTAGAGCTGGTTTCTGTCCTTCAAGAGATATTTTGGGTATTCGTGTGTGTGGGGAGCACATAGGATGAATTAAATATTCGGAAAACCCTAAACCACCCCTCACTTTTAGTCACCTAGTTTGGCAGATGGACATAAAATATTATTTACCTTTTTTTTTTTTTTTTTTTTTTTTTTTTTTTTTTTTTTTGAGTGTGACTTCCTCTTTGAAGAGGAGTTTAATGCTGGAGGAGGAGTCCAAAAATTCAGTGTGAAATTAGGTGTTTGCAGGCAAGGCCTAAGACCACAAAGGAAGGAGTGAGGAAGGACCTAATGAAAGGAACTTTTACTTCCCAGGTATGGATTTTTAGCAAACTACAGAAGACCTTAAGGGGCTAGGGATGTAAGCTGAGAAACTCCAAGGACAAAGCTGTGAGAAATCTCTATTTAGTGTCAAGAAGTTTTTAGACTTTTGAAACTTTGGCCCAGATCTCTATCTGGTGTTAATTCCACTGAAATCAAATGAATTATGCAAAGATCTGGGACTCATGTGAGAAAGTTTTATAACTGTAGTTTTGAAAATGAGCATGAGTTCACAGAAACAGAAAATGTCTAGACAAATGGATAGCTATAAGAAGCTAGTTATTATATTGTACTGTAATACAGTTTACTGTAATACAGTTTACTGTAATGCTGTTTACTGTAATACTGTTTATTGTTGTTTGATGTTGTCAGAGTCACTGCTTCAATTAAGTACCTTTGAATTCCCTCTAATATCTACCTTATTCTCATCTTGTCCTGGTTGAGGGCAAATTTGGGAGAAAATATCTCAACAAGGTCCTTCTAGGGAGCGAACCCAAATGGCTCCTCCTCCCAACCGATCTGGTAAAGAACTTCCTCAAAAAAAAGTGTGTAATAAATACGATGGACCAAATTCTATAAATCAAAATTTTAGAATTTCATTGAGAGACAAATTGACAGTCTCGGACAGCCACAATTAAAAGGACAGCGTTGAGCTCGGGATTGGCACTGGGTGAACACGGTAACACACTCTGCCGGTATGCCACCCCCAGATTCACATTTCTGGCTTGAAGCTGCCTCTTTTTATGCACTGGATCGCTGAGAGAAAATCGGGGCTCCGAGGTTCCCTTGTCCGAGGCAGCCTCATTAGATATTCATGTTCGGGTTCTGGTGTTTTGCATGGATTTGCCTGGGAAAACAATGTCCTTAATTGTCAAGTCCAGGTGTGGTGTAGAGATGGTAATGTCGGGAGGAGACAGATGAGATATCGATCTGATGTGATCATTTGATTCTCTGGGTTCTCCATCTCCCTTTTCCGTTGTCTTTGTTCTCCTCTTAACCATTCCCGGCAGAGGTATCCTCGTGTCCCTTTTGGTGTAATTCTCAGCATAGTTTCTCGTGTCCCTCCTGGGTAATCTCTGACAAAAGGAAATTCCTCATACCCCTCTGTGTGCAGCTCTCGTCTCAGTTTACCCATAGTATATTTGATTAGAAATAGAACTTATATTTATAGGGGGTGAATTACATTGTATATATTTTAACACAAATTAATTTTAGGACATATATCACAAGTGGAAAAAAATATTTTACTTAACAAACAAAGTGCATACAAGTATAAAGAATTTACAATATGAAACAATAAAACCTCTCGTTCTGAAGTGAGATGGCAAATTAAGAAAGTCCTTGCCGTGGGTGTAGCTCGGCTCTCTCTCAGTCTCTCATCAGTCCCAGTCCCTCCGGCGCTGCTGGAAAATGCCGAGCTCCAGGCCCCAGTGGGCCGCAGGTGCAGCCCCCAGTGCTCCCCTGGGTTTTTCAGTCCAGAGCTGGTTTAAACAGTCCTGTGATATATGTTTTGAGATAAATTCGTGTTTAAGTGTGTTATATGTTATATCCTATATACTGTGCTACAAGCTGGGGTTTCAAAAAACAGTAGGGACATTTCTGGCTGCCGAAACTAATTTGCAATTGTAGAGATTCCAGACAATTGCAGGGTGAAGTCCAAATTAACAACTGAAAGGGAATAGCCAGAGCCATCAAGGGAGGGTCCACTGCCTTTTCTGGTGATTAACACATGATACAAATCTAGAAGTGGAAAACCCTGTCCTATCAGCATCCCAATGCCGATTTCTGGAACCCCATTCAAGTGCTGGATTCTGCCAGGAAGAAGAATTTGAAGCCAAACAGCAAGAGAAAGAAAATACAAGAATATGCACAGCAGACAGAACTAACAAAAAAACTGCTTCAGGGAAGAAAAATTGTGTAAAATCTGCTCACTGAATCTAAGGGATCATGAACGGGGAAGACTGGTTCAGTTGTGGCCATCCCTGCATTGACCCAACTTCAATAACCCAGATTGAGGTTGTCTCTTTTATTGTGGCTGTTTCAGATTGTTTTTAAAAATGGCGGAATAAAATGACTTTATATCAAATTGGCTATTTATCATCCATAACAGTCCCAAGAATAAAAAGGGAAAAAACAGTCCAGGGAACTTCTCTGCCCTAGATAGCTGAAACTAACTAAAACAAACAAAAAAATCTCTGTCCTGCAGTCTCTCCAAGCCTCCACCGAACAGCCCGTCCGCAGAAGAATGTGGAGGAGTCAGGCAGTTTTCTCAAAACAAACTCCACGCTTCTCCTTGCTGTTAGAACCAGTCTTAAAGGCACAGAACTCAATATACAGCACAAACAGAACAGACGATTGGGGATACAAACATCATAAAGTCACCCTAGGACACATGTGGTTGCATTTATTGTTGCATATGTATCAATTCTTGAAGGCACACAAGAGAAGAAATTGCTACCTAAAGCATTTGTGAGTGTATCAGAAGATTCAGAAGATATCAGATTGTTAGAGCTATATTAGGTCTTTGCAAATGGCTGTTAATTAATCCAAAGAAATGTGAAAAATACATTACAGCATTAAACTGATGACTGAAAGAACATGTAAACACAGTTGCCCAAATTTGTATTTTTTTTTTTATATTTTAAAGTTTTTGTTGTATCTTTTCTCTCCTGCTGGGTTTTTCTTACCACACATAATGAACAGAACATACTCTGTCATCTTGATAACAAGAATCTGTCTAAGTATTTTTATACTCTACAAAAAAACTTTTGTGTTGGGTTATTTTTACTCTGGTCCCATTCTCCCTGCCTCTGTTACAGCTAATTAAATATATTTTGTTTTCCACACTAGTAGCATTGTATTTTGCCTAATCCATGCTGTGGGCATCTTCTGGGACTTGTTTTGGATCTTGACTTCACCTTGTCTTTATATATATATATATATAAAATATGCTATTTTCCTACACTCTGCCTAACACACTCAAATGTATCCTTGATTCATATTAGATGAGTCAAAATGTTTATATGCATGACAACTTCACCTTCTGGTGTAGATTAAATTTATTACTAAAAATGTAATAGTTAAAATTTTCCAATGTATTCTACTAAATTAGTTTGATTTTTGATTGGAAGAAAGCTGTGAACAGAAACTATTTACTATTATTAATCTTTTGTAAAAGCATATTTTTCTAGAATAGAATGCTATCAGGAAGGGAATTACACTACCCTTCAAGCGTGAGTCTCAAACTCATATTTTCCTTAACCTATTGTTAATAGATGACTAATGTCTCCATCCTTCTCATCTTGTATAAGAAAGAAAAAAAAATAGGATGAGACTTGTGCTATGGTGTCCTAGGTTACAATGTAAGATGTGCACAAAGTATGTATTCTATCACCATCTACAGGAGCTGTTGAAACTAGGTTGGGCAGTGTTTCCCTTGCCCCTTCCCTCCAGAATATCTTCTGTTAATGGCCCATCAATGCTCTGCTGCATGACTCATGGGTAACTCCCTCCAGGAGCTATCTCTGTTTAATGGGCAATCAAGGACCCATTGCAGGCCTCATAGAATGATATCAGCCCATTGTGAGATGCTCCGCCCAGGGGTAGGAGCCAAGCATTCCCACCTGGATATAATCTGGTATTTGGGACAGCACAGGCAGCCTTACCCACTGGATTCCCAAAGGACAAGAGCTATCAGACCTTTCTACGGGAACACTGCTTCAACAAGACCACTTCATCTGGACTGCTACCACCATGGTTTCAGGTTGTATTCTGACTCTGTCAGTGATCTTTTGTACTATTGCATGTGGTGTGGTGTGTGGTGGTTTTTTGTGTGGTGGTTTTTTTTTTTTTTCTTTCCCTCCTTTTAAATTATTTTTTCTGACATTGAGTCTCTTTCTGGTTTTGCCTTCAGGCCAGCACACTGTATAAGCTTTAAAGTGAGGGATTGGAGATAGATAAAGGTGTTTCTTATGTAAATTGGTTTTAAATTATTTTGCTGTAAATATTTTTCAACATCTAAAGAACATATAATGTCTTATGATTAAAATATTTAACACCTTCATGAGCCCAATGATACTACCTGTTACAGCAATTTAGAAGTCCTACATGCACTATTTAGTTCTATCATTCTGAAGTGAAAGTAATGATGAGAATACCATATTTTCTATTTAGTAAGTCTAACAAGAATTGTTATGGCTCATAGAGAATGAGGTGTGAGTGGAAGGAATAGACAGAAGAATTACTACCTGAAGTTAGTATTTCTATAAGAAACATACTATTCATATGCCTTCAGAGCCCTACTTTTCTCATGTTATTGAATGAAAAACAACCCCAAAACAACATTTTCATACTGTTTACTCATCCATCCCCAAGAAGCAGGTCAATTTTGATTATTCTGATCCTCCTCTGCCCACAGGCCATCTGAGGTCATGTCTTCCCCTCAGTGCCATTATACAAGGCAAGAACTGACCACACCTTTTCAGCTGGTGGGTTGGCTGCAAGGCTGAAAACTCATAATGCCATTGCTGCTCTTCCTATCTCAGCCAAGGTTTCCCAGAAAGATTTATGCCCCATAAGGGGATTTGTAGTAGATACCACTGAAACACAGACCAGACATTGCAACATTTACTTTACATAGGCTTCAATAAAGTCAAAAGCCAATTTATATCTGCTGAGTCTGACTTTAAAATAATTAACAGTATATGTAACAATTTTTATATTAAATATAAAAGCAGGTGTCTTTGCATGACCCCCAATGTTTCTTCAGTGTTTTCTCATAGATTGCTACCACTTTTTCTGTTAACCTTTCAATTTAAATTTGCATCACACAGGACTATTCTCTACTGGAGGGCGGTACTAAGTTATTTACTTGTATTCAGGAAGTATTTTGTCCTGCGATTTTTTCTTTCTGAGAAGAAAAATGAAAAGGGCATCAAAACAAAATGAGTAAATCTTTTTTATGATCTATATCTGGGCACAGAGTGTTTTGGAACACAGTCATGTTTTGTTATTGTTTCCTCATGGAAAACCTTTCTATGTTTTCCCATAATTAAAGATGATGCTTTAATCACATATGATCCCAATCATGTTGCTCTTCCATTCCTCTTCATCTTGCTATGACATTCTCATGTCTCCCTTTTTCTGGGGGTGTTAAATGAGCTATTATTAGCCCATTAGGTCTTCTCACCTCTGGCTCAGTAAAGAATGATTCACTGTATTTCTTGGCCATCGACAGTTTCAATTCCTTAACCTCTAAATTTCCCTGGATATATGTGTTGCCTCATCTAATTTCAGTCTTCCAGAATATCCATTGGTACTACATTCTCAAGCCATATCTATCATTCTGCACACAGCAAAACTAACAAAGGACCATTTCTTCTGCCAGTCAACCTCTTAATTCCACCAATTTTTTCTTTGTTCAATATAGATTAAACTAACTGACAGAACTGCATATGTAGTATTTTCTCATACAACAAATAAATTCTTTTCTGATGGTTCTGTTTCTATTTTTCAGTTTGGACTTTTGCATTTAGAGACATCTCTCCTTTTTGAGAGCTCATTAACAGTTTTAAAAAGGGACCTAGGAAAATACTGACTTACTTACCTGGGTAAATGTATTCTAATTTGCTGCTAACTGCTTAAGATCTCAAATGCTAAAACTTCCTTATGAATTTAAAACATTTTTTCAGATTATGCCTAAAATTTATGCACTACAAAATGAAAAGCCTGAGCCAATTCCCCTAATTTAACTGGAAGACTATACTTAACTCTAGTGTTATGAAGCCCAATATTGTTGGCTATCTTTTTCTTTAGATGCTTGATAATATTGTTCACACCATACCTCTCTAGCTGCCATAGATATAGGCCCTCATGGGAAAGATCTTTCAGTTAATTTTGGCTCCAGTAACTGAAATTATGCTAAAGCATATTAGAGCTCAGCCAGACAAATTCAGAAAAGTCTGCTTTCTCATTCTCAACAATCATATTTTTACTTTAAAAATTATATTTTCTTGGACCTTTCAGAAGTAGACTTCTTTTTCTTTATACTCTATTCACCTGTAGGAGCCTGTATATGAAATGTTGGTTACTGGTTTCAAGCTGGCCATTTGGCCTCTCGTGTAAAGCATAAACACTTGGCAAATACCTACATTGTAAGGGCGACTTTTGACCACTCTGTTCTGGAAACTGGGTTCCCAAGGCCTTACATCTGCCAGCTGCCAAATAAAACTGATGAGATTCTAAGCAATCTGTAGTCAGTATATATTTTCAGCATATATTCATTTCATGCCAGAACCTAGCATTTCAGTTTTTCAACTCAGAAGTTAAAAATGTCAGCCTACTTATCTGTGTCTGTATATACCACAATACTCCTTAAGAGCCAACATTTCTATTACAGTCATCCTACTTTAGATAGAACCACTGCAATCACATGTGTGCTTTTCTCCCTGTCCTAGGTTACAATGTAAAGTGTGCCCAAAGTATGTATTCTATCACCATCTACATGAAATGTTGAAACTAAGTTGTTCACCACTGCTACTCCTGCCCCTTGCCTCTGGACTACCCTCTGTTAATGGCCCATCAATGCCTTCCTGCATGACTCATAGATAACTGCCCCCAGGAGCTATCTCTGTTTGATAAGCAATCAATGACCCATTACAAGACTGATAAAATGATATCAGCCCATTGTGAGATGCTCCGTCCAGGGGGAGGAGCCAGGCATTCCCACCTGGATATAATCTGGGTTTTTGGGACAGCACGGGTAGCCTTGGCCACTGGACTCCCAGAGGACAGGAGCTACCAGACCTTTCTGCGGGAGCAGTTTCAGCAGGACCACTTCATCTGGACTGCTACCACCACGGTTTCGGGTTGTATTCTGATTCTGTCAGTGATCTTTTGTATCATTGCATGTGTTTTATTTCACTTTTTTTTCTTCCCTATTAAATTGTTTTTTCTGACTTGAAGTCTCACCGGTTTTGCCTTCAAGCCAGCACACTCCCCCTTTCCCAAACCCTCTTTGTAGCACTGTATCAATACACTGGAGACCTTTTATAAAAGCAGTGTGCCAGTTTCTCTAAACAGCATTGAAAGCAGGCTAGCAGGAGGGAATTTTTACATACACCTTTAAGGAGATTTTACCTAGAAAAAGGCTAAGTTAAATCTAGGTTGTTAATAATTAAAGCAATAAAGTAACACTAAAGTTGTGTATCCCAACAACGAATTTTTACAGAGGGAATAAAAAGGGTTTTATACCAGTTAAATGGGATTTTTTTAATCCTTCTTTTAGTTCTGAACAGAAAGTGTTGTATTTTTTTAGTACAAAAGGGCAAAATGAGCTTTTCCTTTGGAGAATTCTTTATGCTTTTCAAGACATCCAGAAACTTTAATTGAAAAAGTAAATGGGAGAACCTGTTGTTATATTAAAAAGTTTGGTTTATGAGTGGAAATTATTTGCCCCTATGTATGTCCATACATGTTTTTGAACTACAAGAAAATCAATCTACCTGATGTCCTTCCAAACAAAAGATACAAAACCCATATCTGATAAGCTTTACCATCAAGTCTTAACTTCTTGTTATATTTGAGCATATCTTCATTAAACTGGTAGGGACCACTATATTTCCAAGTAAGTAATTCCACTTGTAGAATACCCTTTCTGATTTTTTTGGCAAGGTGAAATAGTTTTCCATTATCAGGTATGTATTCTCTAGTTGCCCATAGGGTACTCATTTCTCAATTAAGCCAAACAGGTTGATCTTCCATAGTTCATGACTGACACTTCCTCTGGAATCTTGCATCAGGAATGAACATGGAGTTTTGTTTGTATTTTTGAAGTGTCATATTCAGATGTACTACTCTTTCTCACTAAATACTCCATTTTTACATTTTTACTTCTCCGAACTTTATATTAGGACTTCAGGCACTCAACCTGTTTTTAATTCTATCTCTGCTTCATGGTCACAGCAGTCCAGGTTAGTGTCTCACACTTTGCAACACAACCCAGACTTTTTTGAAAGCACATTAACTTTTGTGCAACAATTTCTGTATAAGAAAACTTGTGTTGCCATGCAACTCTATCCTTGTTTACTTTTTCGAATATTAACACCTCTTTGCACTTCCCTAGAACTTTCTCAGTGCTGCCTATAAACCCATTGTCACAACTCTGAACATTTAGTGTTCCTCCTCTGATTTTTTTTTTTATTTTATTTTTTATTTTCTCTTCAAAATGCATGGGTTTGCTATTTCAGAGTGTTCAATAAATCCTTATCATGTTTAAATTTTCACAGGGAGATTATGTAGAAACATGATAGTCTGGAAACACAAACCAGTAACTTTAAGGTGACTCTACATCCAGACAAATAACTTTATATAGTTTATGGTCCTATGCTGGTAACAGCATGAGAGAGGCAGAGAGGAAAGAAGGAGCATAAAATTTCTGTGGAGCTTGGTGTCATTAGATGGCCCAGAGGATTTTCCCACCACAAGGTATGCTACTCCCTGGCAAATTTCCAACACTCTATTCTTTTCTATTGTCTTTGGATCCATTCAACCACTTCCCTAGAATGTTCATATTAGCCATTAAATAGGTCTGTGAACAAATCACAAATCAAACTAGGGAAAACAAAATGTCTAGATTCCCCAGGGCTTAAAATACCTCTCAGTGGCACTGAGAAGCAAAAAAATATATGCAACTCTTTTTTTTTTTTTTTTTTTTTTTTTTTTTTTTTAATCCTCCAGAATTGATAAACTACCTTGGATTAGCAGACCAAAAGTTGATTGATCTCCTGTGGGCTACTGCTTAAGGCATAACAGTGTTTTTTAAGTGTTCATCTGAAAAAGAAACTTATAAAGTGCTAGCTAGATAAGATAAAGATCCTTTAAGTATATACAAGAAACAAGGAAACAGATTTTTTTGTGTTACACATAATTTCTGTTTCATTTTATAGCTCAACATAAACCAGCACCTTACATTTTATCTTAACTCTGTAAATCCTATGCTTCATTACAAAGCTTTCATAAGAGCTTTTTTCCCTCAAATCCTTTGCCAATTTACCGGCACCTTAAGACATAGAAAAGTTACATTTGTTGCAATATTTTACTGGTATCAGTTTACCTATGGCCATCGAAAAAGTCACAAGGTGACAAATACATTAATCTCAGGTTGTTTCACTTCATAGATCTCCTCAAATCTTCCAATAGAAAAAGTCATTATTAAGTTTATCTTGAAATGTCTTCACAGACAACTATCTTTCACTTTTTAGCTTACATATTATTGTATCCTCTTTCTAGTACTAGTTTGTGAGAATAGTCACAAAAACTTTTCTGTCAGATCTCTACTATTCCCTTTGTTATTAAAGAAATCCAAATGTACTAAATAATATTTTTTCCTAAGATATCAAGTTGCTGGTTGTTGGAACCCCACCTTTTTGTGTCCTGGGGCAGCTCGTCTCCGCAGGGGGGGGTTTCCACAGGAGTGGGTAAGAGAGCCTCTGTAGCAGCGCCTTAGAGAACTCTGAACCTGGTGAGACTCCTATGATCAGGGGTTTCCACGAGGATGAGGACAAAGGACTAAAAGAAGACTCTTCTTCCAGGATATAGTCCACAAGGCTTATTGCAGAGGGGATCCGAAGAGCAAGAGCACCAAACACACGGAGTGCTCTGGGTTACAAACTGAGGTGGAGGCAGTGAGGGGCGGATACAAACAGATAACCAATCAAGTACAACTGGTGAGGAGTTAGGAGAACAGTAATTGGGGAACCAACAGGATTGCAGGGTAGGAGGGACTACATTGTCAAGTCCAATAGGACATCGAGGAAGGTTGTACGAGGAATGTACACAGAACATTTTGGGGAAAAGGGAAGGGTTTACAATGATGGGCAAGGAGGGTAGGCGGGGTTTAGGTGACTGATTGGGAAGGTGCTGGAACAAAACGCAAGGAATGACCATATAGGGAAAAAAAGGGAGTACACAGAACCTGGAGTAAATCACTAACATACCAAATATAGGGGAAACTGATATAAACCATCATAACAGAATACAAAAGCTAGTCACAACAGATGAAGTAGCATGCATGACCATGGGGAGTTGTGGTTATTGACAGTATATGATAAATAGGTAACTATGCGGTTACCTATCTATCATGTACTGTCATTTTGTTACTAATTTTAACAAAATTATGACAATTCAAAGGGCCTGGAACTTATAATTTTTATCTGCTTAATAAACTAAAATTCCAGTGGAAAATACTGCCCCTCTTAAAAGAGAGGGCTCAGGTGTTTCTTAAATCAGATATATCTGCAGGGTTGATGCACTCCTCATAATGCATGATTATTGCAGAAGTATCAGGCATTGTACCATAATCATCTATTTCAGAGAGAGAGTTAATTCCAAAGGCAGAATAATTTTGCTTTAGCATGAATGCATTTAAGCTACAGCAGAGAATGACATATATATCCCAGAGGAGAAAGTTCATGCACAGTGAAGCTAAGTAAGTATAAGACAACAGTTAACCTACATTTACATATTTAAATCAGTCTTTGCTCACTGCATCCATCAAAAACTTTTAAACTTGGAAACTTCTTTCTTCCAGGGAAGAAAACTATGGTGTGTGGATATATATCTATATCTATATGACAGATAGATCTATATATCTGTCAAGTGAATGCTTCTGTTAAATTCAAGTTTTTTTCTCTGTGGTGAAGGTCTCTTTTATGACTCAGACTTGCTCTCTTGTTACATCAATATCGAATAGATTTTATATGTGCGAAAAATAGATGGCCTCCCTCTGAGGTATTTGTCAATGTAGTGTCACTTCACTGTGTGCTATATTAATGATTAGCTTATTAGTGAGAGAAGAAAAGTAAAATAGAGATGAGTAGAATTAGTAAAAGGTTTTCTGGGTTTGCTCTTTTATATGGCATGAAATTTTACTCATTTCTGAGTTTGCAATGTGAAATGTGCATATTATACACACAGAGTGTTTATGGTCTACTAAGAGCGCAGTGGAGCATTTTTCAAAAATTAAAATCTTAAAATCTTTGCAGTGGAGTCTTGTTAAAGCAGAACTAGTACGTAAAAGTATTGTACAAAGAAATAAGTCCAAATAAATCCACACAGATCTGTGAAACTAATAAGTAGCATAATGTAAATATTCATCAAAAGTGAATACTTTCTATGTTTTGTACCTTTGAACTTTGAATATTTTATTTTAAATGCGCTAGAGAACACTGGATCTATCTCAATCCCTAATATTCATCGTTGTGGCCGCTTAGTCAGAACAAATCACAAACAGCTTGTTACTTAAAGAAAATCTGGGATTGAAGATGGCTTCAAAGAGAGTTCTGGGGAGAAAGCTCTTCTGGATCCACAGAAATCATTATAGTATGGTTTTAGATTTACTGTTCACTTTATTAAAATGCAATAGGCTATTAATATCACAAAGCAAATTTTGTGAACACAGGTGAATTAAAGAACTTTTTAGTCCATTTCCTGGGTGTGTCTGGAGTCCTATAAGGACCCCAATATACAACTACAGAAGGAAATGTAAAGTGTACTGTATACATAACCTTAATTAGACATTTGGAACCTGTAACAACTACCATCATGGGCGTAAAAATAAAAAATAACAATTTTGATAGGAAAGTGATTGACATCTAAAGACAAAATCTTTGTTCCCTAAGGTGATACAGTTAGGTTTAGATATTTTCTGGCAGATCTTTGATGCAGCATACACTGATAAAAATATAAAAATCTCACCTGGAATACTTTCTGGAAACTGTATCCTTTTCTTTTGGGGCATTAGACCAGTCAGTGTTATTCCTCACTTTCTCTCTCTCTGCATCCTGTTGATAGGTGAAGATTTCAGCAGTATTAGATTAAAGGTGCATTTTGAGATACCATGATGAACTTTTACTATTTTCTATGTAATTTAAATATGTAACTACTTAAGTAGTTAATTACTTTAATTAAAGACTTATAAGTGGTTTTACCCAATATATACTGCACTTCAGTTTAGGAGAGTAGCTGCTAAATTTGTTCCTGGCAGTCAAGAGCGTGGTTATACTGTTGGCTCTAGAGAAAGATTTTAAAGAAAATCTTTATATTTCAGCTGCAGTAAACTTCTTTTGCAGTATATTTGTATATGTTTGTTCTCTGCTTGTTTCAAGACACTCCATAAAAATCCACTGTCAAAGTGAATGTATACATGGATCATGCCTGCAGCAATGGGTTGTAAGGCTAGATGTTGTTTAGCCTGAAAAGAAAGTATAAAGGACATTCAATACAGCTTGAGGTGGTTGTACAGAAGATAAAAATTCAGCTTATCCTTTATCTTAAAAAATGTTGTAAAGCTTAATTAAATAAGTCTTACAGGGTACTCTGAGCTATGGAACTCATAAGCTGAGTTCAGGCAAGATTTCTTTTTATTATATATGTAGACGTAGAAGTGGACAGAAGCCTAACTTCTGGTCTGATCCTTATTTATACAGGTTTCTGAGACAAAGAATTAAATCTATCAGTTTAATACACTTGAATAAAGTACCACAGTAATTTTCTCAAAAAGCTGCATGTCATGAAAGAGTTTTGGACATTGTTGTGAATTAGCATAATTATTATAATATAATGGTTTCTAACATTCACAAACATTTAATGAGAAATTTAGAATTTAGGCTTTTCGAAGTCTGACTAAACAACGATTCTTCATGTGATACAGGTAACATGGGAGTTCATTGGCTATACTGTATTTAGGTAAGAATATATCACTATAATTTTTTTCACCGAAGATGTGCAAATTGAAACTTTCAATCTTCACAAAATTGCAAGATTGAATTACCTGAGGCGAGTGGGTGGGCTCTACCTTCTCTCCCATTAGCACCAGCTGCTTTGACTCATGCATGTGTACCAGCAGTGCTCTTGCCTAAGAGACCTCTCATTCAGATCAGATCTTCCTCTACATTTTTGCTAAAGCCTGTACTGAGAGACCACAGAATATATCCTAATGGCAGATTCTGACAGAAAGTGCTTATAAATGGATTAAATTGTTGCCTAAAATCAGGCTGTAAAAGCAAGCCTGCTTAAAGGAAATGTAAAGTCACACCCAAAATTGTGTTTTTCAATAGCTTTTCATTTCTGGCGTTCTCACTGGCAAAGATGGAACACCTCCACTACTACAGGAATAAATAAATGAAAATTAAGAATGCTTTCTTAGCAGCAGCCAAATACTGCAACTTAGCTGGGAGGTTACCATTCTCAGGGGCAGGACAGGGCAGCTTTCAAGGGATGCAAATAGTGTGGTCATGCCCAGGTCAGAAGTGACAACAGACAAGATAATCCTCTTTCATATTGTGATCATCTAATAGAAAGTATTGTGGTCACAAAAGAGACCTCCACCACAGAAAAATATATTTGAATTTAGCAGAACCTTTCACTTGGCAAAATCCAGGGAATCTATTTTTTGTATGACAACCTCATTAAAATATAAAAAACTACCTTATGTGAAGGTAGTTTACTATTACGAATTCTTGTTTATTAAGTAATTTACTATTATGAATTCAGCTACTATGAATTCAGGTATTATCTTTCTCTTTTGGTTTCAGCCACAGTATTTAGAGAAAGCTGAAATGACAAAATACATGCTAGTAAAAATGACTCATTAGGTATGAAAACTACTGTGTATTTAGGAGATCAAACAAACATAGAGAAAAAAATTCCTTTCTAAGCTGAATAACATAGTTTTCATTATGTTTCATTTCTTATACTGTCTTTATTCTTTTTTTTTTTTTTTGATTGACCTACTAATTTCCTGATTAAAAGCACATAACAGACCTTCATTTGTATCATCTTCTCTAAAACATTCATGCCAACATCTTTACACAAAAGAGCATTCGGACTTGGCAGCTCCATAAGCAGTGATTCTTTTGTTGATCTGGCAAGTGAAACGACAAAGCGTATGGGATTTGAGTAAAAATAATGTTGTCATGTAAATACTCCAGCAACAAATGAAAGGCATGGATTTTGGTGGGGGTAGGAATTCAGTCTACCTAAATACCCTGTAGACTGCAAGCAGCACAAACAGAAAGCCCAGAGACTTACTGAGACAGGATGCACTGATGCACTGATGCACTGACACAGACAGTCTGCCTTGGTTTGAAATGAGTGGACTCATTTTGAAATTTGGATATACTTTTCTGTCAGAAGTTTTTAGCACTCCATTTTGGAATCTAAACATATTTCAAAGAGAAACAAAAAAGTGGTAGAAAGTTCTATGATTCTTTATCATATAACAACACAGCAATCACATGCAACTCTTCTGATAAAGTACTTCTCAGATTTTTCTTACAGCTGATGTTTCTCAGGGACACTTTTCAGTGAATTTGGTACTAATGTATGTATTTTGCAAAAAATTGGATTGATGCCCTCTCAGAATTTTATATCCATTAAAACAATAAACCTTCAACATCTGAATGAGGAACAAAGGCCTTTTAATTGTTGTAGAAGTACATAGCTGCTTACTTCTTTAAGCAACATCACCACATTAGCCTTTACACATTTCCTGGGAGACCACAATTTCATCAGCTGAGAAGATAAAGTCCAGCCTGCAAATCCATTCTGAAAAAGGAAAAAGAAGCATTAGTGAATACATCCTGTACCCACAAATCTGATGACTGATCACACATTTTCACACCAAGCCAAGCCTACAACATAAACAGCTGTCTTGGCAGAACACATAGTCTGCCCTATAGCACATGCCAATTAAGTGTACATTAGCCTATTGTAAACTTTCAGTCTACTTCAAAGCAAAAAGCACTCCACCAAACAAGATAATCAACTTCCCCTAAAAGTGCAGCTGTAAAGAGGAGGGCTCAGATGTGGCTTTATTGTAATTTATTTCAAGAATCTCTGATGTCATTAAATTCAAGAGATTGTTATTGGAAATTTTCTTCACATTCTCTCTCCGAGATGTTGACCTCAATTTAATTTCGACAATGAAGTATGAGTAGCAAGAAAGCACTGGTGCTGCCTTTGTTTGGTGTGTTGTTCCTTTACTATCTAATTTACAGAACGGGCATCAACGTGACAGAAATTACACTGATGACATCCAAAACCTCACCACATAGCTACAGTAGCATAATGCCCCTCATCACAGCCACAGTCCCTCAAGAACAAACCATCCTAGTCTTGCTGTAAAACCTCTGACTCTGTGCTTCCATTCATCTATCATGCCTGCAGCAACACTGATGGGGCTGTGAGAGTAACTGGAAAAAAATTCTGCCATTACACCAGGTGTACTGTGGCTTCTTTGATGGGAAAGTTATCCAAGTGTGCTCAGGAAAAGATACAAACTGCAAAAAGAGTGCCCTTCTCTCCTAGAGGAAGGAAGGGCAAAGGGAGATGAAGAAGTGCTTCTGAGTCCCTAGGAACAACTGTAAACAGAATTGAGCCAACTACAAGGACTAAGGAAAAATATACTGATTATGGGAATGAAAGCATAGCTATTGGCACAAAACCGTCATCAGTAAGTAATGCCACTGCTCTGGCCAAGACTGGGAAATATTTTGATCCTGTCGTGAGGCTTCGACTTTAGGAGCTGCACTGTATTTTGTGTTTACATAAAATGAAGGCTTTCCTGACACCCCAGAGATCATTCTAACAGGGTGCAGTTAAAGAGAGATGCTCATGAAACAGAACAATGTGTCATTTGGGACAAAAAACAACTTTAAGCACTTACATAGATATTCTTGCTTAAAGATACTCAGATTTATTCTGACTCACTAACAAGAAATATGCAACAAATAGACTATGAGATTCCCCTAAGCATGCAGATTTAAGGAATTACCAACAATGTAGCTTAGAATTCAAATTTTGGTCATTTCTGGGTTTGTTTCAGCATGTTTACTGATAAATCTACTGGCTTTTTAGTCAACATCTGATCTGAGAAAAGACAGGCCTATCTGAACAGCTCTCTCATCCTGTACAGAGATTCATGAACAGCACTACCATAGCTTCTTTCTCACTGACGTATTTCTTTAAGGAAAAGTTTCAGTTGTAGCAGCACCTAAACCCTTAGTGATTATTGTAAATAATTTTTAAAGTACAGTTATATATAATTATCATGTTCACAGTGAAGTACACAATAATTTAGCAGTTCTCTAAAATTCAGTATACTTTGAAAACATTATCTGCTTTACCTTTTCATGACCAAGTTTCAAGTTCTACTTATCTACTCCATATTTCCTTACCTTAGCTTGCTTAAACACTTTTTTTTAAATTTCTGGTTGAGCACTGCAGGTAATAAAACATCTTTTGGTCATAGCAAAACAATAGTTATCACTTCAGGTGTTTTTAATCATAAATTCTAAAATTTAAAATTGAATAAACTTGTGAGATCCATGTCTAAAGCATGATTTTGATGGAACACAAAACCCACTTAGAAATTAGCCTTTATAAAATGCTTAGACCCTGCTTTAAAAGACAGGTACATCTTGAAGAGGAAGAAGGTACAAATAAAGGGAAAAATCAGGGAGCAACTTGTCAAAAGGAATAAAATACAAAAGTAGTGTGTGCTACTGTAATATGAAACTTTAGTGATTCAATGTAATAAGAAGAGTTAAAGGAGTTTCTTTTTATTATGAAGAATGTTTATGTGAAGAGAAAGTAACAGCTAAAGAATTCTTGATGGTCATTTTAATTTTTTATTAATATGCAAATTTTGTGCTTTAGGACTCCAGGAAAAGAAAAGTTTTTTTCAAAGGTTATTTGAAAAATGTCCTACTCTCCCAGAGGTGCCTCTTGTGTAAATCCAAGTGAAACATTGTATTTATGATAATTCCCCAGATATTTCTCTATGAACCCTTTTCTTTTTGAAATTATATGGAGTTTACTGAACCACATTTGTAAAACATTCTACAGCTGATTTAATTCTTAAGGTCTCCTTTAATAGGGCTGAATCCCCTGTTGATCTCTGTCATCTGAGGAAGATGAGAAAATCATCTTCAACTACATGGGAAGAAATGAAAAAGTCTGTATAAAAATTTGAATAAGAGTTTCTGATCAAAAAAAAGTAATTCTATTTTCATAATCAACTTTCATCATATGTGTGTCCCTGGAAATATGCAAAAATATTTTCCTTATTATATGCCACTGTTCAGAACAAAAGCAATTTTACTGCTGGAATAACACCTTTATTAGTACATATTCAAAAGTGCATTTCCTGATTTCCCCTATACCTAGTCATCAGTACTGTCATGGGAAAATTGAAAAACAAAAATAAAGTATTTTTTCTTGCTGCCATCAAAAGGGAAATTAGGGGGTTTTGGTTTGTTTTGGTTTTGATTTTGGATTTTTTTGCTATTAAGTTAATAAAATTCTCTATTTTTTGTGTAAAAATAGAGAAAGACAGTGAGTTGAAGTCTGTTTCTCTTGCAAGAACTCTTCACATTCTGTGGTTTTATTCTTTACTAAGGAAAACAGCTTAAGCTCTAAAAATTGTCCATGGAATGCAGAATTATCACGAAGTCCAAACATTTTGTCTTATAATTTGAAAGGCTGTAATGATTTGATCTCACTTTTCACTGTGAATCCTCTTCGATTCCACATGAATACCTTCTTGTCCAGATCCCTCATGGAATTATAGCTTTAGCTGTGGGTTTCTTTTGACTTCTATGAATTTGGGGATAGCTCCATCACTGTGAAATGTAATGTTTCTGTACAATTATTAAGCTGTTGAGAGAGTGAGACTTAATGTCTTAGGCTGCAATGAAAGATGTAACCAGAAGAGTGTGTTCTATCACCATCTGTTGAAATCAGGTGGCATGGTGTTCTTTATCTCTTCTCTTGGTGGGGGGGAAGAGGGGGGGTAGTCCTCTGCTAATGGGCCAGCTGTTAAAAGCAGGTGGGGCAGTGTTCTTTACCTCTACCATGACCCATCCTCCCTCCAGGAGGATATCTTCTGTTAATGGACCATTGAGTCTCACTGCATGACTGATAAAATTACATCATCCCATTGTGAGATGCTCCATCCAAGGGGAAGAGCCAAGCATTCCTGCAGGGATATAATCTGCGGTTTGGAACACCAGAGGCAGCCTGTTTCCCCTGAATTCCCAGAGAAAAACCAGACCCATTTGCACCACCACTGGACCTTCAGAGGAAAACTGCACCCTTCTACAGGATCATTGCTTCAACAGAACCACATCTGTCACTCCAGGAGGACTGTGGCCACCATTTAATTAGAACACCCTGACCAACAGGGTGTCAGATTGTATTCTGACTCTGTCAGTGGTTTGGGTTTGGTGTTGGGTTTTTTGTTTGTTTTGTTTTGTTTTGTTTGTTTGTTTGTTTTTGAATGCTGCATTTTTATTTTAATTTTTTATAGTAGAGAACTGCTATTCCTATTCCCACATTTTTGCCTGAGAGCCCCTTAATTTCAAAATTATAAAAATTCATTACATTTTCCATTTAAGGATAAGAAAACACACCTGTCTGTGTTAAAGCAGAGTTAGATTTAATAGACAATGACAGTAACATAACTTCATAGGTACTGCCATACTGCAAGCAGAATGTGTTGGCCTGTCTTATGGACAACTGCACTAGCACCACCACACTGGCTTCTATATTCGGATGGCCAGTCCTACCCTGGCTGTCTCTAGGTGTAGAGTGACCACAACTGATTCCTCTTCCTCAGCACTTTCCTTGACGCAAGTCATTCAAGGTGAAGACTTGCAAGGCCAAAAGCTTTACAGAGAGATATTGTCCCTCCCACAAGATTTTCAGACTTGTAACTCACAACCAGCAGGTGAAAAGAAGAGGGGAACTTGTCAAAAGTGGTCAAAATCCCTCTGTAACTTCTTAACCATTATTGCTTTATGTTATAAGACACTGTGATACGTCTGTTCACTGAAGCACAAGAAGATGAGGTATTGTGTGTAACCAAAGAAATTAAGGTTCACCAGCTTGAACCAAGATCATTATTGCTCTCATTAAGCAATACCCACAAATAGCTCATTCATAGACAGCTCAGCTAGGTCAGCATCATTAAACAAAAAGAAAAAAATACAGTGATACAAACAAGACAGTAGTGAATCAAGTTTCAGATTAAAAGAGATGAAAAAACCTAAGGAAAAAAATCAGCAGAATATCAAGGAAGACTAAATTCTGTATATCTTCTTGTAGTGAAGATCTTACTGCCTAGCTAGTAGTGTGCAAGGCAGCGTGTGTGTCTGTGTGTCTGTGTATTTGTTTTAAAACAAAAAATAAAATAAATTCTCTTTATGGCATAAACTGAGCTGTGGCAAAGATTAAATGACCTCCAAGTTCTCAAAAAGCCTGTACAAAGTAAGCTGTTCAAAATGACAAAAATGTTATCCCATAAATGGTTGGCAGAAACAATTAACAAGAAAATCTAAATTATGCAAAGCCCCAGTCAGGAAGATACTTCTGGATTTTTCTCTCCATTAATGCAAATCAAGTTAATAATTTCTAACAAATTGAAGGCGGTTAAAATGCCATCAGTTCCCACCCCTTTCCTCTCTGTTTGTGCATATGTGAATAAATCAATTTGGAAATAAGTTTACTGACAAAAATGTCAGTATACTGATGCTATTTTGGAAATAAGTTTACTGACAAAAATATCAGTATACTGATGCTATTTTAGTTAGTTTGATATGCACCAACTTTGTTATAATGTACTCAGCTTCTGGGTCATAATCAATTTTAAAAGTAGTCCTCCCTCAAACCCTGCTCATTGTCTTCCCTGTCTGACACAGTGACATATGAGATTCCTACCTTAATTCAGTCTGCGCAAAAACTGGGTAACTGCTGAGTAAAAAGGTATAGAAGAAGATAAGAATGCTTTAACATAATGAGTGGAACTCAAACTTACGTTTGTTCTTACTATGAAACTTAGTACCCCACAGAGCCAGGAACATTATTTGCTTTTATAACACAGACTGCAAGACAGATCTTCAGCTTCCAATCAAACACAAGTGGGTCATTGCTCCAGCCACAGAGACTGAGGTGCCTGATTAAGATGAGTTTTTCTTACTACATATTTTGCTCTAAAAATCTCCTTATTCTACATTTCTCCCCAGCAGAGTCCAGTGGCATGAAAGTGTTACATTCTTGTTTCACTAAATTAAGAACTGCATTTGTTCAAGACCCCCCAGATATGAGAAGAGTCAAAGGGAATGAGGTGGGCAATGGGCTGATGTAATCTTTGCAAAATGCAAGGAATGAAAAATTGGATGACAAACCATCTAATTTTCCAAATATTCC
Source organism: Riparia riparia (assembly GCA_020917445.1). Classification (NCBI taxonomy): domain Eukaryota; kingdom Metazoa; phylum Chordata; class Aves; order Passeriformes; family Hirundinidae; genus Riparia; species Riparia riparia. The sequence goes on along the minus strand of JAIXNV010000025.1, from coordinate 10,806,987 downwards.
TGACAATTGCCAGTATCAATAAAATTGCCAGCTATTTAAACACACATTTTTGTATCTCCTATGTAGACAAAACAACTTGAGACAAATGGAGCTATACCATGAGCGTGATGTCCCACATCAAAGATGAAGCAATATTACATCAGAGGACTGCTGGTCTCCCATTGCTGGCATGAAACAGTCTAGTATTTTTCAACATGATGCCACAACGAGGGAAAAAAGTATATACTCTATTTTTTTATAACAAGTAGGATTGCTTTACTCCGATCTCCTGAGGCCTGTGCGTACAGCTATTTTCTCCTTTATGTGGGACATCATTGGTGAAAGTAGCTCTTTCAATTTATCCATGCTTGCCTTCTCTGTGATAACTTTCTAGCAGTGCAAAAGATATATAGTATATGGTTAATCTGCACTGTAGGAAGAACACTTTAAAACATCTAAACTACTTCTTTTGAGCCATTGAAAACAATTGAGTCATTGAAAACCGATATAGTCACGGACAAAGACCCTCTAATTAGTTAAAGTTAGAAAGTGGTATGTTTATTCACCGGCAGGCGCCATGGGAGTCATCTCCGAAAGGCGTGGCTGCCCCAAACAAGGCTCTTTGCTCTCTATTTATTTTCCAAGATCTTACATACAATACATATGCATAACCCCAGCACGTCCCATCCCCTCTCTCTATTAAAATGAGGCTATCAGTCCTTCACGCGTGTGCAGTTCTTCTCTTGAATTGGGTTGGTGATCTCAAATTGGGTCAGTGGTCTCAAAGGATGAAGTCAGGAGAGTCTTCATCAGGTCTCTGTGACCCTCAGGCACTGTCCAAGGTCCCCTGCTTTGTGATTGATTGATACCAAGTCCAGGTGCTGGCCATTGTTCTTAGTGGTTTCAATCTGTTCTTATGATGGTTCACTTACTCCACTTTTTCTATGAACAAGCTCATAACGTAACAGTTAGCTCTCGCTTGGGTATCTAATAATCATTAACCTACCATTTACTAATCTAACTTACATCTTGATCAACACAAATTGCTTCTAACCTTTAGCTAAAATCTTAACTCTTTAAAGTCATGTCTCATTTTCAAGAGTACTTTTATGAAAATCTATTGTGCTAATGGCTGAACATGACATTTATTCTTCAAAATAAAATAAGACTCAGTGATGCACTGTATTTCAGCCAAGCTATCCCCTGAAAAAAGTGTGAGGGGTTAAGAATGAATTAATCTCTTGGGTTATCACCTTCACTCCATTATCATCTAATCCCTTTCATAAGATTACTGAACCTCGTTTTAGAACTTAATCATTGCCCCAGCTATTTTTATCAGAAGGTCATTCAAGGAGCTTAATTCTTTAAGTTATGGATCTTTTTCATATATTTCCAGCCTAAACTTACATAGGGCCAGTGCTCCCTTTCTGTGTCAATGCCACTTATTAGCACAGCCAGCACAGCTTTGATTGCAGTTGCTGTCCCATCTTTCACTCCCTGTCCTTTCTCTTTCATCTTCTTTTCCCAGTTCTCCTTTCACCAGTCTAGACACTACCATTACATCTGAAAATCATAATTCACTTGGTTTGTTCTTGTGAGGTAGACTTTTCAGATAGCATTTTAACTAATGGAAGGCAAGACATAGCAGCTGCAAACATTCTTTTCTGCTATTCTGGAAGAAGGAGCTGCAAGTTTGTTGCAGTGGCTTAAATAAGAGAATGGGTGTTGGAAAAATCCAGAGGTTGCAAAAAGTGAGTAAAGAAAACCACAACAATGTCAGTGCCATCAGCACCAGTGTTTCCCCACATCTCTACCCATGCCTGCAGTGATTGCAGTATTTCTATAACATTATTTATCTGTAGCATATATGTATACAGCAGAGAACTATTCCAGCCTGAGCAGTGGTGTATGAAAGGCAGTACTTCTGGAAGATCATTGGAAGACTTGCCTTTATATTCTTAATTGTATTGCCATCATCACAATAACTGCATTTGGTCTAAAGAAATCTACCTAAGTTCTACCCAAATGACTACATAACCCTTTACCTTTGTTTTTAACAGCATTGCTAATTCCATAGAGGTTACAAAATGGCACAAGAATAATTCCAGAGTATATTGTTCACAAATATTAGTTGATAGAATGGAAAAGGGTCAGAAAAAAACAAACTGTTAAGAGTTTTGCAACAATTTTGCTGAGATTTGAAGTCTTTTACGGTCATGAATTAACACAGTTAAAAAGATTAAAAAGCTAGCACAGATAAAAAGATGGTTTCTAGTTAAAAAGAAATATAGAATATCGCCCTGCCAGGACCTTGGGATTGTTTTGAAAGGATAGGGACCTATCAGAAGCTAATTTTAGACATATGCTTTGACCACTGAGAATGTTGAATACGACTTTGGGAAATACCCATATAAATCCTGATTCTGTTTGAGGTAGTCCTTTTTTCCTCTTGGCCAGCTGAACAGGTAATATCAAGTCACGCCATTCTGTTGGCTGGCTGGGCCTGCCACTTACCCCCGCCTTTTGGCGGGGAGCCGGCCCTGAGGCGTAGCCAGGCTCAATAATCTCCTGGTTGGGGAGGAGAGGTTGCAGCTTAACATCAAATACTTCTAAAAACTCCCCTGAGTCCCAGAGCCCCAGAGCAGGGAGGGATCTCTACCAGGCCCCTGATAACAGCTATGGGCCCAGTTGGGCCGAAGCCGCCCCGACTGTGACCGAGGGGTGGGCAGAGCTCTCCCCCGACTCCTCCGGTGATTCCCCAGCAGAGAGGAAAAGATTGAGGCAGGAAACCCATCCAATCTGAGGCACAGCAGCAAAGAGACTGCTGCCCAGGGCAGAAACCACATGGCCACTGCAGGCCTGGGCAGATTTAACCCCTTCCTGGCAACATGAAGCTTCCAAGGCCTAATCCTTCCCTCAGAGAGAGAGAAGAAAGAGACAGAGTAGATGCAGAAAAAGCATCACATTAAGTCAGTGGAGCAAGAGTGAAAGAACTGATAATTATTGAAAGAAGGGATTGCAGAAGTGGGCATTTTTAACCAGACTTCTCTGATTCCTTGTCATACCTTAATGTTGTTTGGGGGAATGCTGGTTCTAGTCTACTTTTGGGAATTGATATAATTGAGATTTAATTAAGAATCTTGAGCAGAGTAAGCCCCTCACTCCTGGGGTAAAAGGAGGTCTCAGCCTTTGAGACAAAGATGATTTTAGAGAGAACATGATTTAAGGCCCTCAGCTCCTGGGGTAAAAGGAGGTCTCTATTTCTTTTGAGATAGAGACAATTTTAGAGATAGAAGAAGAGAATCCTTGTCTCATACCAGAAGAAGCATTCTTAAACATTACCGCAAATACACTGAGAGGCCCATGAGTAGCCAGGGGCAAGGCTGCTAATGGGTGGGACTGCACAATCCACAAAAATTCTGGGCAGTTGCTAATTTGTGACATTGGGAGCCACCAGACTGTTTTTGTTTTGTGGCAAATGTCTCCATGGTACTCTAGAGAGACTCCTCTCCAAAAATGATGAAAGATTATGTCTAAATGGTAAAACTGAAAATCACAGGTTGTGTCTCTGTATGTTGTTTGCAAGAAAGTGAACCATTTGTGGAGGGAGGGAGGAGTGTTTTGAAGTTTCTTTTTAAATATTTTCTTCCTTTTTCTTTTTTTTTTTTTTTTTTTTTTTTTTTTTTTTTTTTTTTTT
>JAIXNV010000025.1:10771732-10785306 GCA_020917445.1 Riparia riparia | reverse complement strand
TAATTATTTCCTAGAGGAAAGACTTCAAAGAAGATGGTCTGACAGCATCTTCTTTATAGGACTTGAACTGGTAAAACTGATAGAAAAAAAGAACACAGATAAGGGTTGAATTGATCTGGATATGATATGTAGGGGTTTCCAATGCTAAGCACTTTTTATCTGTAGAAGATTTATTTTTCTCATCTTCTTGGCTTTAATGTTTGTACTGGGTCTGTCTGGGATGAAGATGCAAAATTAACTTTCTTCATGGTAGCTTGTATGGTGTTGTGCTTTATATTTGTGGCTGAACCAGTGTTGATTGTATGCCAGTATTTAGCTACTGCAGGGGAACTTAATGCCAAGACTTTCTTTCCTCTTTTCAGCCGAAACAAGAAGAAACTGGATGTGAGAGGTGGCTGAAGCAAGGCATGGTCAGGACAGTTGACACAAGCTTACCAAGGGACATTCCATACCATTTTGCATTGTGCCCAAGCAATAAAGGTGAAGAAAGTGGGTTATTGGTGGTTGTGGTCTTTGTCTTCCTATTTTGTGTACCAGGGGGTTGCTCACCTGGAAGTGGGAGAACATGTCACTGTCAATAGAAAGTAGTGAATTAATTTCTCTCTTTGGCTCTACTTGCATGCATGGTTTTTGTCCTCCTTATCAAACTGTCATTTGTTGCATTGTGCACTGTATTATTTATTTTTATATTGTATTTTATGTTATTTATTTTCGTTGTAATGGTTTGTGCTGTATTCCCCTGTTCTCCTAAGAAATGTTATATTTTGAGGTTTGTCCCTGCCCCTCTTCCCTGTCAATCCTCCCATATTCCTCCCAGTCCCCTCCTACTGGCCCTGCCTATCATTCAATTGCTCCTCCCAGCTTATAGAGAGTTTGGGTAAGGACATTGAGTGATAGGGCAGGAGCTGAGGAGGTTCCTCCCTTTATGTTCTCATTGGTTTCTTTGAATGTCCCTCCAACCCTGTTCCACTCCCACCTTGTCCCTCATTGGATGTTGTTTTGTCTCCTCCCTTAGTCCCTCCCTTGCATTTAAGCCCAGAGCTCATCGCCCCAGGTGCCTTGGCTGGAGCAGCACCCCTGAGGTTCAGATGTCCCCGAGTGGGACTGAATAAACACCTTGGACTTTGCTCCCCAATTGAGTCTCACTCCTTCCTCTGCCATTGGTGTGGTCTCTCCCATGATAAGGGGAAAACCCCCTTAGCTGCTCCTCTGGTTCCCAAAATCCAGAGGAGTGTTCCCCATCTAATCGCAGTGTCAGAGCTAGCTTGGGTGGATGGAGCCACTGCTCCGTGAATGACACTGCAACAGTCATTATTTTGACTGATGGGTTTTTTTGTTTTCTTTCTAGCCTTCCCCTCAACCCCTGGGGAAGGGGGACATGAGTGAAAGGAAGAACGATTGGCTACCATCTGGACTCAATCTACTGCAATATTTAAGACAGAATTTTTGGTAAAATTTAGACATCATAATAATTTTTGATATTGTTCTGGAGATGAAGTCTTTAATTAGTGTCAGTTTCTCACATTTTGCCATTTAAATAGAAAATCTACATAGCATAAGTTAGATCTCTGGATTCCATTCAAAATAAGATCTGTAAATTGAAAACTTTAGTTCTGAATTTCACATTGTTTGAAATGAATCTTGCCATGGCCACAAGTTGAAGACCAACATTTCTCACCACACTTGTGAACGTTTTGTCAGATGAAGAGAGGGAAAGTGAGAATGAGATTATATGATGGCAATAATATAAAATCTCAACAAGTGGGAGGGAGAAAATGTTCCACTGGAGAGAAAAATAATTTATGCATGCTTGAGGCAAAAGGCGATATGCATCTGTGAGAATGTATATTTTAACAAAGGCTTTGTCTTTAAAGGCTGTGTAAGCAATCTCTATTCAATTCATTGAGGAACTGTTGAATTGCAAATCCCACCTTATTGCTGTATGTTCTCAATTTACTTGATCTAGATATTCTAAATAACTGAATACTTTAAGAGATTTTAAATAGTTTCATTTTATATTGTTGTTGTCTTAATGAAGGGTACTTACATCTCAAGAAGTCAAGCTTTGTTCTGAATGGCAGTGTCAAAATATTTCTGCCAATAATGCATATTATAGAAATATGACTGTCAGTATACTGTATTTGATTTCTTTAATAATTTAATACTATTAATGCTGTGATTCAAGGAAACTGACTAATTCAAATTGACAATAGTTGACTTTATTTACTACTATTTAAAATATGCATTCATTAACTCTTCCTGCAAACATTCATTTATTTCTTTAGGCATACTTTATTGAAAGATCGGTGACAGTTGTATAAATTTTAATCTTACTACTTATCAACATTATTTTCATTGGTTTTACTCAGAAAAACATTACCAACCATCACAATGTGTTGTTTAGTTGGTGTGGGATGCTCAGATTCTATGTGGTACATGCTGTGATCTTATACCTTGGGTGGCCTTACGCAATCTGGAACAAAAGTTGCATTGTCATTCTGCTCATTAAGACTACCATAAAAAGTTTTCTGTGCAAGTTGTGCAGTGTCTTCTGGGTCTACACAAAACAGATATGTTTTTCATGGGATTGCATAACTTTGTTCTTGGGTACTTTGCTCTAGTTTGGTGTGAGTGAGGAGATGTGCGGGGCTAATATATATGCTATGTTGGGCACTTTATTTTTATTTAGTTTAGTTTTGTTTTTCTTTGCTTCTCCACTTCCCTTACAATTTCCCTGTAGCAGAAGCAGGGAATTAACTTATTTTTTCACAGTTTACCAGTGTAGTTTACAGGCAACTAGAGTATGCTAATGAATAGGGATAATTTTACCTTTCTAACTCTTGCATGCCCATGAATCTGCTACTGCAGCACATGACACATCAAACTACAAGTTTTGCTCTCCTTGTGGTGGGAATAAGTACCAGAGCAATTCACCAATTCACCTTGCATTTTTTATATCCTTTTATTAAATAATTTTCTTTAGAAAGAAATACTTGTTGTCTCAAAATACTTGACTGCCGCATGCATTGTCTTCTATAATTTACCTGTTACTCTGATATCAACATGCATAATTTTGTCAGCAAATTACTATCATGGACATTATAGTATTCTAGTAGGAAAATTATTTGCACCTTGCCCTAGATTTGGTGTAAAAACAGTTAAGGAAAAACATAAAATTAGGTTTCAATATTTATTTCTTTCTCTATAAAAATAACTTCACATACCTAAAGTTGTTTACATTTCTATATAACTGTATGAGAGAAATGTTAATTCAGACAAAATTAGTATAATTTTTAATTATGAATGAGATATAGAAGATAATGTTGGGTGTTGTAATGCCTCAATTAAGTTTACATTTAATTGGATTTGTAATGGTTTTTCTATGTATCTGTCCTATGATCTGACTATCCCCCACACTGAAATGTAACCCAGCCCTGTTCCCTCCCACCTATCCCTGATTGGGTGGTGCCTCTGGGCCCTGCCTCTGGGCCCTGCCCCCTCAGGGAAAAAGCCCCAAAGGGGGCGGGGCCAGGGCTCTCTGGCACCGGTGAACCATCGGGACAGTCCAGCTAAGCAGAGCAGGACTTGAGAATAAAAGCTGTAAAATCCCATCTGAAGCCAGGGAGCAGACTCTGTTACCTTTGCCATTGGTGGCCGTCTAGTCTTGTGGGGAAAACTACAGCTGGGCTTATGTTAAGTTTCTATATTCAGTCTATTACCAAATAAATCTAAAAATGCACATTCACATCTATTTCTACAGGTTTTTTAAGGTGTTCTAGCAATTTATGTTCCAAGTGTAGTTGAAAACAGCCCAGTCATAAATTTACATTGGGAAATTACAGTGACATGAAGGTTATAGGTTGATTCAAAATTGCAGAGTCTGAAATTGTTCCTCTCTCAAGTGAAGTATGACTCAGCTTTCAAGTCCAGTAATTTATTACAAGTTTGTATCTGGCTGAGACCACAAGTCAGATCTAAAAGGCAGTAGGCTGAAATGTGCACAGAAAAGCTAGGTCTGCATTTTCACTGGTTCATGGAAAACGTACCCAGGATGAACTCAGCATCAGCAATTCTAATTGTTGTCAAAATTATCTCAGTCACTTTGGTGAGACTGTCAAAGATGCAGAAAACCTGGCATATTTGTTAAAAATGAAGGCTGTTTCACTGGGGATAAGCATAAATGAGACTGGATTTGTGTGCAAAGCAGCTATAGCTAAGGAATGCCATTAGAGTGGACCTGGGTCCAAATGTATTATGCAAATTTCTATTATTTCCTATTTGTTAGCTATATTAGGTGCTTAATATATTTACTAATATATATATATATATAATATATATATATTTACTAATATATATATATATATAATATATATATAATTACTAATATTACTATATTAGTAATTTAATAAATTACTTCTGTATCTGTTCTGTGAAATGAGGGTTATGTAACCAAAAATTGTGTATTCTATTTCATCTCCTGAAAGCTGTTGGGGTGTTGTTTTTTCCTTTTCTCTTGTGACGCCGGGGGGAGGGGGGCAGATGCCTTCTGATAATGGCCCAGCCATTAAAACCAGGTGGGGCAGTGTTTCTTATCTCTTTTACTACCTCTCCATCCTCCAGGGGGACATCTTCTGATAATGGGCCATTAGGGCCCACAAATGACATGACACATTCCAGCATCCCATTGTGAGATGCTCCACACAGTGCGGGGAGGAGCCAACCTCTCCTAGCTAGATAAAATTTGGGACTGAAGGACAGAAGGGATCCTGTTTTTCCACTGGATTCCCAGAGAAGACCGGACCCATCTTGCAACCACTGGACTTTCTACAGGATCATCTCTACTCCATGGAACCACATCTGTTACTCCAGGAGGATTTATTTGGACTGCTTCCAACACCCTGAGCAACAGGGCGTCAGGTCGTATCCAGACTATGTCAGGTTTTTTTCCAGGATTTTTATTTGCTTCCTTGCTATTTTTTTTTTTTTTTTTTTTTTTTTTTTTAATATCTATATATTCCTGGTAAAGAACTGTTATTCCTATTCCCATATCTTTGCCTGAAGGCCCATAATTGCAAAATTTTAAAATTTTGTGGGGAAGGGGGTTTACATTCTCCATTACAAAGGGAAGCCCTAACTTTCCCTGGCAGACAACTGTCTTTGAAAACAAAGACAGAAATCTTCTGTTTTCTTTGTTTACTGCCCTTGACTTAATCCCAATGCTTCTTGGCAGCATGCTTCTTGGCAGCAGTCGGCATATTCTGGTATGAAATTCTGGATGATCTACTGGTATTCTCTGGGTTGTGACTGTAGATAAGATTTCATGAGAGAATTCAGTTAAAGAGTTTTAGTAGAAGTTGTTCTGTATGCTTTCTTATACTGGAAAACTTTTTGATCTTCTTTTTGTTTCTGGAATAATTTTGTTCTCCTTGTCTTCACTGTTTTGAACAACTGTGCAATGAGAAGTTAATAGAATTTAAGATCACCATTTTGATTGGACAAAGTCATTAGTACCTACATGTTCCTGATTCAAGGAATGTAAGTTGCAGTCTGGTGTCAAATCATTTATAAGATGCTTTAAAAACAAAAGCTAAAACATACAAAATGCTTTGCATCTGTTAAGTTTTTTGGGTTGTATTTCTGTAGCTGGCACCCATTAGAATATAAATTTGTGCCCATTTTAAGTTGAGAGGATGTTAGACTTAATTCTAATTTGGAGCATATCATTAGTCTTGAGCATCTGCCAGACATTAAGTTCTTTAGTGGCCAATGTCCTTACAGAGATTTGAAACACTGTCTTTGAGTACACTAATGATTTAATATAATTTGACTGCAGAAGCCTGAAAAAAAAAAAAATAAATTTGCAACCATTGAAGTTTGTTTTTATGTTGACAAAGCATTCTGAGTAAAATATGGACAAATAGGCATCAAGGCAAAGGGATGTCCCTGTTTAATTTTCAATTATCTTTTTTTTTTCATATATTAAAAGCAAATGGATTTCTGTATGTTATATATCTTGTACATTATTCATATTAATTCTACTGAGGGAGACACCATATGGAAAATTAGTTGATACATTTTTGTCTTTAAATTATACCAGCATTATACATTTCCTGGTGTCATAGAAGACATGATATCCCAGATAGAGCTGCACAAAATTTATATTGAAAGCTCAGCTACAGATACTTTTAGGAGAGGAATAAGTATCAAATCTCAATTTGATAAAGGTGTTGTTCACTTCTGTGGAGGGACTGCCAAACAGCAAAAATCCAAAACAGTCTATGTCACAGAGTTCTCATGGACTGATTTTGGACTATATGTAGAAGCATACTCTGTACAGTTCTCCTCTAAATAACAGTCAAAAAGAAAGAGAAATTAAATGCGAAATGACTCATGTAATAGGACAAACTCAAGATATTTCTTTTTGTGTTATTTTTCATTTTGGGCTATTACAGATTACCCAAAAGGTCAGGAAATATATCTAATGTTTCCAGAAAAATGGAAACTAATATTTCAAAAAACAATTCTAATTCTACATGATGTAATTAAGTTGTAGCAATTTAAAGGTAGTTCTTTGCTTACTTTAAGGGCAAAATATATTTTATCATAAAGTACCCATCATCTGCACAGATTAATGAATTTATTGTGCTCAGGTATTCTGGTGTCAATTTTACTATTTCTAAATAATTTTAAAACTTTTTTTTAAAAAAAAGTGTGAAAATTGTGGCTCTTCTTTCACTTTCAGTTTGCCTTGCATTATGCCTCTCTCTTACTGTGGCTTGTAAAATCAGAGAATTATTGAAAGACTCATGTTGAAATGGACATGAAAGATCATCTAGGTTCAACCCCCTCTTCCATGGGCAAGAGACTTCCACTATACTAGGTTGTACAATGCCCTATCTGACCTGGTCTTGAAGATTTGGGGCTGTCACAGCCTCTCTGGGCAACATGTTACATACCTCATCATCCTCAAAATAAAGTATTTCACTCAAATATCTAATCTAAATATCTTCCAGTTTACAATAATTTCTCTTTGTTCTATCACTATCTGCCCATTAAAAAAGTTGTTTTCCCTCTGATTTATAATCCTGCCTGAAGGCCAGAATGGGATCTCCCTGTTGGAAACCAGATAGAAATCTCCCAGGACACTGTGCACACAGGCTTAGAGGCAGGAAAGAATGCAGGGGGTGCTTTGAAACCCTCGGAGAAACTGAGATAAATTAAGTCACACAGACACGAAATGGGAATGTAAGTTTTAGTTTTAGGTAAGTGAAAATGTGCCTTAATAAAGGCACATTATAAAGAGCCTAAGTAAGAAAAGCCCTAAAGCCTAGTTTAAAGTTCAGTAGCATTATCTTTTACAAAGTTAACTAAGCCCTAGACATAATGAAATCATAATGTAGCATTGGTAGCATTCCTTGATAGAGCAAATAGAACTATGTAAATAGAATTTGTGTAAGAAATTACAACCACTTTTGTGCATCAATATTAGGCCTGGATAGGTCCAAGAAGACAGTAGTAGAATCTTATTTGCATCTGGTTGGGTAAAAAAAGAATAAAAATGCACTGCTTTGGGAATGCTAGAGATCACAGAGGATGCTGCTGCTGCTGATGCTGGAGAGGCTGCTGCTTCTGCTTGGGACATGGGGCCTCTATGTTGGAAAGCTTTTGCATGATGGCACAAACTGTAACCCTCTGCTTTCATGAGACTGATCTAGCCATGCAATAAATGACTTTTACAACAACCCAGCCTCTTTAGTCTTCTATGAAGACTAGCAGCTCAACATCTCCCCAAAACCTTCTCTTGCCAGGCTGAACAACCCCAACTCTCTCAGCCTCTCATCATAGCTGTGTTCCATCCCTCTCACCAACTTCATGGCTCTCCACCAGTCCTGCTCTAACAGTTTCACATTTTTCTTATGCTAGAAAAAAACAGACCTGAGCACAATACTTCAGGAGGAGTCTCATAAGGGCCGAGCAGAGGGGCAGAATCTCCTTCATCAACTGCTGCCCATGGTGCTTTGGATGTAGCTCAGGACACACTCGGTTTTCCAGGCTGGGAGTGCCCATGGCTGGCTCATATTCTGCTTTTCACCCACAAGAAACCCTAAGACCTTCTCTGTAGGGCTGTTTTAAATGCCTTCTCTCACTCTGTGTTGATTTCTGGGATTGCCACAACCCAACTGCACTATCTGGCACTCAGATCTGTTGAACTTCATGAGGTTCACACCCCCCTCTCAAACCTATCCAGATTATCTCTGATTGGCATCCCTCTCTCCTACATTGTCTGCTCATAAACCTTTCATTTTCTGTGGAAATCAGGTCATTGCTCATGGAAGCACATTATGAATAAAACCAAAAATTTCTCAAGGAGTTGACTATCCAGAATTTTCTCCTTCTATGCTCTAATAATCCAAAGTATTTCAAGTAACAAACTAAGAAATAAACAGAAACACTTGTATTATTCAGGCAAAAAAATCCCTGCCATCTTGCTCTTACCGTGCTGTAATTAGCATAAACTCTTGCTATATTATGTGTGATATATAAGATAGAAAATTCTACCCAGCAATAAAATTAGTGATAGGATGCCCCCCTTTTATCCAAGGAAAAATATATAGCACATTATATTAAAAGTATATTACAATATTATATAATAAGTATATTCTTACCCCAACTAATGATTTTGGGAGAGGTATAATAGAATCCTATTTTTTTCCTTTTGGAAATTGAAAAGTCTTTTAACTATTGCAGCCAACTTGTTCAGTCAAAGGTTTTCCAGTTATTGCAAAAGTTTTAAGTACTCTTCTTGTGGACTCCTTCACGTGTTCAGAGCAGAAACCAAAATAGAAGAATATAATGCAGAAACCAAAACGAAGCTGGCTGAATTGCTGAGATTTGTTTAAGCATTAACATGGAAAACATGAGTGGGGGGATGCCAATTCATCTGTCAGTCTTCATTTTCTCTAGGACTTCCTAGGATGTCCTGGCCTTCCTCCTCTCAAATAACTTTCTATAGAATATGCAATTTTTTGGTTGTGTTTGTATTTCTAGTTCTTATTGATCTCCTTCTGACTGGTATATACTCATCCCGTAGTGTAATGCCAAAATCAAGATGTACATACCAAATGAGCCTTCACTACACTCAGTTGCCACAGAACCCTAACAGTACTTCACGTTTCATACATGTTTTGACAGCTTTCATATGAAAATTATATATTAAATTAATTTCAGGTTTTTTCTCCATTAAACAATAACACAGCTGTTGTTCATGTTCAGGCTGTGTTGTCTTCTAATTTTCCAGGTTAGCTTTTGTATAACTGAGTCCAAACCGTGCTAGCTGGTTGCTGTTCAACTGATTTTATTAGTGCTCATAAAACTACATAATTGTACTTATTTCAAACTATTTTTTTTAACTTTTCAATGTGATTATAAAATTAGTTTGTTCTGCAAGTAGTTATATCCAGCATAGTATGTCTGCAAATATAATATAGGAATACCATACTTTATTGCCTATTTTGTTATTAAAAAATTAATATAGGCCTAGATTAAGAGCCTGTTCCTAATGAATCCTTACTCTATTTAGCCTTGTACTTTAAAAAACTAAAGAAAACTAAACACTGGTTTTTGAATCTAGTTCTTCACTTACCTTACAGTGTAGCTTATATTTTGTCATCATAGTAACTAATGAAACCCATGAACAATGCTAGACTTTCCATTGACTGCTGCAGAAACTATCTTAGTACTTCTTTGTTTATATTGAAATTGTAATTTCAGTTACGTAGACTACTGTAACCCTAGAGTTTTGTACCTTATTCTAGAATATTCTTTCTCATCTTACAGAAAATCATGGGAGACCATAAAAAATTAAGGTTAGTAATCTATAATTCATAATCCACTTTAGTATTTTTCTCAAGATATGCACTATTAATTTAATTTATATTGTAAATGAGGTATGTTTGGGCAGAACTACCTTTCTTGTCTTATCAGTGGAGAGGGATATTATATCAGGCAGAAACCTTGGACCATCTGGGTTAGGTAGCTGAACTTAATTTATGAGGGAACATTCTCTTTTCCCCCTTATTTTCCTTCATTTTACTTCACTTCATTACCTTTTCCCAGTTTCCAGGTTCCTAGCCAGACTCAAAGGTAATTAGAAGTTGCCACAGGCATTATTCCACATAATCTGGGGAGAATTTCATTAGACACAGGTAGATGGGGAATGTTGGAGTCCAGGGCATTCCTTTGACTGCCCTGGAGGGTCAGAGACCTGGACAGGGGGGTCTGGGACCCCGGTCCAGAGCTCGGAGGGACACTGGCTTTGATCTCAGTCCGTGGGGGAGGCTTCCAACACTGAGAGATGAATTACAGGCCACAAGAGTGTGAAAAATAGTAATTTAGCTTATCACAGGGTGAAAAAGCAGTAAATCTAGGTTTCTAGCATTGAAGTGAATGGGGGCAAGATGGAGAATTTGGGGTGTTGTCTCCTGCTTCTTCTTTCTTCTTCCCTCACTCCATTTCAGCAGTGACGTTGGCAGAAAATAGTTTAAGAAGATTGGGTCAAAGGAGAGATGACCTGTTTAGTATTAGTGATAGGCATTGGCAAGTAATGATAGATAAAGAATACATAGCAATTAGTATAAAAGATAACGACAGCCCAGTTCGGAGGGAGTCGTCAGATGTCCAGGCAGTTGCAAATATCTTTGTTGGGCACTGAGAAAATTGTAAGATAAGAAACAATAAATGAAGCATGCAGCCTTGAAAAATCCGAACCTGAAGACTCCATCTCCTTCTTGCGTTTGGCACAGAGCTTTGTAGAGGGCAAAAAGACTATAAAACCACCTGAATGTCGGGGAAAGCCCACGACAGGGGAAAAGTGAAAATCTTCTGTTTTCCTTCTTACTGCCTTCTGTCATTAATAATTAATTGTATGATTAAAGTTAACCTTTACAGTGAAAACTAAAACAAAAGAGGGCATTAAACATGTCAGTTTTCTCAACATTGTTTGTCATCAGCCTCCAGTATCTATATGGCATGAACAGATTCTTTGCTTAGGTTTCCTCCTAATCTAATTGTAATATGGTTTGTTCTTGTCCTTTATGTCCCCTGCTAGTTGTATCTCATTTTGAGGCTGGACCTTTCTAATTTTGGGCCTATTTTCTTCTGTTTTTTTTTTTCTGCTTGTCTTTAAATATTTACTGGTTTTGCTACTCTCTTAGTGCTTCTTACTTGACTGTGAGGACACTGAACAGCTTACTGGGGAAATTTGCTACACTTTCTATATTCTTTTGCCTTAGGAAAATTTACATTTAATTCTGAATATAGAGACATTTTTTTAACACCTGCCAACCTCTCCTAAGGAATGATTGTCTTTTTACTTCTTCCTTTTTCTCACCTTTCCCTTTTCATGTCTCTTGAGGTCCTTCCTAAAGATTCTCCTGTTTTAAGGTCTAATTTTAATTAGTCAATCTAGACTAATTTCTGGCTTTTGACTTAATAACTGCTGGGAA
This sequence comes from Riparia riparia, assembly GCA_020917445.1. NCBI lineage: Eukaryota > Metazoa > Chordata > Aves > Passeriformes > Hirundinidae > Riparia > Riparia riparia. The sequence continues at coordinate 10,773,802 of JAIXNV010000025.1, read as the reverse complement.
AAACCACACTTGGAGAAAATCTTCCCTCATTCTTTTTCTCCACATTTCTTCCGCTCCAGAGAACACATACAAAAATGCTTCTGGCCTATTCATAACTTTGTTTCCCAACAAATATATAAGTTTCACTATTAAAACCACTTACTATACTTCCAATCTTTTTCATAGTTATTAGGCTTCTACTTCTAGATTAATTAGTAATAAATAGTTCCTTATTTGGTGGCCTGCGGCAGACATTCTAAAATGTTGTTCTTTGCTTTAATCATCACACAGAGATTATTAATACTCATTATACTGCCCTGTTTGTTCCTCCTGAATGCTTGGTTCTCCATTCCTCACTTACAACCCGCTAAAGAGAAAGCTGTTAAGTAGGGACTATTAAAAGTTATTACTTATACACTTGATGGCTATATTCTTATAGATATAACATATTCAGCTTCTGGACCTTTTCTGTCTGTGTTACAGTTTATCAGCGTTGGGGGTTAGAATTGTTTCTTTTTTTACTTATAGAATTCTTTCCCTTAAGTTGCTAGGAAAGTAACTATTGGGTACTTATGGTTACTTAAGAAAACCAAAAACAAGTGGCCAGAGAAGAGGAGTGTAGCACCTGTCTACACTTCTTTTGTCTCTGGGAGCTTTCTCTTGGAGTGGGGAGACACTGAGAGTTTTGATGGCAGGAAAAAAGGACAAAGCGCTCTCTCGCTCTCTCTCTCTCTCTCTCTCTCGGCATAAGAAGAAGGATGGCCATGCTGTTGCTTACTGTGGGGGGAGTTCGCTGTCACCGCCGAAGTCCAGTCCCACCTGGGGATCTGCCACCCTTTGCTCATGTGTCCAGTAGTTTGGAGCTCGCCTTTTCCTGCCTTGCTGGAGTGTGGCCGCTGCTTCTTGAGCATTGCCTTGGTCTTTGCTACGCTGTAGCCCCGCATTGCCCTGTCCTGCTGGGACATCCCACAGCTCCAGCTACCACCATGGAGCTTCTGGCTCATGTCATCCACCAGCCCGGGATTTCTGCTCATTCCTGCCACTTCAGCTTGGTGCTCCTCAGGGTCCTGCAGGGGCACAGGGATTAGACTGCCCCAGGGTTTTGTGAAGCAAAACCTCTCCTCTGTCCCTTCCCATCTTGGCTGAGAAGGTCACGAAGTTCCTGATTCTGTTTATTATTAATGCTGTAGTTGTTGTTTTGTTTCCTTGTTACACATACTAGTAAAGAACTGTTATTCCTATCCCTGTTCCTTTGCCTGAGACCTCCCTTAATTTCAAAATTATTATAATTCTGAGAGAAGCGGTTTGCATTCTCCATTCCAAGGGAGGCTCCAGCTTTCCCTGGTGGACACCTGTCTTTCAAACTAAGACAATCAGTTAATGATAATGCATCTCAGACAATGGGAATAGGAATAAATCATCACCCCAGTGCAGGATGACTGCAGCTGAATGAATTTCTTGATCATTTTCTTTTCCTTTATCTAACTTACTGTGCTTTACTCTTCTCTTAGAGCCTTCAGATTCTAAAAAACTTTATTAAGGCGTCTATAGCAATTCAGCTGTTTTCTTCTCTGTCACATTATTTAACTTTTTGACCATTTTTCGCTTCATGTAATAATTCCTTTTGATATAAAAGCAGAAATCTAAATTAAGTATCTGACATTTAAAGTCTCTGAAAGCACATTACTGAAACATCTGAAAATTCCATGCTGTTTGTTTGGGATATATGATATATGAAGCATGGTAATCAGTTTCACCACAGTAACTATTATACAAAAGATAATAGATAGTCATTACTAAGTAGCAATAATGGTAGTAGTGACTGGATGAAAGCATTCAGAGACTTAAATAACTGAGAAATGAGTTAGCACTTGTCAGACAGACTGCAGTACCACTGAGTCCTGAGTAGCTGATACAATTTTAAGTTTAGAACTGTTATTAGTAGGTGTAGTCTTGTAACATCATGGTAAATTTGACTGAAATCTTTCAAACACAGAAAAATGAAGCAGAACTCCACAGCTTGGAAGTTAACATCATGCAAAAGCTTCCCTTTCCCTTTCCCTTTCCCTTTCCCTTTCCCTTTCCCTTTCC
>JAIXNV010000025.1:10736060-10757552 GCA_020917445.1 Riparia riparia | reverse complement strand
GGGGGAGGGTCACTGCCCTGGTCCGGTTGGCCACACTGTTCCCCACACTGCTCTTTGGCCACCGTGGCATAGTTGGTTCATGTTCAGCTGCTGTCAAGCAGTGACAGCTTCCCAGCTTCAAGTCTGTAGTGCTCTGTGGGGTTGTTGTGATTCAAGGGCAGGACCTGGCCTTTGGTCTTGAATCTCATTCCACAGGCCTTGGAACATTGATCCATCTTGTTGAGATCTGTCTGCAGAGACTTCATACTTTCAGACAGATCAACACTTCTGCCCACCTTGATGCCATCTGCAAATTGTTTGAGGGTGCACTTGATCCCCTCATCCAGATACGACAAGAAGCACTGACCCTGAGAACCCCACTGGTGACTGGCTGCCAGCTGGATGTGTGTCTATTCACCACCTCTCTCAGGGTCTGGCCATCCAGCTAGATTTTTACCCAGCAAAGCATGCACTTGTCCAAGTCGTGAACAAACTTTCATATAGGAAAGAAAGAAAGAAAGAAAGAAAGAAAGAAAGAAAGAAAGAAAGAAAGAAAGAAAGAAAGAAAGAAAGAAAGAAAAGAATCACCTAAAGAAGGATTTAAAAAATGCTACTTTTCATTCTGAGTGACAATAAACTAATAATAAAATATACTGGGAAAAATTATGTAAATATGGAAAACAAATAGATCAAATCATATTTTTATTTGAGAAAAGACTAAATTAATTTTTCTGCAAGATAATAGCTTTGAAGATTGTGGTGACATTTTCTTTCTTTCCAGGAATCTCTCCTGACTGCCATGCCCTCTCAAAGGTGACTGAGAGTGGAACAGCAGTAATGTCCATCAGCTCCCTCAGCATTTGTGGGTGCATCCCTTCAGGGTATACAGACTTGTGGATGCTAACCTTGACTAAATAGTTTCTAATCCAACCTTCCTCAATCAAGAGGAAGTAATCATTTCTTCAGACCTTCTTCCTGGTCTCTTAGGTCAGGGATTCCTGAGGCCAGCCTTTGCAGTGAAGACTGAAGCAAGGAAGGCATTCAGTATCTTAGTCTTCTCTGTAACCTCTGTTGCAAGGGTGCTTTTTCATTCAGTGGTGGCCCCACATTTCCCCCACATATTCCTTTTGTTATTAGTACATTTGAAGAGGCCTTTCTTTCTTGATGCCCTTAGCCAGATTGAATTTCAAATGGGCTAGTCACAAATGGGATTGCTTTTCACTGAAATGGTGAAATCATTCACACTTGATTCTCTTCCATTTTCAAGAAGGCCACTCAAGCAATAGGGTAAGAGTATGGTTAGCCCTGGCAGCGCTGACCAGGGTCTGGTAAGTTTAAGACAAAAACACATTATTTATTTTTATGGTTATCACTGTGTCGGTTACTAGTAGAGACAACACTCATTGAGGAAAAGATTCCTGGGAATATTGTTACCATTTGCAGGAATCCTTCACAAATCCTGTTAGAAATGTCACCATTTTTTAATGAGAAATAAAAGTATTAAGCTGTACATCTAGTATGAAAATTTCTCATTTTGATGACCTGAGAATGAGATGCTGGTGAAGGTAGATCAAGGGGTACATTATTAGGGAGTCAAGAAAAGATGAATGCTTTATTTTGTGATATTGGAATACATGAAGGCTAGTTGCGAGTCTGGTCATTTTAAGAGACCAGGTACAGAGGAAATGGATCCACAAAGTGATAGCTATCTCCAACCTGAAAGCATTGTACAGATAATTCCAAGGCTTGCATTCCCATTCTGTCACTACAGACATAGACTTTCAGCCCAAAGTGTAAGCAGAGAGCTGCAGAGAAGGTGAAAAAAATGCATCTGCAAATTATATTTGCTTGGTTTTTTTTAAATAAACTAACTGGACTGATTTTTTTAAAAAATTACCACTTAAGATTTACTGAAAAGCAGTACAAGCACATTTTGCATCTTCTCTGTTATGTGTTTAACTATTTGATTTTATTACGTAATTAATGATTTCCACTAAAACAGTATGCGATCCAAATTACAAATAATTCAACAAACTTTCATTGTGCATAAGAGCAAGGGTACAATAGTCACTTAGCCTTGAAAAGAGAGGGGAAAAAATACAGTGATTTGTTTCTATAAATTTTGTCTACACCATTTATAATGACTATGTATTTCTTCCACTATACAAACAGTTTATATTGAGAACTGGGTTGAAAGCACAGTAAAATAATAACAACATTTTGTTAAAAAAAAAATCTCTCTAATGGGTGTCCTACTCTATTTCTTTTATGATTCTATGCTAATGCAAGATGCATGGCAGTTTTATTTTTAGTTAAGACATATTAGATCACAGATAAGCTCACTTTGTACCAAAAATTATGAGCCATACTGTAATCACAATCTTCAGTGTGGTTCAATGTGGAAATTTTTAATATCTGCTATACAAATTTGTCAGTCAGAAAGGGGGGAAAAAGAATAAAGATTTCTCTTGCTACATTCTTTTATTTCGCATGCTTATTCCATCGTGAAAATTCTCCGTGTTCTCTCACTCATTTTCCAAAGAAATTTATGTTTCCATACTTCCCACATTTTTTGAAGATATACATTAAATCTCTGTTAAAGTGGATAAAGCTCCCTCTGTTCTACTGCGGTGTATTGGTCAAGGACTTTCAGCACTAAAAATAATTATCATTTGCAGAAAGAGGGACAGGATGTTATTGTTTTCCTTAATGTATAATGAGCATTTGTACACAAAGTCAAATCATTTTGTTGTCTAACAGATTGAGTAGCACATCTGTGAATACCTTTGCATTGCCTTTGAAGCAATGCTTGTCTGAAGGCCTTGCCTGTTTGTATCAAACAAGATACAAGAGGCTGGATCTAACTTTTCTTTCACAGATAAAGGCATTGACAATAGTGTATTCCAGACTGCTATAAAAGAACTATCTCTTATCTTTATTTCAATCTGATTACCTTTCTTCATTTAATCATTAGCTTCTATTGACAACCAAATATACTCATTAGGTGTGGTGAGACAGTGTAGAACCAATTTATAAATTAAGTTAAAGGGTAGAGCCTCTAAGTATTTAGATGAGATAAACTAAAAACATACTAAATACAAAGTCTTATTGGTAAAGAGTGGCAATTTCTTCTAGCAGGCATATTTTTTTTTTAACATTTCAATTTAGTGTGGTGTCATTGCCTCATGGAGCAGTGCTTAGCTTAGCTAGAATATTAGCTTCTCTCAGAGCTAACAAAGAATAATAAAGAATATTTATCAATAATATATTGACTTTAATAGAAACTTTATTTCTTGGTCAAGCCTTGGTCAAATCTGCTGCTACATGTGGAAGGCTTAAGACACAATTTTAAGTATGCTGGTAGTTTGTTATAATGGGATTTGAATTAGAATGTGTTTTGGGAGGTGGATAAAGAAGTGTTTGAAGTGGATGAAAATATGAACCTAAGAACCAAATTGTGATGTCAGGATGTGAAACATGATTTTAAAGAGTTAAAATTTTAGCTAAGGGTTAGAAGCAATTTATATTGATCAAGATGTAAGATAGATTAATAAATGCTAGGTTAGTGATTATTAGATGCCCAAGCTAGAGCTAACTGTTATATTATGAGCTTGTTTATAGAAAAAGTGGAGTAAGTGAACCGTTATAAGAACAGATTGAAACCACTAAGAGCAACGGCCAGCACTTGGACTTGGTATTAATCAATCACAAAGCAGGGGACCTTGGATCGTGCCAGAGGGTCACAGGGACCTGATGAAGACTCTCCTGACTTCATCCTTTGAGATCACTGACCCAATTTGAGACCACCAACCCAATTCAAGAGAAGAACTGTGCACATGTGAAGGACTAATATCCTCATTTTAATACAGAGGTGGGAGGTGCTGGGGTTATGTGTATGTATTGTATGTAAGATCTTGGAAATAAATAGAGAGTGAAGAACCTTGTTCAGGGTGGCCACGCCTTTTGGAGATGATTCCCATGCCACCCGTCAGTGAATAAACACACCACTTTCTAACTTTAAAGAGTCAGAGGGTCTTTGTCATGATATTGATTTTCAACAACTCAATTGGCGAGCCAGGCAGGAGAAGGTTCTGCTCAGCTGCGAGACCAGCTCGGGTGGAGGACCCCCTCAGGGCACCCCTGGGATATTCCAGAAGAGTGGGCTTCGCTGCCCAACCTGTTCATCCAGCAGCAGACAAGAACTCCTGACTAGTAAAACTCTGGACAAAAGGGTATGTTTAGAAAAAAACTGAAACAGTTTGAACAGTGACCTGTATGGTGTATGCATGGTCAGGAAAGGCTGTTCGTAAGTCGTGGGAGACGTCCCATGCACAACTTGTGCCTCTGTGGTGTGCTTACAAGCTTGAGTGGTATCTGGTCAGTTATACTTGGTTGCCAGCAGAGAAAGCTGTTAAACTGTTGTACCGGGCTGTGGAGGGCTCAGATTGTTGTTGCTGGCAGAAGGGCATTTTGCCATTTGCTGTGCCATAGAGGGCTCAGTTTGCTGGAATCCAGGACTAGCAATTGTCAGGGCAAATCCTGATTTGTGGTTGTTACACTGTGTGAATGTGTCCTGACTGTGAGAAAGATTGTGAGAGAGTTTGTTGAGACGTGCTACCAGCACAAAGTGATCGAGGAGTTTGGACCTGCGGTTCCGTTTTCGGGCGACTGAAACGGCCTGGGAAAAACGAAGTGAGTGGGGTGTATGAAACCCCTTAAAGCCCCCTCCCTGCTGTGACTGTGGTGTGTGTGTTTTGGTTACTGGGAGGGTGTTCACTGTAACTGTATTTTTGAGGCAACATCCATCTTGTGTTAAAAGTTACAAGTGCAGCATATGCTGAGTGAAAGAGTTCATTAGTCTCTGAGATCTGAGGCATTACATTTTTGAAATAGATTGAGGACAGACAGAGGACAGGACCAGTTTGGCAAGGAGAAATAGAAGCCCTTGACAAGAGCTTGGTTGTGACTTTAGGTACGGAGGTTGTGTCTGTAGGTTATTGGAATTAAAATAAGGGTAACTTCAGCCTGAGAACTCAATCTGGCCAGACAAATAAAAGGAATTCCTTTACCTCAGTGGTTTGGGCTTGACTGGTAGGAGTTTGTGAATTCATTAAACTGGTGGATAGACAGAGGAAATGAAAGAATACATTTAGAAGGCTTATATTAGATGTCTGCTGGGAGACTAGTGGCTCTGGATCGGGAGCAACAGCCTGTGGAGTATTTAAAAAGTCAAGAAGAAGTGAACAGAATAGCTTGTATTTTGGGGAATTTTTCTGCAGCTTTTGGTCCATCTATAAGTTGTCACTGTGTCTGGGTGCTATTGCAGTGTAAAATTTGTGCAGGATGTTACTATTGTTCTTCTGCTAACCAGTACAGAGAATGTGCCCAGTGTAAACGACAGCTTCATGATCGAGCTGATTTAGAGCCAAAGATTTTAACACATTGAGTAAAACAATTTTTGTTTCAGCTCTAGCTCCATCTTTAACTCCAGCTCCAGCTTTAACCAAAGCAATTTCTATTTCAACTCTGTCTCCAGCTCTAAGCACAACTGAATCAACTCCAATTTCTATTTCAAGTTCAGCTTCACCTTCTATTTTATCCCCTACTCTGACTACTCCACTTATTCCTAAATCTTTCCCACTGCCCAAGAGTGACAGTGGGGAAGAGGAGCCCTCTCCATAGGGTCTTACAGCATCCTGGACTCAGAAATGAACCAAAGAAGAGGCCATTGAAAAGGGGAGGCAGTGGTTGCTCATGTTAAGGAAAACTGAGGTGGACCGGAGGACCTTACCCTAGGAGACCCTCTAGGTATAACGAAACTAGGGAACAAAGAAAAAGAAAGGAAGTTTTTGATAAACAAAGGGCAATATATTCAGTATTAAACGAAACTTTAATACCAATAACAGATGATTATGCTATGGTAAAAGGGGTTACTGGCCAATCTGAAAAAGCCTATTTTTGTAGGCCATTGAAATATAAACTTGGGGAACAATGGGGAGTTCACAGGTTTTTATATATGTCCAATGCTCCATCAGCACTTTTGTGTAGGGATCTATTGGAACTATTAGAGGCAAAAATGATATTTAAAAATGGAGATATTACTCCGGAGGTTAAGGACCAACAATATGTGGAATTGTTAAGCTTGATGTAGATAACTAATGAGTCTAAAATTGAAAGTGAAGGTGAGATTTACAGGAAAATGATAGATCAGGTATTTCCTGGGGTTTGGGCTTTTAACATACCAGGAGAGCAAAGAATGCACCCCCAGTGCAAGTTAAGTTTAAGGAAGAATACAACTAGTTAGAGTTATGCAATACCCCCTGAAAAAAAGAAAAGTTAAGGGATTAGCTCAGTGATTGATTTTTTTTTTTTTTTAAAGCCTGATTAATCATATCAAATAGTAGAAGATTAAAGAGCTGTTAATAGGATAACTGAGGATTTATACCCAGTGGTTGCCAACCCTTAAGCTTTGTTAACTTGTTTTACACCTGAACTAACATGGTTTATTGTTTAGATTTAATGGATGCTTTCTTTTGCCTTCCTCTCCATGAAGCCAGCCAGAAAATTTTTGCATTTGAATAAAAAAACTCAGCTCACATGGACAATGCTTCTGCAGGAGTTCAAAAATTTGCCCACCTTATTTGGAGGACAACTAGCAAAAGATCTGGAATCCTGGGAAGCTCCATCAGGAGAAGGACAGCTGTTACAGTATGTGGATAACCTCCTGATAGCTACCAAAACTCAAGAGGCATGTCTGGAGTGGATGGTAAGGCTCCAGGTAATATTTTGGGCCTGCAGGGGTATCACATATCCCAGAAGAAAGCCCAGATGGTAAGGCAAACAGTTATTTATTTGGGCTATGAGGTTAGTACTGGACAAAGAACTTTAGGACAGGATCACAAGGAAGCAATATGCCAGACCCCAAAACTCCAGACAGTAAAAGAACTGAGAACTTTTCTAGGCATGACAGGGTGGTGCAGACTGTGGATTTCTAACTATGGGTTGCTTGTTAAACCTCTGTGTGCCTTGATCATGGAAGGGAGCAGGGATCTCCAAAAGAAGCAACACAAGCCTTCGACCAGCTAAAGAAGGCCCTCATGTCAGCTCCAGCCCTGGGACTTCCAGACATGAGTAAACCATTCTTTTTGTTTTCACAGGAGAATCAGGGGATTGACTTGGGAATACCAGCACAAAACCTGGGCCCGTATCGCAGGGCAGTCGCCTAAGCAGCTGCATGCAGCAGCTAAGGAACGGCCAGGGTGCCTCAGAGCCATTGCAGCAGTGGCAGTGAACATCCAAGAAGCATCCAAGTTCACCCTAGGCCAGAAGATGACCGTGCTAGTATCCCACACAGTGTCTGCAGTCCTAGAAGTGAAAGGGGGACATTGGCTCTCCCCACAGAAATTCCTGAAGTACCAAGCCGTAATGGTAGAATGAGATGATGCTGAGATTGTGAATCCAACTTCCTTCCTCAGCACGAGTATGGGAGAACCAGTGATCCATGATTGCCTGGAGGCTATCGAAGCCACCTACTCTAGCTGCCTGGATGTGAAGGATACCCTGCTTGAGAATACTGAGACCTGGTCCACTGATGGAAGCAGTTATGTCATCAGTGGAGGGCATTCTGGGTATGTGGTTACCATGAGCAGAGAGGTAATAGAGTCTGGACTATTACCAACCAACATCTTGGCACAGAAGGCTGAAATAATTGCCTTAACTCGGGCTTTAGAGCTGGCAAAAGGAAAGAAGACTTAAAGTATGCATTTGGGGTAGTTCATGCACACGGAGCCATCTGGAAAGAAAGAGGACTGTTGAATTGGCAAGGAAAAAGTATTAACCATGCACAAGAGATAATAAAACTGTTGGAGGCAGTCCAGCTACCTGAAAAGGCAGCCATCATGCATATCAAGGCAAAACAAAAAGTGAGCTCTGAAGTGGAGGAAGGAAACAAGCTGGTGGACAGAAAGGCAAAAGAAGCAGCTAAAGGTGAGGTAACTTTTGGAACTGCTGAGGCAGCCTTAATTCCAGATGGGCAAATTTCCATTGAAGGTAAGCCAAGGCACAGTAAAAAAGACAAGAGGGTGGGCTATTACAGATAAAAAGAAAGGAAGGCTTATGATCCCCTTTTACATGCTGTGGTCATTAGTGAAAAAGGAACATGAAAAAACACATTGGGGAAATAGATGATTTGTATAATTACTTGAAAAATAGAACCATAGCTAGAAATTTGTAAAGTATAGGTGACTTGCCAATGTAGCCTTTACCTCCAGACTAATCCCAAAAATATTTCTAAACCAAAGCTTGGGCAAATTGGGAAAAGATATGGACCTGGGCAGCAACACTCAGGAACTACCCAGGAAAGGAGGGTACCGATACCTATTGGTATTAACAGATACCTTTTCAGGGTGGCCAGAAGATTTCCCTACCAGAACTGCCAAAGTGCAAGAGGTAACCAAAGCAGCGTTATAAGAAATAATACCATGCTTTGGAGTCTCAGCCAAAATGTTTTCAGATATGGGACCACATTTTATTTTAAAAATTATATGGCAAATTAGCCACCATTCAGGCATAAATTCCATATCATCCTCAGTCAAGTGGCCAAATAGAGAAAATTAATCATTTGATTAAGCAGCAAATTATAAGATTTGGACAAGAAGCAAAGTTACCTTGGCCTCTGGCTTTTCCATTTGCATTATTATGAATTTGGACTAAGACAAGAGTAAAAGAAAAACTAAGCCCCTTTGAAATATTGTGTGGAAGGCCATATAGAATTTAAGGAGGGACAACACCCACTCAAGTAGAGGAAGAAATCTTAAACAAGTATATGATGGCCTTAAATAAACAACCTAGAGAAATAAAGAAACGTGGCTGGGGCTTGAACCAGAGAACTAGATGGACCAGTACATGATGTACTGCCTTGGGATTATGTATACATTAAATCTTTTGCAGAAAAACTTTGGAACCACGATGGGAGGGACCATTCCAAGTGCTCCTCATCACCTATAATGCAATCAAGATCAAGGAACAAAGCACCTGGATCCACCACTCCTGGGTGAAGAAAGCTCCTGAAAAAAACTCTGGAAAGTTATATTGGGTGATAACTAACTAAAATTAAAACTGGAAAATAAATGATAAGTACAGTATAACAACTCTGAAAAATAGGAAAGCTTGTAATTGTAATGGATAATCAAGTATGTATAGCCTGGAGAGTTGTGGCATTTGTTAACATCGCTATAGCCACAGCTAATGCAGTACCACTGCACTATAATGTGACTGGCATATAAATGCCAAAGGAAAGCTTATGATTTTGTCTCCCCTAAGCCTCTAATTCAGAGGTTAAAGGCTACAAATGCAACTGTGTAGGAAGGTTGGGGAAACCTATTTTACCTTGTGCATTTGTAACTTTGTCAAAATTGAAGAATGTGATTTTTCCTATCAGGCACCTGTTGTATCCCACTAACATATAAAAGCAAACTTGACTACTGCTCAAGACATATAGCCTGTGCCTATAGAGATGAACTTAACTTTGATTGCATAATTATTGAAACACTATGAATTAAAAGAAATTCTTAGAGAAATTAAAGATGAAGGAAAGAAAACTTTTATTACAATATACTATGACACAGAGACTATATGGAGAGTATTTAAAAGGTTAGAAGAAGACCCATCCTATCATTGGTGGGATGTGCTTTTTGGGTGGTCACCAACAGCAACTGGTTTGCTCTATACCTTGATTTATCCAATTATTGTTTTGCTTATTTTAGTTAGTGTAAGTTTGATTTTGTTTAATACTTGTTGAGAATTGGAAAATGCTGAAGTGAGTAGCATATGGTACGGTTTTAAAGGATCCCTACCACATAGCTTTGCTAGATGAAGAAGAATTTATATATTAGTAAAAGAGTTTGCTAACTTTGAAGAAGGAGTCGGGAAATGAAACATGATTTTAAAGAGTTAAAATTTTAGCTAAGGGTTAGAAGCAATTTATATTGATCAAGATGTAAGATAGATTAATAAATGCTAGGTTAGTGATTATTAGATGCCCAAGCTAGAGCTAACTGCTATATTATGAGCTTGTTTATAGAAAAAGTGGAGTAAGTGAACCGTTATAAGAACAGATTGAAACCACTAAGAACAATGGCCAGCACCTGGACTTGGTATTAATCAATCACAAAGCAGGGGACCTTGGATCGTGCCAGAGGGTCACAGAGACCAGATGAAGACTCTCCTGACTTCATCCTTTGAGATCACTCACCCAGTTTGAGACCACCGACCCAATTTGTCACCACTGATCCAATTCAAGAGAAGAACTGCGCACATGTGAAGGACTGATATCCTCATTTTAATACAGAGCGGGGATGAGAGGTGCTGGGATTATGTGTATGTATTGTATGTGAGAACTTGGAAAATAAATAGAGAGCAAAGAGCCTTGTTCGGCACAACCACGCCTTTTGAAGATGACTCCCGTGCCACCTGCCAGTGAATAAACACACCACTTTCTAACTTTAAAGAGTCAGAGGGTCTCTGTCCATGATTATATTGGTTTTTAACGTCTCAGATGTGTTTTGCATTTGCTTAGGAGATTGAAACATTCTTGTGGTTTGAAAGGTGTGTAAAAGCACCAAGTACTTGGAAATGATAAAAAGTGTAATTTAAAAATGTGCGTTATAGTCCTTGAAATATTTAGGCCTTGGTTATATTTCGCACAGGTAACTGATACTGAGCGGAGTACTGCTTGATGAAATGCTGCTACAATGTCACTCTATGTATGCAGCCAGTGTATTAGGAATCTTTTTTTCACTTGATTCTCTCATGTCATACCTTCAGTGATGCTTGTGTACTACTTTCAAATCCCCAAAACTGGGCAGAAGCAGACGCAAATCTAAATCCTTAGGGGACACAAATCTCTCTGATCTAACTCCTATCAATTAATGAGGTCAATGCTGTGATGGTGGTCATTTTAAAGCAACTGCAGCTTGTGGAGTCACACTTGACATTTTGCTGACGATCAGTCTCAGTTTTTCAAGCCAACAACCAATTACTAAGCAGCTTTAGCAAAGGTTTTGGCAATACCACCAACAGATAAATGCCTACGGCTGCAGTATGAGGACAATTAGAAGAATGAGAAGGATGTTGACCAACTGCTTAAATAAAAGTTTCTACTTTAAAGTAACTACTTTAATCTAAGTTTCTTGGATTGGTTTTTCTTGGTGCAGTAATGTTTATGGGCTCCCAAAACAAATATTGAACAGAGCAAAAGGCTGTGTTATGAAGCAGAAATATGCACAACATTTTGAAATGCTTAATGGAATATTTTTTGAGGATTTTGCATTGATTTTTTCACATTGTTCTGGTGCACAAGAACACATTAACCTGTTGTCTTGTGAAATCTGCCACCTTCCATTGCAGTGGATTATAGATCAACTGTTATGGGCAGATAATGATGGAAATTATTATTATCATTATTATTATTATTATTATTATTAATTTCACAGTCAAATTTCAGTGGACATATCATTTTCCTTGTTCTATATGTGATATTTTTGCATAATGCCTGGAAATATAAAAAAATATTCCATGATCTGCTGTACAAACTAGTAGTGTGATTTCTCTGTATGCAATAAAATTTAATTATCCTTTCCACAACTTTTTTATTGTTGAAAATGCCTTTTTTAGGGACTGTCATATTTACGTCACTTACGTGGATTAATCATTAAAATTGTAAACTGTGAATGCTGTTCATTACAGTTGATTAGAATAATTCTTTTCATTAAAACCCAAATATAATAACCCCAAAAGTCTTAATAATTGAAGTAAGAGTAACTCTGAATATGACTGGTGGTAATGAGACAGTTTTTAAAGCAGTGAAAACAGTAATTTGAGAATTTGAAAAGCAACATTCCAAATTATCAGCTTCAGCTACCTTATTTTAATTATTTTATTATCAGTATGGGAGCAATAGAACCGTTGAGAAAACAGTATAAACCCACTAAAAAAGGCTTTTCAGAAGTTTTTTCAAAATTTTTTTTCAAAACTTTTTTTTGTTTTGGGAAAGAGTTGTTTGTAGATTTTTCATAGAAGGTACAGCTGGAAGGCTCTGGGGGGTAGAACTTGCCATGACAAAGCAATTCACAGTCCAATGATAAATATTGGTTGGTATGTGCTACATTGATTTTTTTTTTTTTTCCCCCTTCTATAAGTCTTTATTAAAAGGTCTATCCTTGGTTGATAAGATCTTCAAGGTAATTGAAGTCTGTAGTAAGAGGTGTTTGATGAAGTTGTCCTTCCTGAGCTGGGAAGGAGCATGTCCTGGAAGAGATTTTCTGATAATTTTAGGAATTTTGCTAACTGCTCCTTGGATTTTTCTATGAACTTGAACCTCACAGATATGTGAACTCCATGTCTGTATTGGAAACTTTCTTACCTTTAAGGTTTATGTTCCTCTCTATGTCTTCCCTGAGAAATTTCATTCATTGCCGAGTTTGGCCTTGACTGCTGTCCTGGGGTGACTTTTTGATGCTTGTATCCACAGTTGTCTGTTCTGTTTATGCTTTATTATATAAAGTTCTATACCTTTAAGACTAAGTTTCCCCTGATAAGTAACAACTGTGTTATCTGTGAGACTAATTCCAAGAACGAAGACAGAGAAAGATGACACATGGAATTTGTTTTGGAAACAGCATCCACTCCTCTGCATTCCTGCTCCTGGACTGTGCTTGTCTGAGGCACGGACAAGCAGCAGCACAGAGACTTGATTTGCTCTTAGTTAGTTTTAGCTAGCTGAGGCAGAGAAGCACTCAAGACAGTTTTCTTTTGTGGTTTTTGTTTGTTTGTTTGGGTGGTTTTTTTGGTTTTTTTTTGTTTTTTCTTTTTTTGGGGGACTGTTTAAACCTACTCTGTATTGAAAACCCCAGAGGGTCACTGGGAGCTCAGCACCTGCAGCGCACTGGGGCCTGGATGTCCAGTGCGACTGATAAGAGATGGAGTGAGCCCAGCTATCCATGACAAAGATTTTCTGAGTTTACCATCTCACTTCAAAACAACAAAAGGATTCATTGTTTCATACTATTAATTCTTTATGCTTGGGGGCACTTTGTTTGTTAAATAAATATTTTTTTCCACTTTTCTCTGAGGAAGTTCTTTTCCCAGACCAGTTGGTGGGAAGCACTGTTCGGGTTTGCTTCCCAGAGGGACCCCATTCAGAGGTTCTCTCACAGATTTGCCCTAAACCAGGACAACTACTCTCATGTATCTAAATACAGGTGTGCAATACTGTGTGTGACTTATACATATAGCTCATGGAATATCTGAAGTAGACTCCAGATATTCACCCAGTTTGCATTTTGTGCCTATGAAACAGGGCTGTGTTTGGTACCTTATCTAGTGTCTCTCCCGCTGGCTCCAATTAAGGGTGGATGTAGCTAAACATTTTGTGCATTGAAAGGCACAGACACCTGGGGAGGGCCAGGGGCCTGCCACCAAATAACTTATGCCTAAACCCTGGAAGGGGCAAAGAAAGAGGACAGAAATGCCCCTCTAGCACAGGGCAAGAAAAGGTCTCCCTCCCATGGACCTTTGCAACTGTATGTTAATATCTTGTAGGCTTTGTTATTCCATTGGTTCACTAAGTTGATGCCACCCCAGTTCAGCCCCTGTTTACCAAATATATACTGTCCCCAGAATATTCTTCCCTCCCTTAATCCCCATTGGCTCAGTTCTACTGCATTGGTCCACCCTTGTTACCCTATTGGTTCTCCCAACTTTTAGCCACTCCCCTGCACCACTTTCCCTTATCTCTATTGGACCTTGACCCTCAGATCCACCTTTTTTGCCCTGTATTCAATGCTGTGCCATCAGTTTGAGCTTGTTCTTGTCCCTGGACCCCTTTGAGACTCTATCCCCTTCCTGTTCCACAATAAAGGAGTTTTTGGAGACCATAGGAGGTCTTTCCCTGTATTTTCAGCTATCTACTGCAGTGTGCTCCAGGTCCCAAACGTGCAGGTTGCCCTCAAGGCCTTGTTGCGGCCTGTTGCAACAGACACCTTTGTCTAACATTTACTAATTCATCGTGCAAAAAAATAGTAATTTTCTTTCCTGTTCACTGCTTTCCCCTCCCTTTCCTTCCTTCCTTCCCCCGCCAAGTTGCCTGACAGCAATAAAGCCGATAGCATGCATATTTAGAAAGGCTAAAGGGAATCCTGCAAGACACTCATTGATATTACTCAGCTGAATGGTCCCAGCTGGCATTCTACATGCCTCACAAGGCATCAACACTGATCTTGCAATGAGCAGTAACCATTTCTTCCTTCCAGTGTCTGAGCCATAAAAATGAGATATACTCAGAAACTATGTCAAAGTAGATGGAGTTTTCTGAGCACTCTTTAGGTCATCTGGGATAAAAAATTCATTGCATCCCTTTGGTCTTGATGATTGACAAGGATTTCTGGATTTCAGCATATTTGTTAAGCTAATTTAGTTTTTAAAGTTTCCTATAAATTAGTGCAGTTGAAATTGCTCTTTAAAGATATATGGAATATATGAAGTGTTACATGTTTGAAATGTACTTTAAAAAAAGTTAAGAGAACTAAATCGTCAGCAAAGATGGAAAAAGATCCCCAGGCATTTATGAAAATACTGTGATGGCTGTACAAACTGATACAGTACCTTCTGTTTTTTACACTCACTTATTAAATATATAGAATCTGATTTTTCTTTGTCAATTCCAATCACTATACAATTGAGACTTCCTCTGCTGTGCTTGCTAAGGAATGAAGGCTCTTAATATAGGATAGGAGAGGAAATGGGAAAAGGGAAATGTGGATAACAAGTGGGAGAGCTACCACTGGGCTAAAACTTCTAAATGTACGTAACGACTGTGACTGCTAACAGATTCCCACCCACCTACCATTGAAACAACTCCATTATGAAGTGCTCCCTACAAGTGTGTCTCACAACAATTCCTATTCAGCTGTTGCTGAATAAATAGGAATGGTCCAGTTCAAGATATCTCCCATTAGAAAGAGCATAAAAAAGAGAGATCTGGAGAAGGTTCTGATGACTGGAATCTTCTGATTGTTTGTGAAGTATGGCAGGAGTCACAAATGATGGAAAAAAGTGTTTTGACAGCTCTCTTTTCCCCATCAATTCATCTCTAAAAGAACCAGCAGGAAAAGCAAGAAGTATGAAAATAAGTATCAAAAAGCAGAAAGCTGATTGGAACAGTTTTGGCAGTGTTTGTTTGTTTGTTTGTTTGTTTGTTTGTTTTTGTCCACCTTCCCCCCCTTTTTATAATCAACAGCATGGAAATGGCATATAAAACAGTATATGGCCACATCAGATGAGACACACTGCATTAGTATAAAGAAATACCCATTTTAACAAAATCTAATCCAGGCCAACTCATCACTGTGTAACTTAATTTTTTACAGTGTGGCTTAATACTGGAAACAGCATTGGAGGTAGAAGAGTCTATCCTGGCAAGGCGTTAAGCAGCAGGGAATACTAAGTTAAGGACTATCAACAAATATGCACAATACAGATGCTTGCTTTTCTTGTAAACAGAAGCTAAAAACTTTCAAAGAAGAGCACTCATTATTCTGGTTATTTGTTTTACCTTGAGTAATTTGGCATGAACACTGTGAAAATTTGAGATTCTGCTCAGACAGATGTAGGAAAAACATTCTTGCAGACTGTCAGAACTTGACTGAACATGAGTGAACAATCTGCTCTGACTACCTTCTGAACTAGAACCAAACTAGGTAACTTTTGTAAGGCACTTCTAACTTATATAGTTCTTTGATTCTACTAAGAAATGTATCACATGAATGCTGTCTTGTATGAAGGCATAGCATTTCAGTTAGCCAAATCCTAAAGGGTAGGGAAACTCTACAGTACGCTAGTTGTGTACTGATTTTTTTCCCCCTAGGGCTTGATAGGTCTATGTACAAGTATTAAAGGGAGTTACATCACAGTTTGAAGTTGGCATGTCAGTGCATAGCCCCCACATAATTTTGTGTACCCACCCTTAAAATGAATTATGAAAATAATGAAAGTTTGGCCTCTGAACAGAGGATCTGTAGAATCATGAAGGTAAAAGAGAGGAGTTGCTAACAACAAAGAGTTTTAGGTGTTGAGCTGGGCCCTCTGGGCACTGCAGTCGAGACAAGTAAGAGGTTCAGTGCCTGGTCTGAGAACCACATGCATGTTTAAGCTTAGATCCTTGTGATCAGTCTGACAGCAGCAGGACCTGGTTATTTTGACATATTCTTGGAATCTGAACAATTAAGATCTGTTTAATGGGGGATATAACTGAAGGAGCAGCTTATTCCTTGTGCAGATGTATCTTAAACTGAACATCAGTAGTTACATATGAGTAGTATTTGAGATCCACTTTCCTTACAAAGTTTGTAGAAGGTATAGATTGCTCACATGAGTAGTTGATATGTTAAAGATTGAATTTTTTTTTTTTTCTGGTTATATTTTAAAGCTATTAATTATTAGATAGAAAATTTCAGTCATTTACTTCCAATAAAATTATGTAACTAATGGTACAAAGATAGAACTCAGAGAACAATGAAAGATACTATGTTTACTTGACAGTTTTTAAGGGGGAAGGGGGATGGGAGAGGACAGATTTCCTCACTTTTTACTTCTCTTAACTGTTAAAAAAAAAAAAAAAAAAAAAAAGAAAAAAAAAAAGAGTTTTCCTCCTCTGCAATGTGGTGTCCTTCCCTGTCTTGCTTACCACTTTCCCAACCCCCATCCCCTGCTCCCAACACAAAATATATTCACAGTGCTACCATACAATGTATTGAAATGTGGGTGGTTTCTTCTTATTTCTTTTTCTCCCCCTCTATCTGCCTCCCGCCTCCCCAGCTGTAATCTTTCTGTCTTCTCCCATGCCTTTTTTTTTTTTTTTTTTTTAATAAAGCATTCTTTGACTTAATGAAAACTCTATGATATTCAAGAGAGAATACAGAAACTTGATTCTAACTACAGGAAATGCATGAAAGGAAATTAAATATTAAGGCTCACGATGTTAACCCATAGCAACAGAACATTATTTTAGGCATTAAGTTACATTTTAATTTACTTGTGCTACTTCATGACTGAATGCATTTTGAATTTGCAAGACTAAAATAAAAAGACAGACAGAAACAGGCAGGAGGCTTCACTCCCATCCTTTCGGTCTTGATGGGGACACTCATCAGCATTTCATGTGGAGCCTCGCAAGTCATATAGAATTCACAAAATTGAATTACCTCTCAAATTACCATTTTTCCTATTTTAATTATTTCCTCTCCTTTCAGAAGCTGTCCTCTAAAGCTATACTACTTGCCTAATCAGGTTTTCTATCACCATACCTGTCTTCAAAATAAAATGCATTAAAGGTGTGTCCCTTCATATTTTTACACATATTAACATAATGAGTGCTTCCAGTTTATTCTGAAGGACAGGCTTTTTGCCATGGCCAAGTGACAGACTAATCCTTGGCCAATCAGAGACTGCTTTGCTGTCCAGTACAATTGGTCAGTATGATGTAATATGGCTTTCTTTAATAAGATGGAATCATCTTCCCATTCCCTTTGAGAATCTTAATCTAGAGGAACGGACCAGCTGCACTTAGTTCAATTTCCCTTTTTCTTATCCAACCAGACTGCAATATAATTTTGTTATTCTTTATGAAAAACAAGATTGTCCTCTAGAAAAATTATAGAGGAAATAGTATATTGGGAGGCTGCTTCAGCAAATTGTGTTTAATGGCAGTGGTAGCCAAACAGAGATACTTTGAAATGCCATGTATGTTTTCTCTATATTTTATTCCAGTTAAAAGACTTATTTTATTATATTCCTTCTCTGCAAGTTATATTCCTTATGAGTACAATATATGGATATCAGTCATAACTCAAAGTTTTAGTTTTTTTTCCTCTTCTGTCTTTATAAATTATATGCTTCACTGTTTAGGATACGTGGTTGCAAATAAAGACATACAGGGTGTTTAAAGTGGTAGAAAGTTAGCTTATAAATAGTAATAAAAAAATTAGAGCAGTTCTCCATGCACAATTTAATTTTTTTATTGCTGGTTGTTTCACAGGCTTTAAAATATTCTAAGTTGTGGTGGTTCTTTAGAGAGACCCAGATGACCGTCAATAGCAAAAGGCACAGATCCTGCTCTCTGTTTGGGGGGATATCACGGCTTTATTCTGGGGTCCTGCCCCTGCTGGCCTGAGCTCTTACTTAGCTCCTTCCCCGTCCCTCTCCAGTCCCAGAGAGAGCGAGCCCTTTTTCCCAGGGAGGACGGGCCTAGAGGCAGGGAGAAGCCACTACCCAATCAGGGACAAGGTGGGAGTAGGACAGAGTTGGGTCACATTCCAGTGTTGGGGATGGGCATGGCTGAACAGGGACAAACCATGTGCTACAGTTTGAACAGGGGATACAATAGAAAACATTACAAAAGCCTAATATAAAATGAAACACAATATAAACCCAATTAACACACTGTAACACTAAGTCATTCTAGCTAAGGAACACTATTATACAACTCACAGTTCTGTGCACACCTTTGCTACTTGGCACACTTATGAAGTCTTTTTTTCACTTGTGTGCGTATGGAAAGTGAGATTACTGGAGGAATCTGATTTCACAAAACTGTTGAAATGCTCAGAGCTGGCCTTAGACATTCATTGAACATGACTATCACTTTTACCACATATGAAAACTTCTTGAAACTGCAGATAAAATGGAAAAAGGCCATGAGACCTTGACAGTCCGGAATATTGGGAAAAATTATTTATAATTCCATAAACAAAGAACCCAATAGGATGAAAAAAACAAGTCTGTTATTGCAGCTATGGGAAGAAAGTGGTTAAGTGTAGAGTAGTGCAGAGTAGTTAATGCCATTTAAAACTTAAGGAAATTAAGAAGAGAAGCAAAGAAGAGGTATATTCAGGCAATAAACTCCACTGAGCTTTAAATAGGAAGAAGATGAAGGGAAGTGTTTGATACTGTTTTGTTCTCCCATCACTCCCACATGTTCAAACTCCATCTCAGTAATTTAGGACTTCTGTGCTCGTGCTTTCCCATTTGATGCCTTAGGTCCTAATTCAGGAAACATCAAATGTTCTGTGTTTCTTTTAGAAGCATTTAACAAGCATTACTTTTCTGCTTGTGTATCTTTTTTTAATGCAATTCAGTGTACCTTTTTTTAATGCACAGTGTATCTTTTTTTAATGCAATTCAGAAGCTGTACCTGTGCATAGTGTTTACTCTTTTTGCTAGAGCTGTAGTGAAGGCAGGAATACAGCATCCAGTGTGCTTTAGACAGACCGATGCTGGATCAGAGCTCACATCACCTTCCCTGGGGATAAACATCAGACCAAAATGTCTCTTACAGGTGAGTTTCATTTGATTCTGGTTCTTTCAAGGAAAAATAACATTTGCCAGTCCTTTATATTATTTTTGCATTGTGGATAAAAGACTAGAATTCTCTGACAAAATTCCCGCATTCTCCATCTTATTTGCTCATGGTACTTCAGACATTTACATTTGCCCTGACACTAATGGAGCTGAAGTGAGAATACTCACGTCTGTATTAATCTAAAACCTAGGGTAATAAAAATTGGAAAAATGGCTCTACTTTTGTAGGACTGAAGAAGAAAAATCAGGTTTGCATTACTGACATTAAATGTAAGACTTATACATAATTTCAATTTTGACTTCTGTTACTACATAATTTGCATACCAGTATGTGAAACCATCAGGGTATTACTGTGATTTATTTATGAAAAGGCCTAAGAAGCTTGCAAGATATGCTGAGGGCCATGGGTCATTTTCATGTCATAAATAATGGACTGAGCTGAATAAAGATGCTTAGGTTTAATAAAGGAGGAGAGAACAAATTCTAATTTAGATATGAGAATAACTTTCCCACAGACCAGGGAAAATATCCAAAGGGTCTTTGGTGCTCTGTATCTCCCATATCTGCTGCCTTACTGAAAGAGGATGACAACAGAACCAGAGTGGTGTCAATATTCACTTATTTAGTGTTGAAATAGTGGCAGCAGCAGCAAAGCAGACAGTAGAAATTACAGACTATTCTTTTTTATGAGTAAACTGAAGGCTGTGACTTGGGTCCTAGCTAGGCATTCACCTATATCTACTGATTTCATTTGGATATTTCATTAGCTCAAATATAATCCTAAGAACAGAGATTCTAACCTCTTCCCCTTCCCCCTCCCCCTCGTCCTCCCTCTCCCCTCCTTTTCTGTCCTCTTCTTTCTCTACTTTTTTCCTCTCCTTTTTTTTTTTTTTTTTTTTTTTTTTCCTTTTTTCTTTTTTCCCCCCCTCTTATTACATTTACCAGTGTGGTAAAATAGAGACTAGACATCTTAAATGTTAGTATTATACTAGTAATGGATTTGAAGTTATTAGCTCATAAACTGAGATGCATAGGATAATACCAGTATGAGACGTGTGACAAATAGAATGAAAAGCAGAGAATAAAAATAGTACCCAAAACCCCAACCAAACAACTTCATTGTATGAAAATTCACCATGAAGCCATCACTCTGTCCTGAAGTGCATTAGGCTGAAAATCAGAAGTGTAATATGTTTGAGAACCAAGAATATGATATAGCTTTTCTTTCAAAATGTATTAACATTACCTTTTATTGAAAACAGAAATAGTAAGTTAAGAATCTAGCTGTCTCAAAATACAGAGCTTTGGTCAGGCATAAAACAGTACTTCAGCCTAATTTTCCATATGGAATAGTATTCTGTAGATAAGCAATGCTTGTTATGCAATGGTATTTGGAATAATTATTTGACATTTTCAGATGACAACTGTTGTTTTAGTGAGAAATATATTATGCTTGTTTTTACACAGCTTCCAAGAAATTGTATAAGATGACAAAAAACTTAGAAGACACTCAGGTTCATAAATCAGCTGAACTTTCAGAAATCAATGGGACATAAAGTAATAATGAATTTATCTCTGCAGAATCAAGACCTTCAGGTGAAAGCACCCCTTTCAGACTTTCTGGATGTACTTCTTCTTCTCCACATAAGTTTAACTGTGAAAATTTAAATAAACGTAGTAAATTTTATCTAGGACTCCTGCTGGCCCAAAACACAAGGTCAAAGTTAGCATGTGGTAATTATGCAAATCCAGCATTCACAACAGTTACTGGTGGGACATTCCTAGCTATGAACAAATCTAGCTTACACCATAATTTCTCTGCTGGGCTGAGTGACTGGTTACACAGAAGGCTCTTAGGTATCTGATTGTAGCTTGTTTTAGTGGTCACCTCTTTTTATAAAAATCCATAAATAAAATAGCTTTTAGAGTGAGAGTACTTTTAAAAACATAAATCCATTTAAAACCCATTAAAAACATGGAATGACTATGGAGAGATGTGGAAAACCACTTGATGGTCAGCCTTTTGCAGGTGCTATGATTTACTTATGGATTTCTGTAATTTTCATGTTTATAAATATAAGATTAGTTATGAATAATAA
>JAIXNV010000025.1:10669728-10711387 GCA_020917445.1 Riparia riparia | reverse complement strand
TGAGAGAAATGAGAAATCTCAAGGTGCCAAGTTTATAAGTTATCAACTGTCTGGTTTGCCTATTGTCAGTTATAGGTTGTTTGTATCCTCTGTTTTGTGTATCGATGTTATCTGTTATCTGTATAAGTTACCAGTTCTATGTATTAATGTTACCTGTTCTCTGTACCCCGAACCCCAGTTCTGTACTAAATATTGTACTTCCCCAGTTTCTTCCCAGTTCTCGAGGCCCCAAACCCCTTACCTTATCCTGAGTTAAGCCCCTGTTGCTCCCCTAGAAGCCTAAGCCACCACTGCCTTGCTTGCTGCTCCCCATCTGCCCATCGTGACATCGATGCCGCCCGCTTTTTCCTCAGCTCCTCCCCACCTACCTGTCAACTCAGAGGCCCTGCCCACTCCTTGCCTGCTCCTGGCCTAACACCGCCCATTATGGAAATCAGGCAGGAAGGAAGTGTGGTGGACACCAACAGCCCCTAAGAACAATGAGCCAGCATGAATTTTGGGAGAATGAAAGGCAGTGCCAGGTGAGGAAAGAGCTCGGGTATCTACTGACAACTTCCAGCCATTTTCCAGATTCTCACAGTAACTTAAGAGGTCCTTGCTGAGAGACACCCCCCCAGACCTGAGCAGCCTGGAATGAGACCTAGGGAACTCCCGTGAGGCAAGGCTCCCGATTCTGTGGCCGTGAGCAGCAGATTTGTCATGAACCTCCTCCTCGGCGGTGCCCATTGGAAGCAGTGGTGGCATAAGCATTCCTGAGCCTTCCCACATAAAAGAGCTGAGAAATAAAGGCATTAAAAGGAGTTAAATTGATATCCTGCTCTTTCATTTCTAACAATTTTGGGGATTCGTCCGGGAGGGCCACACCCAGAAGAGGACTCAGGAAGGGAAGGCGCCACATGACCTCGGACTCCTGGGACAGCTGGCGACTCCGGACCCAGCGAGGGACACCGCCGCGGAAGGACATCGCGGAAGGACATCACCGAAGAGCATCGGTAGAGAAAACCGGTGGCAGGAGTGGAGGCGTGCGAGTGAGGTGTGAGTGAGACGGGGACCGGCAGCTCGGACCCCCCCCGAAGTGAGTGAGGACCCCTTGGTACCGCAGTTCCGGACCCCTGTGAGGGGATTGGCCGGGAACAGGAAAAAAGCAAAAGAAGACTGAGAGAGGCATCTCCAGGGGCACAGTGGGCCCCCCTCTGAACGGGCAGAGGAAAGTTAGGTGTGAGTGGCCCGTGGTAGATTGGTGGGTGATTGGTAGAAGGCTCCACTGGGATTCCCCCCCACAAGAGGAGGGTAGAGGCTGAGGCCCTGAGGGCGGGCCTACAGGCTACCCAGAGGGACCAGCAGAGGTAGCAGGGGCTACTCACGGGTCCAAGCGTAGGATAGTAGCTGGGGTCCTGAGGGTGGGCCTGCAGGCTATCCAAACAAGGGGCTGCCTTGGTCGGGGGTCCAGAGACGCTGTTGGGGTCTCAGGACGCTGTTCGGGGGCAGGGTAGTGGGTGCCAGGAAAGAGAGAGGGGAACCTACACTGGTCGGGGGTACCCAGGGTAGGGGTACACTTTCCAGGTATGAAGGACCTGCATTGGTCGGGGGTATTTTGGGTACGCTTTCCGGGTGTGAGGGTGTCGTACTGGTTGGGGCTGCTTCAGAGGGGAGTACACTTTCTGGGTACGGAGAGGTAACACTGGTCGGGGGTGCCTAAAGATACGGGTGCAGGAGTGTGAGAGTTAAGGGAGTTCCAAAGTGCGAGGGACTCAATGATAGGGTGTATGAGTGAGTCGCACACCATATGTCCAAGTCCTGGCAGTAGGTGGTAACTGGAACCCTGGGCCCTGGTTGACCGGCTGCCTACGGGGATTTGCCTGATGCATGGGGAAGGGAGGAGTGCCAACTAGAGAGTAGTGGCTGAGGCCCTAAGGGCAGGTCACCAGGCTACACCTAGGGCACTTCAAGCACTGGCAGAGGTAGTGCCAAAAACCCTGAGGGTGGGTCACTAGGGCTACTTTCGGGTGCTTGTGGAGTGAATGAGGATTGAGATTTGAGTTGCCCGTCTTTAGATTTATGTTCGTGTAGGGGCACCTTAAGGAAGTTCAGTTAAAAGAGAAGGTCAAATAATTTTGGTTTGTATTGCCCTGTATTAAGTTTTCTGTTCGGGTAAGGGCACCGTAAAAAGCTTTTAGTTGACCTAGTGAGAATGGGTTTGTGTGTTAGCAAATCAAAGCAAGATAAAGAACAGGGGAGAAGGAAAGTAACCAACATCCCTCCAGGCAGCCCATTTGGGGAAATGTTAGAGCAGTGGGACAATAAAGAAACAACTAAGCCTCTAAGTAAAGTAAAAATGATACACTACTGTGTAGAAGTCTGGCCAACTTTGAGTCTACTGGGGAGTGGCCATGGTGTGGGACCACCGACCCTTGGATGTGTTCACAATTAAATCAGTATTTAAGAGCCCAAGGGGAAATAGAAACAGAACAGATACAGTATGCTGCTTGCTGGTTGAGTTCTAATTCCAAAACTGAAAGGGTAAAAATATGCAAACTTCAAGGACAGAAAAAGAAAAGTGAAAAAGAAAAGGAAGAGGATAGCCCTACCTGGGATCCTCTCGATCATTTATCCCCTCCACCCGTTTATCCCAATATACCCCAGGTTATCCCTCAGAATCCTCAAGTCCTATCTACTAATCCTTCCCAACTTCCGCGGACTGTGACCCCTACTCCTCCAACTCCTCCCCCTAACCTGCAAACCTCCCCTGTAAATCTGTTACAGTCTCTGCAACCTGTAACCTCTGTTTCCTCTCCAATCAGTCCTTCAGTAAGTTCACCCCTAATAAGTACACCTATTACACCCCCCCCATTTTAGCACTAGCCCCTTCTATACCACAGCAGCACCTCCAGTCTCCTCTAATACCAGTCAGATTTCCTCTCCCTCACCGTCTGTGGTCCCAACCCCACCTCCCAGTTGGGGACTTAACTTATCCAATTCAAACACAGAGTCCTCCCCCAACAGTGATCAATGTTCAGCAACGATAATCGCATCCCAAATAGTTGAGACCCCAGAGGGGCCATGTCATAATACCAGATCAAGAGCCAAACTTTTTCCCCTAATGGGTGGAGTCGCTGGAGCGGTAGTGTTCGTGAATGCTCCCCTGACAGCTTCGGAGGTCAGGAACTTTAAGAAGGAGCTGGGAAACTTAGTAGAAGATCCAGTAGGGGTATCCAACCAAGTAGATAAATTTTTAGTCCCCAACACGTACACCTGGGAAGAGCTGAACTCCATCCTAAAGATTTTGTTCAGCTCAGAAGAGGTGAGGATGATTTGAACAGCAGGGATGAGAATCTGGGAGAGGGAAAATAGAATGGGCTCCCCAGGTGATTACAAACTGCCAATAGTGGACCCAAGATGGAACCCAAATAGAGAAGAGGACAGGAGAAATATGGAAGATTACCAAAATTTGATGGTAAAAGGCATCAAAGAGTCAGTTCCCCGTAGTAGCAATACGAAACTGGCCTTTGATAACATGCAGGGAAAAGACGAGACCCCAACTACTTGGCTGAACAGGCTAAAAAGAAATTTCCAGCTGTATTCCAGTATAGATCCTGATAGTCCCGAGGGCCAAGTATTATTAAAAACTCAGTTTGTCACCAAGTCATGGCCTGATATTAGGAGAAAATTAGACAAAATAGAAGAGTGGCAAGAAAAAGGAATAAACAAATTGTTAAGGGAAGCTTTAAGAGTTTATCTAAGGAGAGAGGAGAAAAAAAACAAAGCAAAAGTGAAAATACTGGTAGCCGTGGCTAAGGAAAGCATAGGGGCAATACCTAATCAAGGCTCCCCAAACAGAAGAAACATGAAGCCGGGGAAAGGAAAAAAGGAGACTTACCACCCTGGGGAACTCCTAAGAGGCCAGGAGAGGATTGGAGATGTTTCTATTGTGGGGAAACTGGACACTTAAGGAGAGATTGTCAGAAGTTATCCTTCGATGAAGCAATGATAAAAGAACAGGATGCCCTAGAGAAGCTGTTAAAGGGGGGAGATAATGATGACTAGGGCTGTCATGGGCACTATACACTAGGGGACCCAATGTACCACCAAGAAGAGCCCATAGTAAATTTTGAAGTGGGTCCCCAACCCGAGGAGTTTGAATTTTTAGTGGATACTGGAGCGGACCGATCTAGTATTAAGAAGCTCCCAGTAGGAGTTAATATAGGGAAGAGAATATGTGAAGTGATGGGAGGAGAAGAGAAACCATTTAAAGCATCAATCATAGAAGGTGTGGAAGTAAGAGGAAACTCACGGCAAATAATAACTAACTTCATTTACTTACCAGACCTAGAAAGTAATCTACTAGGAAGGGGACTTGCAAGTCCAACTGGGAGTGGGGATTGTCCCAGAAGAGGGTAGGATGAAAGTAAAGATCATGAAATTGACCACTAAAGACCTAGAAGAAATAAACCCAGAGGTCTGGGCAGAAGAAGGGAAAAGTGGCCTACTTGACATTCCACCGATAAAAATAGAGATGCAGGCAGGAACCCCTCCAATCCGAGTAAAGCAATATCTGATATCTCTAGGGGGGAAGAAGAGGCTAGCTTTTATAATTGAACAATTGCTAAAGGAGGGCATTTTAGAACCATGCATGTCCCCCCATAATACCCCCATCCTAGCTGTGAAAAAGGCTGAAGGGAAATATCGATTGGTCCAAGATTTACGAGAAATTAACAAGAGAACTGTCACCAGACATCCTGTGGTCCCTAACCCATATACCCTTTTAAGTCAAATCCCCTGAGAGCATGTCTGGTTCACCATCATAGACTTAAAAGATGCATTTTGGGCATGCCCCTTAGCAAAAGAGAGCCGGGACTGGTTTGCATTCGAATGGGACCACCCCGAGACAAAGAGGAAGCAACAGTTGAGGTGGACACGCCTACCACAAGGGTTCACTGAGTCGCCAAACCTATTTGGACAGGCCCTAGAGAAATTACTAGAACAATTCACCCCCGAGGGACAGGTGCAGGTTCTACAGTATGTAGATGACCTATTGATATCCGGAGAGGACCAAATCAAAGTAAGAACTACAACTATACAACTCCTAAATTTTCTAGGAAAAAGGGGGCTAAAGGTGTCCCAAAAGAAATTGCAATTTGTCAAATCAGAAGTAACTTATTTAGGGCACCTAATTGGAAAAGGATACAAAAGACTAAGCCCTGAGAGAATTGCAGGAATACTGTCAATACGCACCCCCAAAACTAAAAAGGATGTAAGAAAACTCCTAGGCCTCTTTGGATACTGTAGGCTATGGTTAGATAAATACACCCAAAGTGTAAAATTCCTCTATAGTAAATTAACCAACCCAGAGCCCATAGAATGGACAGAGGAAGATGAAAACCAACTAAAAGAATTAAAAGACAAACTGTCTACAGCACCTGTCTTAAGTTTGCCAGATCTGAAAAAAGAATTTGATCTATTTGTAAATACAGAAGGGGGAGTTGCCTATGGGGTAGTGGCTCAAGAGTGGGGAGGATGTAAAAAGCCCATAGCCTTCCCCTCTAAGTTACTGGACCCGGTAGCCCGAGGATGGCCCACCTGCTTACAGGCCATAGCTGCTACTGCAATGCTAATAGAAGAGACTCAAAAGCTAACCTTACAGGGGAAAATACGAATCCACACGCCTCCTGATTTAAAAACTGTTTTGAGCCAAAGGGCCCCAGGATGGGTAACAGATTCTCGAATACTTAAATATGAGATCACCTTGATGAACTCTGAAAATTTAAGTCTAACAACCTCCAAGAATTTAAATCCAGCACAGTTTCTCTCCGGAGATCTTCCTCCAGAACTAGAACTTAACTGTCTGGAACTTCTAAGTTTCCAGAAAAAAGTGAGGGAAGACCTGGAGAGTATGCCCTTACCATATGGGAGAAAACTGTTCACTGATGGGTCTTCAAAAGTAATAGAAGGGAAAAGGGTCTCTGGATATGCTATTGTAGAAGGATTAACTATGGAAAGCATCAGGGTCATAGAAAAGGGAAAGTTACCTTCAAATTGGTCAGCTCAGCTCTGTGATATCTACGCAGTAAAAAGGGGATTAGACTTTTTGGAAGGGGACCAAGGAACTATTTACACAGATATGAAATACGCTTTTGGAACAGTCCATACCTTTGGGAAAATCTGAGAAGAGCGGGGATACCTGAATTCAAAAGGAAAAGACCCGGTACAGTATTAATATCCCTACTGAAGCCCATAGAGATAGCCATAGTACATGTAAAGGGACACCAAAAGGAGGACACCTCTGAAGGGAAAGGAAATCAATTGGCAGACCAAGAAGCAAAAAGGGCAGCTCAAAATTCAGGAGAACCAATTAAGATCCTAGCGTTAAACAAAATTTCAGAGGAAAAAGAAAGATGGGAGGAGCCAGAATATGATAAAAGAGTTAAAAGTCATCGAAGAACTAAAAATGCAATGGGGAAAGCATGGGGAGTGGTTAACTCCTGATGGTAGGAAGTTTCTGAATAAGCCCCTAGCCAGGAAAATGATAACTGAAATCCATAAATTAACCCACTGGGGAACCCAGGGATTGTGTGACCATTTCCTAAGAGAAAATCTCTGTGTAGGAGTGTATAACCTAGCAAAAGCTGTAACCCAGGGATCTGTTATTTGTCAAAAGACCAACCAACATGTAATGAGAAAAGCCACACCTGGAGGAAGAGAATTAGCTCTAAGACGGTTCCAAAGTAGACTTCAACTGAGATGCCCCAGGTCCAAAACTATAAACATCTTTTAGTAATGGTTGATCATCGCACCCATTGGGTGGAGGCATTTCCAACAAGAAGGGAAACAGCAGAGGTGGTAGTAAAAATTATTCTCGAACACATAATCCCTCGGTATGGGTTAGTAAATAACATCGACTCAGATAGGGGACCCCACTTTACTGCCCAAATTTTGCAGAAAACAGTTGAAGCATTAGGAATAAAATGGAGACTTCACACCCCCTGTCACCCCCAGATTTCAGGGAGAGTGGAAAGAATGAATAAGACCCTTAAGAATGTATTAACCAAATTGATTGAAGAAACCCAACTAAATTGGCTCAGGTGCTTATCCCTAGCTCTTCTGAGAAGCAGAACAAGGCCCCGATCAGACATAGGGGTTTCCCCCTATGAAATGATGTTCGGGCTTCCCTTTTTACTAACCCCTTACAGTACTGGAAGTTACCTAGAAGGAGAAACTGCAGCTCAGAGATATTTACAAACAATTGGAAAAACATTAGAAGATCTCAGGAAAAAAGGATATATTCCCCAAACTTCTCCCCTTGACTCGAATGCACACCAAATTAATCCTGGGGATTGGGTATTAATTAAGTCCTGGAGTAATAGCCCATTAACCCCAAAATTTGAAGGTCCCTTCCAGGTACTCCTCACTACCCACACTGCAGTTCGGACTGCTGCGGAAAAAGGCTGGACTCATATCACCCAGGTAAAAGGACCTGTGTCACCCCCAAGCAAGCCATCAAGCCCAGACCTTCCAAATAACTCTTCCGAGTGGACTGTAACGCCGCAACCAGGTTCACTGAAAATAACCCTCAGGAGAAAACCAAAGACTCAGTAGAGGACTAAAACAATACAGTTGACTATCAAAGACATTGAAGCACTGTGGTTGAAAGTTTGTCTGAGCATTGTAAGTTGGTATGAGTTGTAGTGTTAGTGCTATAATAGAAACTAAGTAGTAATTGTTAACATTGCTATAATAAGAGTTTAGTTGATGTTATTAAAGAATTGGTATAAGTTGTTAAATAAACAGTTAAAAGTTAAAATATTTATATAAATCTCTCTCTCATAGAGCATGCCCCGGGAAGACTAATTAAAAAAAAAAAAAATTAATTAACAACCAAGTGGGGACAGATAAAGAACTCTGAGGACTAAACCTGGAGAGCCCTGAAACCCAAGAGGCAAGGCCAGGTGAGACCAAGGAAAACCCCGAGGCAGGATGGGGACGGTTCATACTGGACTCTTGGGAGGACTGATGATAGTCCTGATGATGAGTGGACACACAGAAGGAGCCTGTTCAAAATGTTACTCTCCCATCTATGATGGGGAGAATCTACAGTCCCTGATCAGAGTTCATACCAATGTAAACCCCACTTGTTTTGACATCACTCAACTTTCCGCATGTCAGGAGGAAGGTAAGCAATACTGGATTGCCAGAAATGCTGCTACATTTAAGCAACGTCTAACTGGGGAGTGCCCTATGAGAGAATGGTTTTGTTTAGAAGAAATAAATAACTTGAAGGGAGTTGTAGACCTTGTGAAAGAGAAACCATTAACCATGAAAAAAGCTGAAATAAGTGAACCCCTCAACAAGAATCTCTTCATTGACCTGGTTGAGAAAATAAGTCATGAGTTGAACATCACTAATTGTTGGATTTGCGGGAGCACCCAAATGTCAGATGTGTGGCCCTGGGAAGGGATAAGTCTAGCACCTCTAGACATCCTGAGGTGGAAAGTAATGAAACAAGAACCCCCACGTAACAGGGAAAGGAAGAAAGAACAATGGCATCTGAAATCCAAAATAATAGGAGAGGAGTGCATAAAAAGGACTGGAAAAAGATACAAAACCTTTATGGGGAAGATGGCGTGCAAAAGGTCCTTGATAATAAAAGAATTGAGTCAGGAATGGATTCCCAGGGAACCAGACACTTACTGGTCAATTGGGAAAAAGGAGACTGGGTGTATTCATAATGAGGGATATCAACTGCATCAGTGAACTGACAGAGGGATTAACCCCTTTTGGGGAATTAGGGAAATATCTAAATATTGGGAACACCCCTTTGATACTCATAACACCTCATGGAAAGCTCCCGAGCATTTGTTTTGGATATGTGGGGATAAAGCTTACACACATCTCCCAGGAGATTGGGCAGGTAGTTGCACCGTAGGTATTATTAAACCAGTCTTCTTTTTGTTACCACGTGAATCTGGAAGCAATTTAGGAGTGCCACTATATGACAACCTAAAAAAGAGTAGCAGACCAAAGCGAACAGTAATTAAGATGGG
Organism: Riparia riparia; assembly: GCA_020917445.1. Classification (NCBI taxonomy): domain Eukaryota; kingdom Metazoa; phylum Chordata; class Aves; order Passeriformes; family Hirundinidae; genus Riparia; species Riparia riparia. The sequence goes on along the minus strand of JAIXNV010000025.1, from coordinate 10,702,349 downwards.
TAGCACCCAAACTTGGAAGAGTAAAATCTGGACTCCTGAAGAAATAATAAAAACATACGGGCCAGAAACTTGGGCTCAGGATGGGTCTTGGGGGTATCAGACTCCCATCTATATGCTAAACCAAATTATCAAGCTGCAAGCAGTACTAGAAGTAATATCAAATAAGACAGCCTTAGCCCTAGATCACATCAGTCATCAATTAGCCCAAATAAGAGCAGTGGTATACCAAATAAGATTAGCTGTGGACTACTTATTAGCAAACGAGGGTGGCATATGCAGGAAGTTTAATTCATCAGAGTGCTGCCTCAAAATAGATGACAAAAGTGAAGTGATTCGGAATATCTCCAAAGAAATCAGGAAGGTTGTATATGTAGGTAATCAAGAGTGGACACCTCTAATTAATATGGATTGGTGGGACAGCTTTTGGTCTCTGAAAGGGGCTTGGTGGAAGAAGATAGGATTCATAGCTCTGAGTGCGCTTGCAAGCCTCGTTATCCCCAGCATACTACCTTGCCTAATCCAAATTATAACCTCTGCAGTACAAGCAAGTCTCCAAATTTCCAAAATTAACGTCAAAAAGCCCACACATATGTTAAAGCTAACATCTGACTCAAAAGAACTCAGTACCGCAGAACAGATATATAACCAGTATCAAGAACTAAGAAATGTGTATGACCATGAATAAAGAATTGATGCGAGCTAAAGCTCAATCAAAGAAAAAGAGGGGGGACTGAGAGAAATGAGAAATCTCAAGGTGCCAAGTTTATAAGTTATCAACTGTCTGGTTTGCCTATTGTCAGTTATTGGTTGTTTGTATCCTCTGTTTTGTGTATCGATGTTATCTGTTATCTGTATAAGTTACCAGTTCTATGTATTAATGTTACCTGTTCTCTGTACCCCGAACCCCAGTTCTGTACTAAATATTGTACTTCCCCAGTTTCTTCCCAGTTCTCGAGGCCCCAAACCCCTTACCTTATCCTGAGTTAAGCCCCTGTTGCTCCCCTAGAAGCCTAAGCCACCACTGCCTTGCTTGCTGCTCCCCATCTGCCCATCGTGACATCGACGCCGCCCGCTTTTTCCTCAGCACCTCCCCACCTACCTGTCAACTCAGAGGCCCTGCCCACTCCTTGCCTGCTCCTGGCCTAACACCGCCCATTATAGAAATCAGGCAGGAAGGAAGTGTGGTGGACACCAACAGCCCCTAAGAACAACGAGCCAGCATGAATTTTGGGAGAATGAAAGGCAGTGCCAGGTGAGGAAAGAGCTCAGGCATCTACTGACAACTTCCAGCCATTTTCCAGATTCTCACAGTAACTTAAGAGGTCCTCGCTGAGAGACACCCCCCAGACCTGAGCAGCCTGGAATGAGACCTAGGGAACTCCCGCGGGACAAGGCTCCTGACTCTGCGGCGTGAGCAGCAGATTCGTTGTGGACCTCCTCCTCGGCGGTGCCCATTGGAAGCAGCTGTGGCGTAGGCATTCCTGAGCCTTTCCTCATAAAAGATCTAAGAAATAAAGGCATTAAAAGGAGTTAAATTGATCTCCTGCCCTTTCATTTCTAACAGCAGGACCCTCAGAACCAGAAGCTGGCATGGCAGGGAGGAGCAAAGTCCTGGAGTGGTACACGAGATGTATCAGAAACTCCACAGCTGTAGCTGGAACCGGGACACGCAGGCAGGGGTTGAAGGACTTCAGTGTAGTAAAAAGCCCTGGAGCAGTGGCACAGGCACAGGATGGGCTGGCAGCAGCAGCCCAGCTCCTAAACAGGGCAGGGAGAGGCTCCCTGGAAGGAGGAAAGAGCTGCGGGATGCCCTGAGGCACCCCAGCAGAATGTGAAGCATCCTTTGGTGAGGCAGGGTGTTAATACGGTCCCAGTGCAGCAGCTACTCTTAGGAGCAGAGCTCCTGTCATGGTAGAAGAAAGGCAGCAGGAAAAGGAATCCTGCAGTGTTGATGAATTCTTTCTACAGCAACTGCAGCCTCCTTCCCCCTCCGAATGCTGAGAGCACAAGAGAGCAAGGAGCTGCCCCAGCATCTTTTTTTCCCAGCCCAATTCTTGCTGTATCGCTGCCCCTCTGAGAGAAGCCCTCTGATTAAGAGGACTGCAACCAAGTTCCCTCCTCCCAGGTGTGGCAGCTTTTGTCTCTCTTGAGTACCTGGTCATTATTTTCTCCTAGCAACATGTGGGAGAACATTCCCTAAGAGAGGGAAACAAAAGGAAGAATCCTAAACCCCAACAATAAATATTAATTATATCCTGGGAAAATTATTTCTACTCTGAAAGTTCAAGAAGAATAATCAGAAAAGCATTTCTTGATACTAATATGTTGTCTACTCTCAGAATATTAGAGTGAAATTTTATTATCTTGACTGGACAATTGGCTTCTACAAGATCCATGATTTGGCCTCAGTTGTAAAAGGGAAAAAGGAAAGTGGGGAAAAAACGTGGGAAAAAAATTCAGGCTTTTAAAAACTTAACCAGGGTCATAAATCAGGAGTTTACAATGGAAAAATAGTTTCAAAAGCAGTTTAGTTGCAGCTCACTTAAGAACAGGTTGTTGATAATTAAAAATGTTTCTGGGGAATGTTTTTAAAGTACAGAGCTATTCTGTTTTAATGCTAACAAGTTTTCAATGAAACAGGAAATTTTTCTACAATGCAGTATCTGTAAGATTATACAGTGCAAAGGAAGCTGATTGGGGATGTAGTTCTATTCTGTAAGTGTGACTGTTTGGACTTTTTACATTTGAAACTAATGCTAACTCTTGTTAAGTTGCTGCCTTTTGAGCCAGGTTTTACAGGTTGGAGAAAGGCCACTTTGGGCTTACAAAAATGTTCTGTTAATTAGACTTGATAGGTTGGGTATTTCACAGTCAAATGACTTGTGTTCCTATACTATATCAAAATGTGTAGAAATGCTGAAATAATACTCCCCAAATAAAATAAACTCAATGTTGCATACAGTGCTTATATTAGCATATTATTTCCTGTATTTTCGTGTCCTTGTGTAATTTCTTTATTAATTATTTTGCCCATGTCATCCTTTTCCAGAGGACACTCTTTTGATCAGTATATCTTGATTTGATATAGTCTGTGGCCTTCAAATTACAGAAAAATCCCCCAGGAGAATTGGTGCACTAATGATTCATGTCAGAGAAGTCACAAATATCCCTCAGTGCAGTGATTTCAGTACTAAATAAACTCCTCTTTTACAGTAGAGATTCCACAAAGTGTAACTTGGAAGACAGGGAAAAAAGGAGAAAAGAAGAAAAAGACAAAGGTTTGCAAATAAAAATATTGCTTTGGAACAACATTTAGTCTATTTACATATATATCATGGGTTGGCACAGTCTTGTTTTCTGGTTATAGAGAAATGTGAAATGTTTTTCCCTGCCAGGACCATAGAGTGGTTTGGGGAGGGGGGGATGGGGAACAGGGACCTATCAGAAAGCTAGCCAAGATATTGGCAGCTAGTTTTGACCAATAAGGATGCCAATGTGACTTTGGAAAGGACATTTAAAACTCTCATCTTCAGGAGATCCCTCTCTTGTTTCTGAATCAGCCACATGGTAACATTGTATGTGGCGGGTGGGCCCAGTTCGGGCTCTGCTGCCCCTCTGGGTGGCTGGGCTGGGCCCAGCTGGGCCTCCGGGGGCCACTGCCAGCAAGGGCTGGCTAAGCCCCTTTCTCACAGGCTGCCAGCAGGGGAGAAGGGTGGCTGTAGCTCCGCAGTACTAACAACATGCTCAAGACTGCGGCAGAAGAGGCCAAGCCATGGCCCAGCTTAATCACCGTTGGGAGCAGAGAAAGAAAGCCTGCAGCTTCATAACAGCTCTAAGTCAAGCCGCCCTAGATGAGACCAAAGGATGGAAAAAGGGACATCTAGCAGCCTCCCCATCGGCACAGCTCTGCATTTTCTTCATCCCTGCAGCCTGGCATCTGCACATGGCCCTTGCAGGCCCAGCCAGATTTAACCCTTTCCTAGCAACATGGAGCTTTTAAAGCACACCTATTCGTTAAGAGAAGAAAGAAAACAGAGGGTAGGTAGAACAGACACCATATGAAGTCAGTAGATTAAAAGTGAAAGAACTGATAATATTGGAATAGGATTGAAGAAGTGGACATTTTTAGCCAGACTTCTCTGGGGTAAACTGTGGAGAAATGGACTGTTCTTTGTAGCATCTTAGTTTTGTTGGGAGAATGCTAATTCTGATCAAAATTGAGGACTGATGTAATTGAGATATAATTGAAAACTTTAAAGTCCCTGCTCCTGGATCAAAAGGAGGTCTCAGCCTTTGAGATGATTTTAGAATAGAAGAAGTATTTGTAAATAGTATTGTAAATAGTACCCCAGATACACAGTCTGCAAAAACTTCGGGCGGTTGCAGATATGTGCCAATAAAAGCCACTAGACTATTATGTCTTGTAGCAAAAGTCCTCATGAAAACCCTAGAGAGACTCTTCTCCTAAAGTAATGAATGGTTACATTTAAATAGTGAAACTGACTGAAGTTGTGTCTTTCTATGTTGTTTAATAAGAAAGTTAATAGTTTGTAAGGGGAGGGAAGAGTGTTTTAAAGTTTAATTCTGTTTTAGTTTAAGTTTGTGGGTTTGTTTTGTTTTTTTTTCCAATTATTTTTCCAATTTTTCCAATTATTTTAATGTGTGTTAATAAAACTATTTTTGTTCATTTTTAAGCTTAAACCTGCTTTCCTTTTTCTCCTAATCTCTCCCTCCCACAGAAAAAGAATAAATACTAAAACCTCTACATTAGTTGGTGTTTCCACCCTGTTTCATTAAATTAAGACCATTGCAATATATCAAGTGAAGAAGTCTGTGAATTAGTATTCTAATATTATTCTCACTGTTATTAAAGTTAGGAAGAAGAAAAAAATATCAAGAAATATATATGGAAATAAATAAACTCTGGAGTAGTCTATACAGATAAATAGTGCTTAAAAATGGATAGATAATACCAACTTTGTAAATTTCTCTGTGAAAGTTACGTAACAAACTTATTTGACTAGTGAATAGCAGAATTTTCATATACTGATGGCTACAAAGCTTTTTTAGCAAGAAATATAAATGATACTGACAGAAAACTAATCAGTTGTTCTAATAGGGAAAAGTATATTTTGGATTTTGTTCTGGTGAACTGAAATTATATTTATAAAAGTATTGGAAATTTAAGAAAATCATCTAAATGAAAATTTCCAAAGATAGTAGCATTAAGCCTCTGTAGCCCAATGCTTAATTAAGCAAAGAGCAGATTGATTGGCACAGAAAAAAAACCCCTCAAAATGGTAAACAGTCTTTGCTTTTTGCATAGACTTTCATACATTTGATAAATTTATTTTTGTGATTTTAGATGGCAGAGACTCATTTTCATTAAATTTGTTTACCATAATTATGGGAGGACTGTCACAGTACCCATTAAGTTTGATACATTTGTGTGAGTTCCTACTTCTCTCTGCCTCCCAGAATTTTCATTCCAGCCGAATGCTGGTGTTCCTTAGCTGTACATCTGGTACAGTGTTTCTGACAGAAACATCACTCCACAGGGACAGAATGTGCCATCTGTATGACACACTCGGTATCTAATGGTTTAAGAGCTAGAGACACACGAATGCCTGAAAAAGTACATTTTCCTGGTTGCTATGTTTTTGGTCTCTGATGTACATTTTACCAACAAAGTATTTATTGCACAATATTGCAGCTCTGTGCTCCTGTTTTTGTAAATATGGGAAAGAGAGAGTGGACTTTAACATCCAGTATGTCCTTGTTATATTTAGCTGAAGGCAAAAGCAAAGAAGAGAAAGGTTAAAAACCCCTCACAAAATAGGACCACAAGAGGTAATAATCTTCTCAGCAGAAGAGCTGATTCTAATAGAAATGTAATGTGAAATCATTTTGAGAAAAGAAGAGTGTACAAACAGACGTTTACCACTGTCTATAAAACATGTAAGTATTGCCCTGAGCTAAAGTAGTTAAAGGGATGAGCCAACATTTCTCAAAAAAAAACCCATTAGATTTCTAATGTAAGTCACAATAAAATACATTTTAAAAGACATTTCTTATGCCTAAAATCAAGACTTCTGCAAGATTTTTGCAGTCTCTTGATCTTCGCTGTGATTATGAAGTACTGAAGATGTAGAGAAACATAAGCCAAACTGAGCCTGGTGAAACTGTATGGGAAAGATTTTCTGCATAAATCTAACTCCCTTTTTTTAAGAGAAAATGTCACTTTTGAGGTTCTAGCCTTATAAAGGGGAAAACACTTCAATTCTAAGCAAAAAAAAAGTGTTGCTGGAAGGTAGAAAGCTTTCAATGGCCTTTCTGGGTTTTTGCTTATTTTTCCTCTTTTGAATTCCCACTGTTCATGAAGAACCAGTTTTTATTCATTGTTTACATTAAGGTTTATAGATACATGCTCTGGAAAAAAGCATAAGCTTAAAGTGCCCATCATTTTTCTTAATATTTAAGATGAAGACTTCTAGTTAGAAATGCAGTTTTGCATAGCAGGAGCAGCAGCAGCAGTCCTGGGCTATTTAATTTTTCTAATGACCCTGCCTGTGGCTTCTTTTTTTTCCTCCTTCAGCCTTTATAGGCAATAAACCAAGGAACACTTCTGTTAAAAATGGATGGCTCATATGGTCTTGACTTTGTTCCATGGAGACTAAAAAAATAACAACAGAACTGAGAAATTTCTCTAAAAACAGCTAGTAGAAAAGTAGCTTATGTGATAATTTGGTAGCCAGTATTATTATTATTATTGCCCGGGTATTAATAATGTATGAAATACAGTAAAAGAAAACTATAATTGAGACATTCAATGCCAAAATTGTCAGTCCGGGTTTTAATTATTGTAATTCAATGTAGCATTTAAGACTTTTAGAGCTTATCTTAGATTTTGCTCATGCAGAGATAAATCTATTTAGGGAATTACATTCTGCAGTAATTGTATAGAGAAACTAATTTGAATATTACTACTGATGTAAGATCTGTATTAAAATTTGGCATTAGCAAAACAACTGTTGTTACTCTTGGTCTAGTTAATTTGTTTAGTTTTTCAACTTTTATGCCAGTTCACTTTTGCTCCTTGGTATATTTACTCTGTGGTGTGATGATGAAATGGATTTTGAAAATCAATGACTGATTCTGAGTATCATTCTCTTCTTGGCAACACAATATAACATGTCATGAAGGCAGAAGTAATTTGGTGTTTGATGTTTAGTCTGCAATAAAAGGCATATTTAAAGCTTCTTAAACACCTGAAAATAAAAGCAAACAAATCAAATTTGAGAACATTTTTTTCTTAGTTTTGCATGTACTTAGAAAACATTGAGTTCACCAAAATGTCTACTAGAAACAAAATCATAATTAATAATTAGAACATTTTATTTTTCTTTCTTTAGCAGAGACCTTATTAAGGTGAGTGCTGACAGGGACATATAAACTGATGAACTGTTAGGTTAGTTTCATCAGTGACAAATATTCATGCTGATGGTGTGATCCTAACTTCTTTTTCCTGCCCCTCTTCTTTTCTCCAAAATGAAGGATAAATGCATACTGCACTGGTGTAGGGAGTAAATCATTCCTATTTGGAATGAGCAAATGTTCTCATTGGAAGTTTATTGCTGCTCTCCTGTATCATTTACACTTGTGCTGTCATCCAGAGGAACTGGAGACAGAACTGTTACCAGAGAAATGAAGTTACTGTGTTGGCTGAGCAAAAACAGAGCTGTTCATTCACCCTTTTAATGTGAAGGACAAACTAGAAGTCATGGTCTTGTTGTCTTTCTGTTGCATATATAAAGTGTCATTATGTCATAGAGCTTTTTGCAAATGCAGAAGGACTGGCTTTTGTAATGTCAGGAGTAAAAGGAAAATTGCTTACCTTGTATTTTAATGAGGTTAATATTAGCTTGAATGTACTTTGATTGGTCTAGAATAGAATAAAACATGAGGTTATCCAACTGGATTATTTTTTGTGTAAGCATTCCAATGTAGGACAGCTAATAGCAAGCAAATGACAGAAACACGTCAAAGTAACAGAATAAATTGCTTCTGATCCTCAACATCATCTCAGAATCTATAAAGAGCCTTATCTTCAGAAACAAACAGCATGAATTTTGATGCAGAAGTATTGCTCATTATTTATGAAAGCTAATGATCACTGTATAGCATTCTCCGGTATAACAGGTGGCTTGGTACTGACTGAGTTGATTACACATCAGAAGCCACATAGAGTTGATACTACATGGCAGACCTGGGAGAGATACCTTTAGGTGCAAATCTTTCACTTTGGGAGTAAACTGCCCCAGGGCTTGATCTAGCACTGGTCACAAGCAATGTATTTTTCTAGATACTTAGTTCTTGTATTTAGCTGTGTCAGCTCTGACTTAATACTGTGCACTGTGCCATAGGCACACTCAAGGAAATGCTAAAGCTGAAAAATATCAGAAAAAAAATCTGACAGAAAAATCTTCCAAAAGGTCTTTGGAAGTTGATTCCAGCTATAGTGACTGCCCTGGTAAGTGGGTCTTGACTTCCCCCAGGAAAACAAGCTTAGAACATTTTCTGCCAGTGACCTGTGTGAAACAGAGGCAAGGAAATATTTGTTGTGTTTCTATGCCCTTAGTTTATGTTGCAGAGAAGATCATAGCAAATTCTAAATTTCTATAGTTATATTTTAGGTGTGGCTTCTAGAGGTGGGATGTTGAAGTGTCTTGATTTTGAAAGACAATTGTCTGCTAGGGAAAGCTAGACCCTCCCTTGGAATGGAGAATGGAAGACCCCTTCCCTCCAAATTACTTTAATTTTGCAATTAGGAGCTTTCAGGCAAAGATATGGGAAATAGGAGTAACAGTTCTTTACTAGGAATATTTTTAAAAAGGAAAATACAAATGTAGTAGTACAAAAAACAAGCAAGGAAGATCTTGGAAGGATCTGGAAAAAAACCCCCTGACAAAGTCAGGGATAGGACCTGGCACCTTTGTGGTCAGAGTGTTGGAAGCAGTCCAAATAAGTCCTCCTGGAGTAACAGATGCGGTTCTGTGGAGTAGAGATGGTCCTGTAGAAAGTTCAGTGGTGACAAGATGGGTCCAGTCTTCCTCCAGGAATCCAGTGGAAAAACAGGATCCCTTCTGTCCTTCAGTCCCAGTTTTTCTCTAGCTAGGAACAGCTGGCTCCTCCCCCACTGGATGGAGCATCTCACAATGGGATGCTGGAATTTGTCATGTCATTGGTGGGCCCTAATGGCCCATTATCAGAAGATGTCCCCCAGGAGGATGGAGGGGTGGTGAAAGAGATAAGAAACACTGCCCCACCTGGTTTTAATGGTTGGGCCATTTTCAGAAGGCATCCTCCTCCCTCCCCCCTGGGGTAAGGAGGATAACACATGTCGCAAAACTCATGCGGGGTTGTTGTCATATACATGAGGAAACAGCAGAAAGTTTTCAAAATGAAGCCTTTGTGTGATTGTACTTTGGCCTGCTCTCTACCCCAGAACTGATCTTGAGGGACAAAATGTTGACATCAGTGGTTTGAGATTTAATCCATTAAAAATTGAAGATAAAAAAGAGACTTAATATTGTGATATATGTCCTAAAGTTAATTCGTGTTAAAAGTTATAAGATGTAATTCACCCTCTATAAATATAAGTTTTATTTCTAATCAAATATACTATGGGTTAACGGAGACGAAAGCTGCACAGAGAGGGGTACAAGGAATTTTCTTTTGCCAGAGATTACACAGGAGGGACACGAGAAACTATGCTAAGAATTACACAGGAGGGACACGAGGATACCTCTGCTGGGAATCGTTAAGGGGAGAACAAAGACAACAGAAAAGGGAGATGGAGAACCCGGAGAACCAAATGATTACATCAGATCGTTATCTCATCTGTCTCCTCCCGACATTAACATCTCTACACAGCACCTGGACACAACAATCAAGGACATTGTCTTCCAGAGCAAATCCATTCAACCACATCAGAACCCGAACATGAATATCTAATGAGGCTGCTTCCGAAGGGGGAACCTTGGAGCCCCGATTTTCTCTCAGTGATCCAGTGTATAAAAAGGGACAGCTCCAAACCAGAGATGTGAACTTGGGGGGTGACATACTGACAGAGTGTGTTACTGCGTTCACCCAGCGACGATCCCGGGCTCGACGCTGTCCTTTTAATTGTGGCTATCAGGGACTGTCATTTTGTCTCTCAATAAAATTCTAAAATTTTGATTTATAAAATTTGGTCCATCGTATTTATTACAATGTGAGTGGCAAAATAGTTTGATCATTAAATTGAGCCGAGAGCCATATATTGTTATGCTTGCAAATTCTTATTTAGGGATGGCATGTTCTTGGATTATTTTTTTCCTTGGAAAAACACTGACTTGCAAATTGCTAGCAGTATATTAAGAATGAATTTGATTCTCCTCAATCTGTGCTCATGAAATTTTCTTCTTGTCTTCTCAATATGTAAGGGAAACAGATAAAATTTCAATCAAACACCATTTCTTTTATAAACCAGTGCCTGCATTTGAGTACAATGTTTACCCTAAAATACTCTACCAATACTGACAGCAAGAAATTGAATGAAACTGATTTTTCTAGAATTAATGCTAATCAGTGTGCCTCTGTAAACTTATATTTATACTAGCAGTTGATAGTGATTCTGCATATGTATCTGTGAAAATGAGTGCATCATTATTTATGTTACCTGTTTTGAAAATTGTCTCCCATGGTTTTACCAGGAGAAAATAGCTCACAACCAGCATATTCTATGTCAGTTGCTGAAGGCCTTGCAATATGCCTGCTCAACCTTACAACCTATTAAGCTGGTAGGAGAAAATTTAACCCCAGACTGAACCACTATGGATGGTTCCTCCTATAGAGAGGGAGTAAAAGTTTGGAGCAAGAGGCCACTATGTATCTTAGAAAAAAATGAATCAAATCCAAAGAATGTGTATGAATACTATAGAGACCAAATATCTGTTCTTTATGTGTAGCTTTACCTGCTTTGTATTGTAGGTGTTTAACATCCAACATGTCAGACAGGAAAGAACAGAGTACAGTGTGCTCCTGAGAACAACTCAGTTATTCCTGAGAAAAATTCTTCCAAGCTCCAGGAGGGGTCATTTTTAAAAAAAGCCTTCTAGTGCTTTGATAAAAGAAAGTGAATTAGATGGTGTACCTGTCAGTGTATTTCAACTAATTTTCCATTTAGCAGGGAAATGGGAATAATTGGAGCATTGCAATTCATTTTTCATGAGGAAAAGGCACATGAAAAGCTGTAGTCATGTTCTAATAAAGATAATTATCATATAATACAATTTTATAATTTCAATATAATATAATTCAATATAAAATACAATATAATTCAATAATTCAGTACAATATAATTCAATATCATACAATACAAAATAATACAATACAATATAGTATAAAGAATTTCAAATATCTGGCAATTATTTAGATTTAAAAATCTGCTACTTGCATATCACACTTTGAAAAGTCAATTACTTTCTTCTGTTTAGTTCAATAATTTACTGCAAATTGCGGTCATAATGGTACCCATTTGCAAAAGTTCATTGAGTTACTGAGCTCTTATGTACACCTGCTTCTTTCAGGTTTTTATTAATAGATATACTAGAATTAAAGGGATTTTTTATCTAGGTTAGTATTCACCCTCTGTTGCTCTGCCCAATCTAGAGTCATCTCTTAATTGAGACTTACTCTGTTCTTCAAAGGTAATCAGAGGTAAAATAGTAACAAGAGAAGGTGGACTTACATATTACTGAGTAAAAATTCCCTATCAAAATAAAACCTTCAAGATTCCAAAACATTGGTAGTGGGAAGGGGGGGGGGGGGGGAAGAGAAGTTGCTGGGTGTCCTTTCAATTTTCTCCCTTCCGAACTAATTATTTTTCTCATACTGACTTAGCATGAGACAAACTGGATTAAAAAGGTGGAACTGTTTGGAAAAACTGGGCTGCAAATAAGGTAAAGTAATATTTTATCTTCCTATTATTAAAATTTTAATTATAAGCATTAGTATATACCATTCAATGAAATATCAGACACTGTCACTGAATTAATTGGTCAGGACATGATCTGAAACACTTTTATGTTTACTGTCACGTGTTTCTATGTGAATTCTATGTGCTACTACATATTGCAGCTGATTTTTTGAGGACTGTAGAATCTAAAGTTTTCAGTAATTTAATGTTGGGAAACTCACAACTGGACTACTGAAGTTATTTCTCTACCTGGATTTGCCCTTTGAAGAGTGGTTTATTTTTTAATCAATAAGGAATATTTCAAGATGATCTTATCAAATTATCATCTTGTATGCCTGTCCTGATACATGCAGCAACCTGGCCCAAAGTGGTATTACAATCACAAGGTCAGCATGTCAGAAACATAGCCTGAAGAACGCTGCTTCCCTTGTGATTGGAACTCTAGATAGCTAATTAATTTGCTGCCTATTAGGCATTAAATTTTGGACAGTTAGCCATGGTATGTTCTCTAACCCTATCTGATACTGTAATTACAATGGCAAACTGTTAGGAAATAGCTTTTATGTTTACACTTCAATGTACAGAGAAGTGCTCTATGAAATGAAGTCCCTACCATCACAATATGTTATATATATGGCTTTAATGCTGTGCTGGCTTGAAAGCAAAACCAGTGACAGACTCCCAAGTCAGAAAGGGTAAAAAACAAAACAAAACAAAACAAAACAAACAACAACAAAAAAACACAACAACAAAAACCCACAAAAACCCCCAAAAAACCAAACCAAAACAAAACCAAACACGATAGTACAAAAGATCACTGACAGAGTCAGAATACAACCTGACACCCTGTTAGTTAGGGTGGTGCTAGCAGTCCAGATAAAATGGTCTTGAAGCAGTGATTCCATAGAAAGGTCTAGTAGCTCTTGTCCTCTGGGAATCCAGTGGGTAAGGCTGCCTGTGCTATCTCAAATCCCAGATTATATCCAGGTGGGAATGCTTGGCTCCTCCCCCTGGGCAGACCATCTCACAATGGGCTGATATCATTTTATCAGTCTTGTAATGGGTCCTTGATTGACCATCAATCAGATGGTCAACCAGGAGATAGCTCCTGGAGGGAGTTTCCTATGAGTCATGCAGAAAGACAGTGATGACCCATTAACCGGAAATAGTCCTCAGGGAGGGGGCAAGAGAAACACCACCCAACCTAGTTTCAACAGCTCATGTAGATGGTGATAGAATACATACTTTGAGCACATCTTACATTGTAAACTAGGACAAATTCCTAAGGCATTTTTTTACTCAGGCTTTCCATAGGAATGTTGATCACCTATAAATATCCACCAGAGCATAAAAAGAAACAGTTCAACCATTCTACTCCTCTGTATAATGCTAATAATTTAGGTTAATTTGTTAGGAATCTTATTTTCTCAGTATTTTTTTTGTTTTTCACAGTTTTATAAAATTTTGCAGATAGAGGTAAAAATGGAAACAATGAAAATATTTCTTTCTGATGTCCAACACATTTTCATACAACATATTTCAGTATTTGGGAAAAAAAAAAAAAAAAGGCATAGAAAACACAATTCATTTTTCATCTGTAGATCAATAAATTAATCTTTCCTATTTGTTTTGTGGCTCTTAGGGATATCTGGACTGACAAATACTGTACGGTACAAAGAGCTCCATCAGAGCAGTATTTAAACACAAGTTTATACAATGGCATATGGAAAAAAAGAAGACAATGAACAAAGAATCCTTTCATTAAACAAAAGCTCTCAATACCAGGATAACTAATGTTTGCTTGCAAGGATTTTTATTTCTTTTATTTTAGCAGAATGGAAAAATAAATCCTCCTTTTTGTATTTAATTGGGAAAAGCAATTAAGATTTTACTGTTCCTGTTTATGAGTTCAGTTTTGCAAGGTCTACTTGCAAAGAGTTTCTGAATGAAAGTACATCTGCAGTACTAGTTAAACAAAGAACAAGAGGCAAGCAATACATCTAGGCTCAGCACATGAAAATCATGTCATAATAATTTTCCTGAGAATACCATGTTACCAAAACCAACACATAGCTACAGACTACTGCATGTAACAGAAAATTACGAAAATGATTGACACAATTGCATACCAGGTCCTCTACTGGTTTGTATCATGGTTTATATTAGAGTTTTAATGCAATTTTGTACAAGAAATACATGCTCCTCATGTATTTTCATCCTCTTTCATGCTATGAAAAACCTGTCAGTTCAATGCTGTTTGATATGGACTCAAGTTTGCAGCAAGTCGTGAGTGTAGGAAGGAATATCATGCAGCTGTGATAAACCAGAACAGAACAAGTGATGAAGTAAAGAGCATCAGAGACTGAATGTTGTAATTTATGGCTTAAATAGCTTCATGAAGAATTTTTGCCTATTACAGCAAAACTGTATTGCAAAAGCTGCAGAGAAACCACCACACCCTGAATAGACCCTCTGACTGAAGCCCTGAACTACCCTCTAATGGAGATAAGATAAAGTGACTCAGGTCTGGGCTGGGGGAGAATACTTTCACAGAGAAATCAAGTTTAGCACCTCCGGGATGGAGACCACACCCCAGGGCTATCAGCTGCCAGGCTTGCACAGACCCTCACACCACAGGTGGTAGGGGGAAGGAGAGGTTTTTGGGTGTGTGGTAAAAAAGCCTCTGATCCAAGGCAGTTAACAACCATCCTCTGCAGTGCAGACCAGTTTACCTGTGCAGCTTCTTCACCCCAGAAAAAGCCACATCCTAGGTGAAGGGCAGTGGAGGGGGTGTCATGGCCCATGAAAGGCCAGCCCCCCAAAGGGGTCCCCAAAACCTGCACCAGAGTACTGCAATTGATGCCACAGATTCACAGTGTTGCAAGGGACAGTGGCAAATCCACCTTCCCCAAGGGAGGTACCTAGGCATTGCCATCTGGTCCAAACTTATATTAATCCCCAGAATTTTTGGTGTGGCGAGTTGTGGGGGACTCTCACCACCAAGAAGACCAGATGGAGGAGAGCAACGAGATGTTGTTGGGACCCCCAGCAGGGTGATATACTTCCGCCTAACCCATGTCACTCTCTCTCTGTTCCCCCCCTTCCCCCCCACCCCATGCATGCCTCTTTTTCATTTTTTCTTTATTTTCTCTTTTGTATTTTTCTCTTACTTTTTCCCTTCCTTTCCCTTTCCCTTCCCCTTCTCCTTCCTCTCTCCTTTTTTCATTTTTCTTTTTCATTTTTCCTTTTCCTCTCGTGCTCTTTTTCTTTCTCTCTCACTCTCTTTCTGTCTCTTCTACTTTTTCTTTTTTTTTTTTTTAATTTTTTTTTTTTTTTTAAAACCAATGTCTAACCTGTTTTGTTTGAATCATGTTTGTTGGGTATATTTCAAACTTTTCTGGGTCCAATCCATTTTATTCATGGAGGCTATGTTTCCTTTGGTCTTCTGTGTTAAACCAGTTTGTAACAAAGAGGAAGAGCAGAATAGGTTGTTGTTGTTGTTGTTGTTTTTTGTTGTTTTGTTTTGTTTTGTTTTGATTTGTTTTGTTTTGTTTTGTTTTGTTTTCCTGGTGTCAAATCAGGTCTTCAAAAAGCCTCTGCTGGAGGTCTATACATCTGGAAGTGAAGGCATTCCGAGCTTTGAACTGTTCCCCTATTCAAAATCAATTGTTAGGCCATAGGAAAGAGGCAGAGAAGCAGAGGGTAGTGTGGAAAAATTATTTTGGTCTTGAGAACACCAGAGTGTTTTAAATCAAGATTTCTGTTTAAGTGTGCTAACTTAAATGGACAGGAAACTTACATAAATATATGCAGACTTACAGGATGATGGTTTTTCTTGGACATCAAAGTGATCATGCTTATCTATTTGAAAAAGCCAGCACTATTTAAATAAAAAAATAAACTCTTCCACTCATTTACCAGTAGTCCTGGTATACCAGGGAGGTCCCAAGCATCCAGAAGTTTACAAATGTTACACCCTTACACCTTATAAAGAATGACTCGGAAGGATGATGTGGGGAACTTTAAGGCTGTCAGTCTGACCTTGGTGCCGAGGAACATCAGGGAGCAGATCATCTCGAGTGCCATCATGCAACATGCACAGGACAACCAGGCCTGGCCACCATGAGTTTAGGAAAGGCAGGTCTTGCTTGGCCAACCAAGCGATGACACAATGATCTGCTTAATAGATGAGAGAAAGGGTGTGGATGTTGTTTTGACTGTGAACTTTTGTGCGGTCTTTGACACTGTTTCCCACATAATTCTGCTGGAGAAACTGGCTGTTCATGGTGTGGACAGACGCACACTTTACAGGTAAAGAACTGGCTGGATGACCAGGCCCAGAGAGTGGTGGTGACCGGAGTTACACTCGGTTGTTGGCTGGCCGCCAGTGGTGTTTCCCAGGGCTCAGTGTTCCTCAATGACTGAGTGGCCAACCCTGTTTAATATCTGTCACCTAGACAAAGGAATTGAATGAACAATCAGCAAGTTTCAAATGACACCAAGCTGAGTGAGTGTGTTGATCTGCTGGAGGACAGAAAGGCTCTGCAGAGGAACGTGAACTGCTTGGATGTGTGGACCAAGGCCAAAGGAGTGAGGTTCAACAAGGCCAAGTGCTGGGTCCTGCCCTTGGGTCACAACAACCCCTGCAGTGCTACAGACTGGGGCAGAGTGGCTGCCTGGTCGAAAAGGACATTGGGACACCAGTCAACAGCAGCTGAACATGAGCCAGCTGTGCTCAGGTGGCCAAGAAGGCCAAGGACACCTGGCCTGTGTCAGCAGCAGTGGGGTAGCAGGAGCAGGGCAGTGACAATTTTCCTGTGCTGGGCACTGGTGAGGCCACACCTTGAGTGCTGTGTCCACCTCTGGGCCCCTCAGTTTAGAAGGACATTGAGGGGCTGGAGCATGTCCAGAGAAGGGAACAGAGCTGGAGAAAGGTCTGGAACAAAAGTCTAATGAGAAGCAGCTGCGGGAGCTGGGGGTGTTCAGCCTGGAGAAAAGCAGGCTCAGGGCCTTATTGCTTTCTACACCTACCTGAAAGAAAGTTCTAGTGAGGTGGGAGTTGGGCTCTTATCCCAGGCAATTAGCAAAAGGACAAGAGAAAATTGTGTCAAGTTATTCCAGAGAAGGTTTAGATCGGATATTAGGAATGATCTCTTTAACCTTAACAATTCTATGATTCTATGACTCTAGGTCCAACAAAAATCCAATGGAGAGAGAGTTTTATAATAAAAGGACATGAAAATTCTCTTGGTCTTTCCACAATTCAAATTATTCATCTATCAAATACAGATGCTGCCAGTAGCAGTATAGTTACAATACATAAAAAGGAAATTTGAAAAAATATATTAGTAAATCAGAAAAACAGATGAAAACATTTTAGAAAGAACCAAGTTTTTGTTTTTGAGACAAGGGTAGATGTAAACAAAAGTAATATCTGATACTGACAGATATATAGCAACCTTAAAGTGAGGGATTTTTTTTTTTTTTTTCCCCCCTGCTAGACATAGAAGGTGATGTTAGTGATCTGCAAAACAGGAAGGGCAAGGAAGGAGGCAGACTAACACCCAAGTGCCTCTCTGAGCTAACGTCAGGTATGAAAGCAGGGTTCCTCAATGATCACAATGTAGTTCTCCTTTTTCCGATGGAGAGCCTGTTACATTTCAACATTGGAGGTCCAGATGTGGCAAGCTTATGAAGTTCTGGAACTGTCTTCTATTGCTGATGTTATCATTAGTCATCTATGGTTCCTAACAAATATGTTACATATAATTTTTTTTTTTTTTTAATCTGTTCATGCTGACAGTTTCCTGTACTACGTCTGCTTATATATTTATGGCTATGGATGTGGAGATATGGATAGATACATCCAGATTTTCTTATGTGCCTCTAATTTATATACCAATATTTCCATCTTCAATAAAACATCCACCCGCAGCTACAAATGTGTCAAGACATATAAGAGATATGTATTCACTTATCCCTTGTATAAATAGATAAATCACAGTAATGCAACATATGATCCAGCACAGCTACCTATCTAGGTATCTGTTTCAGGTCAGAAAGAGACTACTGTGAAATTGCAGTGATAGCAATGAAATGCTGTTTTTTGAAAAAAACATCTATTGATGATGATGATACACAGTGGATATAAGACTTTGTTAGTATTCTCCTGTGGAAGACAACTGTATTTTGAAAATAAATAAGAAATGCAAATTAATAAATCAGAATATAAAATTATATTATTTGAATTATGATTTTAAAGAGTTAAGATTTTAGCTAAGGGTTAGAAGCAATTTATATTGATCATGATGTAAGTTAGATCAGTAAATGGTAGGTTAATGATTATTAGATGCCCAAGCTAGAGCTAACTGTTATATTATGAGCTTGTTTATAGAAAAAGTAGAGTAAGTGAACCATCATAAGAACAGATTGAAACCAGTAAGAACAATGGCCAGCACCTGGACTTCATATCAATCAATCACGAAGCAGGGGACCTTGGACAGTGCCAGAGGGTCACAGAGACCTGATGAAGACTCTCCTGACTTCATCCTTTGAGATCACTGACCCAGTTTGAGACCACCAACCAAATTCAAGAGAAGAACTGTGCACGCGTGAAGGACTGATAGCCTCATTTTAATAGAGAGCGGGGATGGGAGGTGCTGGGGTTATGCATATGTATTGTATGTAAGATCTTGGAAAATAAATAGAGAGCGAAGAGCCTTGTTCAGGGCGGCCACGCCTTTCGGAGATGACTCGCGTGCCGCCCACCGTTGAATAAACATACCACTTTCCAACTTAAATTAGTTAGAGGGTCTTTGTCCGTGACTGTATTAGTTCATAATGATTATTCTTGTTATCATACTAGCTTTAGGAAGGTTGAATCATATCAGGTTCAGAAAATATCTTTAATAAGAATATTTCATTTGATTAATCACCTTTCAGAAAAAAGTTCTTCTGGACAGCATGACCTACTAACAGTGAATTACAGCTCTAAGGTTTCAGATACAGAATTGAAGCTTCAGCTGGCTGCAATGCCAAACAAAAGGCAAACATGGTTTGTGTATGACTTTTTTTAACTATGCTGAAGGTACAGATTCCTCTGTAGATTTGCACACTGAGAACAAAACTAGCACAGAAAAATGAGACATTTACCCTGGGGGGCTACTGTTAGAAGGATTTTAGAGTAATAGAAAAAAACAGCTCTTCAGCACATCTAAGTCCTGTTCAAAAGGAAAGTAAAATGTTAATGATTGGTTGTATACCCTGTGAGGAAGTGTTTGGGGTTAAACCATCTACACAAGTTAATAGTGAACAGATGTATGGAATTTCTCTTTTGTCGGCTGACTGTTTAAAGAAGAAGGTAAAAACTGTATTTGGTACAACAACTTCAGAATGGATGAGGCAGTATTTTGGTTTTGCTGATTTTCTGAATCCATTTATTGCATCACTTAAATCTATCAGTATCCACTTTGGAAATGTGAAAGAAATCAATGTTAGTTCCCTCAGAGTTAGCATTTTATTTGGAGCAGCAGTGCATTTTGAAGTGAATCTCTCAATCATTTCCAGTTACTGAGAATTGTTTCAATTCACAGACCTTTGGTGTGTCTGAAGTAATTTCTTAAAATAAACCCTTGAAACTGCAAATGTGGTTCCAGTGTGCACCAGATGTGTTCCAGTGTTTCACTGATATTTGAGGGTTTGACTGGTTTTTTGGACAATAATGCTACACTTATACAGTGTGCTGTACCAGAAGACCAGACTAAAAGTGTCTGAAGAAAAGGCCCTGAGCAGTAAATAATGTAGTTGTTGTGTCAGGCACCAGCTGCTTCAACATATGGATCTCCTTCAATTTCACTGAAGTAATGTAAACATAACACAGGCACCCCAGATTACTCAAGACAGTTCTAGATAACCAAACAGGTCAGGAAGTGAACTATAGATTGAGGTACAATTTAAATTTCTACCATAAGTAACATCCTAAGTATTCTGGTATCAGGGTAATATGTCTGGGATGGCCAGAATCACTCCTTGTAATTGCAAAATGAATTTGAAGATCACACATCAGAAATCTATTAATATAATCTAGTCTAAGTGGGTGTTGGAAGAATATATTTAATATCTTAGCATCATTACTTTATAGATGGCATAAATATTATTACTCTATGATAAATTCACTGCTGCATTTTAAGTAATATTTCCATTTTAGATTGGATTTTAATCTCTGTGGCCACAGAGATTAAAAGACTTTGCACCAGCAAAACTTTACTATAGTGGGTGATTCTGCATCCTGGCAATGAACAACGCATGCCTAAATTTGGTAATTTTATGTGTAAGAACATATTTAGGCTGTTTAAATACTTAGGATTGACTCTTTCATCATCTAGTGTCAAATGCAATTATGTTTTTTGAAGTAGATCAGGGCCTCCCAAAATGAGAATTGAGAACACCAATACCATTATATTCAAATGGGAAGCAGTTGTCAGATAGTAACAACTTTGACAACTGCCAATAAATGTGAAAAGATTTCCGTGAGCTAAACTGTCTGATATTATTAATATTTTGAGCCATCATGTCTCAGAAGTGTCTTAATTGTAGGTTTAACAATTTGAATTGCACCAAATTAAAGATCCTTATTTTTATTAGTTGAGATCATATACATTTTCAGGATTTCATTTTCAGTATGAATAGTTTGTTTTATTTTTTCAGAAAACAAGTTTGAGTGCAGCTATGAAAGGAAGAGTGTCATGAAAGAAAATAGATTCTTTTCCTAAAACCAAGAATTAGAATACTGCTAATAGGTGTGAAGAAGGATAGTATAGTTCTTCTAATATTTTCTGTATAATTTTTTTCTGTGTTTTTGAGAAGATATTTTAAGTTAAGAGTGGAGACTGGAAGGATTGAGATCTCTACCTAATGAACTTGTTATCAACAGAAATAAGAGTTAAGTCCTTCTGAAATGAAAAAAAAATAAAAATTGTTCCACCCTAATGGGGAGAAATGTAAGATATGATTATGGCACAAACTTCACAGATTGAATTAGTGACATATTAATGAAGAGAAAAAGAATTGTGGGAATCATGAACCCATGACAAATATGTCATCCTTTTTGGGAAACTCACAAATGATGTCTCCCCAGGAGACTAGAATAAGTGTGATTAGATCAGCATTGCTTTTCTTTTCCCTACACTATAGTCTTTAAAATAATTAAAGAATAATGCTGAATCCTGAACGTCTTTTAAGATTTAACTTCCTCAAGCTATTCACTGAGCTGCTCCTTTGTGGGGTAGTACAGTGATACTTCTCTGCCAATATCAATGCCAATTAGGTTTGTGTAGAGTACCTACCATTCTATTTTACTAGGGACAGGATTTTTAATCTGGTCAGGTATTTCCTTGTGTTCAAGCATATATTTTTGCCAGTAAGACTTCAAGTCTTCCACGTGTTCCTGAATGACAAAAATGTACACGGTTATTGTTCAGTCATGAGAGTTGTAAATAGTCTGTTCTTTGCTAGAGTGATTTTGTTTCATTAGCATATATTAAAAAAAGAAATCATAATAAGGCAATGTTGCATGATATGTATTTACCTTATTGTTATAAGAATCTGAGAATTTATGGGAGCTGGTGAGATCAGTGAATGAGTGAGGAAACAGGATCATATTACTTTTTGTGATGGGAGCTTCAGCGAAGGTAACTTTTCCCAGTTGGCTTGGTGGCTTGCATACTAGATTGAAGTGGAATTTTTTAGGCACTCGTCTTCAAAGAAAGACTAGTGCCTGAACAAGTATCATCATATTAGTCAGAATTTTATTTAGATGCTAGCAAACAAAACAAAGTGTGGATACAAAGGTGAAAGAAGATGCCTAATTTAGGAAGTTTGGAAAAGAATAAGTAAGATAAGAGATCGTAATATTCCATGTCTGCACATTATAGCAAAGTAATCCCCCAGTACTAGTAAATTTTGGTTACCTGCATAAATACTGTAAGCTTGCTGTATTATTTTAATATTTGCCAATCCTACCACACAGAGTCACTAACACAACTGAGAGAAAGACCTGCTCTCTTCATCAAGGCCATTTTTTTTTATTCCATTATGATGTGGTTAATAAAACAAACAGACAAGATTTTAGGCTTTTATTTGAAGTAATTTCTGGCCTAGTAAGACCTCAGTAGAAAACAGTTCAAATTTTATAGGGTTCCTTACACATCTGATGCAGAAGGCAATTAAATCACATTGAATATCCAGAAGTCATACACAGTATTAATTAATAGTATTAATTATAGCAAATTTTGTATCTGTACTACCTGGAAATATGTTTAGCTTATGTTAATAACATTTTTTTGCATGAAAGTGCGGCTGTGCCCCTCCACGCTGGGCAGGCGCAGGCCCCTGGCTGGCTCAGATCTGCACAGCGGACAAAGCGTTTCGGTCCGGGTATGCAAGCAGGCTTCCTTTACCTGTGGGACTCGGCTTCTCACCAGCGGCTGGCCCAGATTGTGTTGTGACTGCAGCGGCAGATAAAAGGTTGGCACTCAGCTGAGCAGGATTAAAAATGTTTTTATTCAGGGCGGCGGGAGCTCTGCTGCCTTCCCACTGCACAGCCAGAGAATGTCTTTGAATTTCCCTCCCCGAACTTATAAGCGGGGGAGGATTTTGGGGAGGTAACAACAGGTCAGAAAATCAGGGAATTCAGGGAAGTAACAGGAGATGTCCACTCGTAAACTTTGGACCACTCACCAAAGGATAGAAGGGGATTTCCCCAGGCACCAGCCTATCACTCGACACCCCTCTGGGAATTTCCCAAGCCTGGGGAGGGGTCCCGAAGTGACAGACAGGATGCCCCAGAGCTGGGGGGAGAGGGGATTGACAATGATAGGTGGGGGGTGGGATGGTTGACATAAAACACTTTGCTATACGAAAACTCAAAGGGGATGAACCGTTACAGAACGGGGGGCACAGTGGAATGAACCATAACATAAAACTTCTTATAAAACTTGATAAAACAATTCTTGCACTGCCACATCAAAGTTCATTAATTTGATGGCAGCAGAAACAGAGACAGACTGGTATGTAATAGCATGTCATGCTGACTCAGATTACTGGATATGAATGATTTCTGAAGCATGCATTGTTTCCATTAAAAAAAAAAAAAAAAAAAAAAAAAGTGGTATTGTGTGCCTAAAATTTAATATTTCCATTTGAACCAGAGGTTCAAATATATTTTAGAAGATTTTAGACTTCATCATTTTAATGCATACAAAAGTAGTTAGGAGGTTTATCTGGTGATTTTTATAACCGATGCTGGAAACTTCATTATTATCAATTAAAAAAATCACTACCAGCTAGGTTCCTGATTTCAGAAATCTTGCTGTGTTTAAAAGTTAAGGTCTGTGTTTTACTTTTAGAGAACAGTGCTGATCAGCAGTGATAATGTGCTAATGTTGGATTGAAAATCTAAACATTAAATCTGCAATAACAATAATGTAAAATTATAATTCCTGTGAAGATTTGTCTAGTTATAAGGTAAACTTTCACTTTAAAAAAAGTCTAAGTAATTTACAAATTATGCTCAAACAGTATTCTAACGAAGGATTTGGTATTCAAATCATCCTAAATGATGTAGTGTGAACTTATGCACCATCTTAAACACTCAACATAGTATAAGCACTTAAACTGCTTTATGATGGCATGAGCACTTAAATTGCATAAAATCCTCAGAGTAGTGTATGGTTTTAAGGGACATTAAGTCTGGTGCCATAATTACCTAAGACACCTCAGATCTTCCAAATGACATAAAGTTACAAATCATCTTAAATAATACGTGGAGTGCCTTAAGGTGTTTGACTACTCTATGGAAGTATAAGTGTTGAAATTGCTAGTGGAGTGACAAATGTTTGCATTAGAATTTCTGTAACATGTTAGAAACTGCTTGATCATGAAGAGAATACTAACCTTGATGATGCATTATATGCCATGCCATAGCTAGAAATTCTTTAGCTATATTACAGGATGCTGTAGACACTTGCTGAAGCATATCCCTAAAAAACATCTTCAGAATTGTGCAATATAACTCCTGAGTCTGCCCCTTACTGCAGCAGACAGCTTTTGCTGAACAGCCCAAATCACATAAGGCCATGATGCTTGGCCACCTTAGTTTCACCTGCTATAAAAGCAATTTGCTTTCCCACGTGCAAGGGAAGGAAGGAAACTTACCTTTGTACTCAGAACCTACAGGTCATCACAGAGATGAGCAGAAGTTTGTGGCAAATGAAGAAAGAAGGATGAAAGAACTTGTGCCCTCTTTACACAAGGTGCCAGATAGGGTACCAATTTTTCTGTTGGTGTGAGTTATGAGTGATTCCTCAAAATGCAGCTGCTTATGTTTGTAACTGCCAATCCTCCCTTGGCAGCACTCCAAAACTTCTGTTGAGTTCTGTCCTTGCAAGGAGTTGCACACAAAGGGAAATAAGCCCCTGATGCCTGTTACCCTGGTTTTTCTGAGTTTATTTAGCCATTTGAATTCATAATGGAGTCAGATCTTTTAGTTTCTGTACAATATTAGGAGCAGTTTTCTACCTTTCCCACAGATGTAACATAAACAAATTCTTTGTTTTTCATTCTTTGTCCTTTGTTTGCATATTTCTAACCTGAAAACAATTGTAACTGACAATGGGTCTGGCCACTGAGGCTGAGGGGTGGAAACCCCAAAAAGCCAATCTTCTGCTAGACCCAGAAATGTATAAAAAGTAAAAGAATAAACAAAGGGACTCTCTTTCGCTTCCTCCTCTCTCTGCTATCTCTGAGCACTGAGCTGGGATTGGAAAGACCTCTGCTTTGCAAAAATATCTTGTCTGCATGTGACTGCTTTGCGTGTCTCGGAGACAGATGCCCTCTTTCTATACTCAGTGTTTCCTCGTGTAACAAGCATGGCTTGTCAGACCCAGACTCTAAGTGTGGATAAAGCAGTGCTAATAATAATAATAATTAAAAAAAAAAAAAAAAAGAAGAGTACATATGTTCTTTGCAAGAGTATGAGGCAAAAGAAATAAAAAGTCAATAGAACATGCACATTTAGTCTGTCTGCAGGATTTCTTCCATTCCATAATTTTGGGCTCAATGGTAAGCTTTTGAATGAGGACTTAGACATTTTGTCCTTAAACAAAGAAAATAGATGTCTTTGTTGAAGGATTTGGGGCTTCATTATTTGTCCTTGTTTTGTTACCAAATGGAAATTATTGTATACTAAGTGAGATGTCCTTGGTTATGATTGCTACAGCAACTCACTACATATTAAAATTCTCCTCCTTGCACATATGCACATGTACATGGATGACTTTGTCTCCATAAAGATAAGCTTGATTCAGTAAAGTAACAATTCCTGCCATTGTGAATCAGCATGTATAATTTGAAGGTGATTTTTAACTTGTGTGAAAGGAGCCTGAAGACTCATTTGAATTGCATTTGGTAGTGGACCCTCCTAGGCTTTAATTTTATTGACTGTAAAGCAGGATCAAAATATCTTGATCATAAAGAAGCACTATTTTTAAGCTTTATTTTGATAATTTAAGAAGCATATAGTAATTGAAAGGAGAATGAAGGTGTGCAAAGACCAGTAAAATTCTGTTCTCTAGAAAAGTGCATTATTCTAATTGAATGTAGGCACTGGCTTGGGAAAGTAGTGATACTTAATTGCTCCTCCTCAGGAGCAGCTCAGAGAGGTGTTGCAACTCAGAAACAACCAGACTGTACTGGTATCCACCTACCCCTGCCAACTCATTATGAGTTCAATTATGGTTTCTGGGAATTTTAAGGTAAAGTCATGAGATCACATGTATTTGGCAAAGAGCCATGTTCCATGCCCCTCCCTGTTACTGGTCTGCAGCCTGTGGATTTGGAAGGGTTGTGTGGGGATGTATGTTGTGTGGGGATGTGTGTATGTATATTTTTTCTCTATATTCTGCCATTTTTTGGTTATTCCTTCCTTTTAAGTTTTTCAGTTGTCTTCTTGACAGAAATCTTAACTAGACTGAATTAATAACAGATAATACCATTCTATCAATACATTATTGTGAATTAATTTGAAGTCTGCTCTAAAACATTATCTGTACCAGATACTTTCAGATATAACAGCAAATACACGAGATGGTTCTGTTCAGGTTTTCCTAACGTATCATTTTAATTTATTAGAAATATAAAAAAAAATCTGACAAAATGTACAGGATAATATTTAACACTGGGTAATCAAAGAAGCTGACTTTTACTTTCACCGAGTGCCAGTACATTAGCAAAAATTTAGGGGACTAAAAAGCTAACATTTATACTTTTGGTGAGTGGGTGCTATTCAGCCCCTTTCAGCTAAATGAAAGAGATTCTGCTTGAATCACTGATCTTCCGGTTGGCTGAAGAAACAAAATAGCTTTAGATTAGGCAAATTTAATTTGTTGAGCAATTTTTACTGAAGAAAATAATCAGTTTTGGTTGAAATAAACATTTATTTTTGTCTTGGATCATTTCAATAATAAGAAAATGTAGTACCACTCTTAAAATCAATTGCTGCGTAGTCAGTTCAGGGAGACTACCCTAAATTTCATACAAATGAATTTATTGAAAGGAATGTGAAATTTTGAAGAGATGCTCACACTGAGTTTGTAATCAGCCTTCTCCTACAAAAATAATGTTGCAAGTGGTGATATGAATGGTTTAAGCAAGTGAGTGAATTAAAATAACACAGGTTTAACTCTTGCTAATAACTCTGAAAATGTCAGGTCAACCAAGAGCATTTGTTTTTGAGAGGAAAAGTCTTGTAAACAATGTTTCTTTCCATATCTCAGTAATTTGGATCCAATGCAAACTAACGAGTTTGTAAAAGTGATATAATTAATTTTTTAAATATCTGAAAAAAAAAAAAAGTATGAACTGACACTTGCCTAAAACTGAAGTACTGATTTCCCTTAGCAAAAAATGCACTGAAGGTACAATTTTCAGTACAAAAAGTAAACAACAGCTGCTCAGCAACTGAGGGACTAGTTAGAAGCTAAACTAAGCACCTGAGAGAGGCAGCAGCATGCGAGCACTCAAGTGAACTCCAGCCTGCAGTACCAGGGGAAAGCTGTTCCTACAGCAAGAAGGAAACTGTTCTTGTTTCAGCACCTGTGAGCAAGTCATGTTGTGAAGAAGATGTGGCAAGGCCTTGTGCAGTTGCTTTTGCCTGTCTGCAAACACAAGAATAAAATGTTCCACTCTGGTTAGCTCTTTAGATCACCTGGTATTTAGGGCATGTGGGCGCTGCTCCAAATAGTTCACTCATATAGTTCAGAAAAGTAATGGTGGAAGCTGGAGCATGGCAGACACATGGACCTACTGCAGCTAAAATTTATCATGTGGTTTTGTTACCGTGCTGACCTTCATTCTAAGGCTATGGAAACAGTGCACACTCTAACAGCTACATAACTGAACTCTAGTATATAAATTGTTATTTGCTGCAACTGTAATACTTATGAAAATCACTGTTTCTTTGAATTCAAAATATGTTTGAGTGTGGGAGTTGTCATTTTTGTGGAACTTACAAGGAACACCCCACACAGCCATGAAAATTAAGTGCACTTTCATGAAACTGGTCACACACTTTAGGGAAGACAGTTCGCCCACAGCAACAGAAATTGCACTAGAACAGCCAAAGAACAGCTGAGGGCATTTCAGTTCAGACTTTAGTGTGCGAATTGTCTGATCATCCTCTAGGTTAGAATGGGACTTGTTGCCACTGTGAAAAAAGATCATTCAAAATTACAAATGAAATTGAAGATTTTCTGGATGAGCATCTGTCAGGATGTGTAGGTGGGTGCTGTTTTTGTGTTGGTTGTTTGGTTAAATGGTTTTTTTTTCTTTGGTTTTTTTGGAGGGGGTGGGGCTGGGTGTTGAGTAGCCATTTAAATTTTCAAATGAATGTGAGCTGTAATATTATATATGTTCTAAATCAGATGCTATGATTTGCATTATGGTACAAAGTGTTCTTCTCATTCACCACTACAAGGGAGTAGCAGTATCTGCCACCCAAGGATTAAAAATCTCTATAAGCAAATATATTAATCTTATTATTTTCATAATAAGTTGTTGCAGAAGAGCTGACTATTCCAGGAATAGTTTTCTTGTTCTGGAGAGTACGTCCCCAAGGAGTCATCTGCTCAAAAGGGAATAAAGACCTTCTCCCAAAGTAGCAAACACAAAGAGAATGGAAAGTGGACATTTTCTGTTGAATTTAAACTGCAGTGTCACCAAAATCAGGACCTCTAAGTGCACTGCAGGAGTACAGTGCTTATTATTTGTGTCCCCAAGATTCATAAGAATCCCTTAAGCATAATTAGTATCCCTTTTCTGAAGTCCAGTACGATCTCCACAGGAGTTTGAATTGTGTTAATTTTAGATCTGCATGTCTTGCTGTTTTATAAACTTGTCCTCCATATGTTATAACACTCACATGCACAGTACATTGCTAGTGTCATTTTCCCATTTTCTTTTGAGCTTTATGGTATATTGGGGTTTGCATTTAATAACTAGTTATGTGCTGAGGGGGATTAATGTGGTTTATGTTTTATGAGTTTCAGTGGATTAGTAAAGATGAATTCATGTGGGGGTGGATGAGTTCTTCCATATATATATAATATTCTTCTTGCTTTAGGGTTCTTTAAAGAGTGCAGTTGTAAAACTTGGAAAGAATTAATCACAGCTTCATTGATGGTGATTTTGGCTCACAGTTCCTATCTGAATTTTCTATCTCTGCTAGGATGTGCAGATCTTAAAATGCAGTTCATTAATTTTATGAACACATGTTCTTTTTATTTTTTGTTTTCTCAATTACCTTTTTTGTTTGTTTTAACACTTGGTTTTGGTTTTGCTTATTTTAACAATATTTCTCTTTCCTTTGTATTGTACTGGAGCTCTACAGCAAATACTGTTGACACACTAGGAGATCTGCAAGCAATCTCACCATTACTTCCTGTAGGATTAGGGTCATTTTGAAGTCCATAACTGTAGTGACACTAAACAAAGACTTGTAACATTTTCAAGGAATTACTTGTATTGATGACATTGAAGCAGTGAGACCACTTCTTTCTATTGTAAAATAAAACAACAACACTGTGCAAATAACAGGATTCATTAGCATTTAAACTCTTAATGCACTTTAAGTTATACATAATTTACTTTCTAAGGCAAAAAATTAAGGCATTACTACTTCTGAGGCCTCAGAGAAAACTGCAAGTAGGATTAAGTAAATCTTTATGCAAAGCCAAGCCCCTTTAGGGTCCTGGGACAAATTTTCAAAGGAATTTCTTTGCTAGTAATTGAATGGTGCAAGCCAGATATTTGCTAGCTTTCTCTAGCTAGCAGGAACACCAACTAAATTGAAGAAGAATCAGCAAGGTGTCACTATGCACCTGCAGGTTGAATACGGAGCCAGGTAGCCTGGAGGAATGAGTTACTTGAATACCAGTGCTCTCAAAATCTTACCACAGTGCTAAAAATCTTACCACACCACTTCACTGTGCTAAACCAGCAGCGCTGTGCTATATTGACGCATTCATGTTGCTGTACAGACTTTATATGACATGTCAAAAGATGAAGGATTGATACTGCCAACAGCAGACACGTCCTTTTACTGTTCACCAGCCCTGAAATGGAAATTTCTTGCTCCAGCCCTTTTTGTAGTCTATTTCCTTAATACAGCTAGACAGGCTGGCCTATAGCTTTACCCTCCAAAGACTAATTTCAGCAGATGGCCAGTGGACCTAGATGAAAATTGTTACTAATAAAGCAAACCCTGTAAAATACACCCTTTTCTTATTTCAATATATTGTTATAAGTTCACTTGCCACAACACACACTTAGTTAAATATTGCCACAAGCCAATGCATTACAGTTTATTTTATTATTGTTAGCTAATTAAAAAAAACCCAAAAACCTGTTAGACACAGTCCAAACCATTACAAAGTGCTACTGAATTATTCTCTTATAAACTGGAGCAGGGTCACAGTATATTTTATTGCAGAGGATACAGTAACTCATAAGAGAACCTATCAACAACTTTTTCCTTCTACATTAGCACTACTTTCTTAAAAATGATTTTTAATGAATAGAGAATTGTAGTTTCAAGAAATAAAATACAAAAACTGTATCCAAACATACACAATAACTAACATACTTGAAGCTTCTTAAACAGGAGTCTTCTTCAAGCTATAGGACATATTTAATAGTATATTTTTTTTCTTTACAGTATAAAATAAAAATATAGCCCAAAATATTTGGCTCCACAAAATTCAATTGATTAAAAATCACTTTGGATGAGAGTATCACTTATATTAAAGAAGAAGTTACAGTTATTTTTTTAGTATACCTAATGTGGAGTGGTTCACGGTTATAAATGTGTTCGTCTTCAGAGTAATGGAAGTTTTCAACTTCTACAGTCCACTTGCTATCTACTAAATTTTTTCATGAATCTCAGGTCATTTTACCTTCAAATGGGCTATCTGATTTCTTAAAGAGAGAAAGGAATATCCCCTTTACGCACTATTTGCCATTATGAGCTTTTCATAGGCTTGTTCTCCAATTCTTAGTTACTTAATAGAAGGCAAAAAGAATAAAGAAGGCAAAGAAAACACGTAAAGGAAAATCTTGAAAAACAGCAAAATAGTGACTACCATATGGGTGAAAAGTTTTTATTTCTGTAGGAAATTATGAGCTAATCTGGGATAGAAAGCAAATTCACAATAATGTATTTTACTTGTTCCCTCCAGTGCATTTGCTTTCATGTTTACCATGATTGTAAACATGATTGTATGACTTAAGATTGTATGGCTTACCAGCAACAGATCATATTTACCAACAACAATCATATAAGAGCAACTAGATTATTTCAGTTTTATCCTATGATTAAATAGAAGATATCTGTGGTACCCTTGCAGAAGTACAGTGAAATATATTATGTTTTTTTTTTAATGAGTATATCACATGATACCTCAATTATTATGTGGAAAAAAACATAATATATTTCACTGTACTTCTGCAGAAAGTTTTTATTCATAACTGTGCAGTATTGATGAAATAAAGAGAAAGTCTGGGCATGTCTTTCAACACAAATTTCTTTGCTTGTGGTAATGCTGTTCACACATAATAAGTCCACTAGACTTGGTGGACTTTCTCCATGATTACTGTGGCTTTAGGTGCTATTGCTGTGAGGTTGCTCAAATTCCTTCCTGTTACACTTCCTTCAAATTCTTTCCCCATTGCAATTCCGGTGAACGCTAACATATTACTCTTTGAACTCTTGTATTTCCTTAGTCAGTTACTTTCTCTCTCTCAGAACCAGACCAGAAAGGCTTTTTTTTTTCAATTTAATTTATTTGCAAGCTAATTTCTATGGAACTTCATGTGCATTCTCCGCATTTCACGTATGTCTGCACCCTTTTGCAGAAAATTGGAGGTTCCTTGAGCTCTAACCACTATTTACATTGTTTATAACAATATCTATCATCCCAGATACCAGAAGTATGGGGCATACACAAAAACATGGGAGTGTCTAAATCAGCTGGTATAGCCCATACACAAATGCTAATGAACTGCTGGATTGATGCTATATCCATGCTGCCAATTAGCGGGAAGAAAAGGTTTGAGAGATAGACTAAATGTGCTTTGATTTTAAAACAGTTTCTCTTATACCAAATATAAAAAGAACTTTTCAAAACAGTAACCATTTCAATGACCTATTATCTCCCCACTGATTATCAAGTAAAGGATTTCTGTGCATATTTACATCTTGTTGCCCAAAATATTAATTAAGTACATTTACTTATGGTTCTTTCATGGCCTTGACAACAACTTAAAGTATTATAGAAGGAATGTGCAATTCAATTGTTAATTCTTAAGTGGCTTTTTAGCAGCAAAGTGGGAAGAAAAATTTGTCCTACTAGCCTGATTGTTGATATTAAACACATTTCTAAAACTTTCTCTTTTGCTGTTTACATATCAGAGGTTTTCTAGGTTATTAAAAATCATAGATTTTGAAAATTCCTCATAATTTTTTCATTATGTTTGGTTTTTGCATCCCTTGGCTGAGTTTTCAAATGAGTTGAACTAATGCATATCTACAAATGAAAAATAACAACATTCAACTTCAGAAATGAAATGCAAGGCAATTAAATCTTACTCAAAAAAAGAAGCTTTTGATTAGGAGACTTAACCCTAATTAGCGCTATTAAAAAAAAAAAAAAATCTAATCTTCTTGGTCTCCCAGGAAGTATCTGTTAAGAGCCTTAAGAATTACCTGATCAAGAAAATTTAATAATGTTCAAATTCAGATATTAGTTGTCCTAGTTTAAAATTCTGCTTCACTTACAGGAAAGTTGCAAATTTTTTTATTCTGGTTTTACATTAAAAGTATGCCAGGCCTTAAATAAAAAATTGCAAAGGTGAATGCAGCAAATCTTTTCACTTCCTTGGACGATTAGCCAAATTAGTTAGATTAGGCAAATCTGAGATTAGGAACCGAAAAAGAAAAAGAAAAAGAAAAAGAAAAAGAAAAAGAAAAAGAAAAAGAAAAAGAAAAAGAAAA
>JAIXNV010000025.1:10634068-10649728 GCA_020917445.1 Riparia riparia | reverse complement strand
TTTTGTTGCAGTTTTTGTCTAGATGCTCTCTGTCTGCCTTTTCAGGGGCACAATATGTAAAAATCTCTGCTTACTGGAATTTGCTTTTAGAAAAGATAATTTTTCTGAAAACCTGGAAAATAAATCAAATTTTTTATGCACTCTAAAGAAAATAAATATGGCATTATATCTAAATGATTTGTATTACTGATACCCTCTGAGACCAAAGGGACTAATATCGTGCTTTATAGTGTGAAAAATAATGTTAAGGTTGGGATTCTGCTGTAGCAAGAGAGATGCCTGCAAGACTATTCAGAGAAAGCTTGATGTATAGAGTGCTGCAACCTGTACAACACATGTGTGAATGGAAAAAAATTCTAATTTTAGGTAGAGGCAAAATTTTTAACTCTAGGTATACATGCCTAATGCAAAATGTAGTATCGTGTTTGTTAATTTGAAACTTTCTAGTTTTGTCAATTTGTCATGTTCATTTATACTTTGCTGTAGAGGGTCCCTGTTGTGAAAAAAGCTTGATCCCTAGCAATTCTCCTGAGACAACTGAAATTTTGGCATGCTTATATATCAAGCAGAAATGGCAGAAATATTAGTAGATCATATCTAGAATGGTCATTAGAAGAACTCTGATGAGCTTAAGAATATAAACAAATTCTTCAAATCCTTAGAGAATATGCCTCCTGTTTGAATCAAAGAGAGTCTATCCTAAGAGTAATAATGAAGAAACAAAATAAAAAACTATAATTATTTATAGGATTACTTAATTTCTTTTTAAAGAAATTATTTAGGATTGACAAAAAATTATCATGTCTTTACTATTCCTACCAACTGATCTCATGATGAGGGATTTGACAGTACCACAGTCAGGATTTGGGCTCACTGTGACTAACAGTATAAAAACAAGTATTAAAAACAACAACAACAACAACAAACCAAAACAAACAAACAAAAACAGTCAGTATTCAGAACATATTGTGAACTATATAGAGTAGTTTTCTAAGAGCAGTGACTTAGAATTTTGATCAGCACAAAGAATAAGCTAAACCTATGGAAATTAGGAAAGTATGAGAATCCTTTCTTGCAAGACTTTTGTGTACAGTTTATTCTGCTGAGTGCACTTCATTTTCAGTGCAAGTTAGTTATTCTTATTATTGATTCTTCTGAAAAAAATGACTATTTTCTGTAATACACATTTTCTTAGACACAGAAGTGGTTCTATTTCAGGAAAATAGAACATAACTTCCTCCAGATGTGGTGAAATCAATGGCTCATTTGAAAAAACTCATGCTTTTGGGAAAAACATGAATGGGAAAAACTCATTGCATATTTTTGCCACTGTCAAATTAATTGGAACAACATATTTGTTATACATACATGTTTTCTACATAACAAAAAGACTGTCAGTGTGCATTTGTGTTCTTTTATGAGGCTTTTTGATTTTAGAAGTGGGAGGATAGGAAGTACGGACATGAAAATGAATAACACTGCATCTACTATGATAATAAGAACTAGATAATAAACAAATAAGGTGGTTTTTTTTAAATATTTATTTTATCTATTGCAGAAAGCCAGTGTGCCCCCATCTTTTATATACTTTTCTTAGAGAGACTATAGGCCTGTGAAATGATTTATAGCTGGGTATTATTTTTTTAAAAGTTTCCACAATGAGAGTTTCTAATAACCATAAGATAAATTACCATGTCAAGAGGTGATAGAATCATAAAATGGTTTGGGTTGGAATTGCACCTTAGTAATCACTGAACTTCAATCCACCCGCTATGATCAGGGACACTTTCCACTAGATCAGGTTGGTCAGAGCACCATGAAGCCCTGCCTTGAACATTTCTGGGGATGGGGAAGCCAGAGTTCCTCTAGGCAACCATTCCAGTACTCCACAGTAAAGAATGTCTTCCAAATATCTAATCTAAATCTACTGTGTGTCAGTTTGAAGACATTCCTCCTTGTCCTGTCACTACATGCTCTTGTAAAAAGTCCCTCTCCAGCTCTCTTTTAGGTCTCTAAGAGCTCCCAAACCCTTTTCTCCAGCTGAACAATCCCAGCTTTCTCAGCCTTTCCCCATAGGAGAGCTCCATCCCTCTAATCATCTTGTTGACCTCTGAACTTGCTCCAACAGGACCATGTCCTTCCTGTGCTGGGATCCCAGAGGTGGATGCAGCACTGCAGGTGGGGTTTCAGTGATGATGACTAGTATTTTCATGACATATTCTCATAGGTTACTCTTTCTATTCCTTCAAAAATCATCATATTTGAAAATATTTTATAATGCACATTGCTGTCTTTAAAAGGTTATCCCTCAAAAACAACAAACAGTCTTAAGGTTATGCTTTGGTTCTATTATTATTGACCAGCCTGCTTACCCAAAAGGTTTTTTTTTGTTTTGTTTTGGTTTGTTTTTTTTTTTTTTTCCTTATGTTTAATAGGAAAAAGCTAATTTTACAATTAATATGAATGTTTATATCCCTTGTTAACTTTACTGTAAACTTTCCTTACTAGACTGAAGCATCTAGCAAGATAATTTTGATGCTATACATGCAAGAAATCCTACAACTATAAGAAAATGTAACTGAGAAGGGTAACATAAATAAGGTCATTTAACTAGGAAGCAGATTTTTTTTTCTGATTATATGAAAGAATGGTAGGTTTTAAAAGCATACTTTGTTTTCACTTATAAAACAAAATATGGAATGTAACTTCTTTAAGCTATGATTTTTCTGTTGTCACAGCACCACATGTAAAAATAGATTTTGGTGTTACTGAAAAATCAACAAAGCACATCTTTCTTCTGCCATGGCGTCTATTACATCTGAGCTCACAAATTACTCCAGTGCTCCACAGAGTGATATTAGAGAACTATGGGAAAGGCAAAACCTATTTTTCTGAGAAAGTGTAAAAGTAGAAGAATGAGGATACTCTCACTTTGAGCAGAAAGACCCTGAAATTTATATTATATTCCCATCACTTTTAAAATACACACAAGTAATAAACTTAGAAAAAGTCAGTCTTAAGAACAAGTGCAGAATAGTGAAAATTTGGCTTTGAACTTGCCAAAGCTCCTACTCATGTCAAACAAGACTGATCATATTTAAAGAACAACATTGCATCTGTACAGAGCATGCTGGGTTCCTTCACTAGTGGGGCAAATGGGGTCTTGCATCAGGTTTTGCCCCTGCATGAAATAAATGCTCACTTAATTATTTTTTTCCTCAATAATTTTGCAAGGTCTCCCTCTAACTGAACATGGTTTTCTTTGTTTTAGGGAGGAAAAGGAGAGGAATTTTGTTTCCCTTCCTGAACACACAAATAATATACTCAATATAATGCATTTAAATAATTAGGGGTAAAAATACCTTCTGGCAACAGAGGGTTTGCATATTCTGTGTGAATGGTATATGAATTACCCAACTATATAACAGAGATTAGTTACCAAAGATTTGACCTCCACTGCATTTTGGATTCGCTCCAGTTTCAAGAGTAGTCTCTGGAAAGTTCTGCTATTGATGAAGACACTGATGGAGAAATACTTAGTACATGTAATGTAGCATGTTTGGTCATGGTCACTACACACCAAGTTATTCAACACTGAAATTTTTCCAAGACTGTGGGCAAAGAAGCAATTAGCTGTAGAGAACCTTTTTGTGGAATTTTACATTCGCAGAGACTTCAGGTAGCAAGTCACTGGAGGATCCATGGATCAAAACTGACACTGAGAATGTGCCTAAATTGAACAACCAAAGGCAGGCAGAGATAATGGTTATGTTAAGAGAACTATTAGTCACCATCCACCTTAACAGATAACTTCACATACCTGCACCTTGGTTTGTGTTTTTGGAACTTCAGGATATAACCTCTAATTCTGATGCAAAACAAAATTTCTCTGCAAAGTTATTCATTCTTCACTCCCACCCCTCCTTTCATCAAAAATTCCCCACTCCCTTACCTACTTAATAATTCATAATAGGATGCACAGAATGCAATTTAAATGTAATTTATAGTGACTCCATGATAGTGTTTCCATTCACAGAATTTCTGTTAAATACTTTCTGAAGTCTGTCCTGCCCTTGAAAAGTAGCAGAGGAGTATCACTGTTTTTTTTTGTTGTTGTTGTTTTGTTTTGTTTTGTTTTGTTTTTGGGTTTTTTTGAGTGGTTGGTCCGTATTAGACGTTACTAAGTCTCTCACTTCTTTCAACTAAGCAGTTAAATAGGAAATTCTGATATTCTGAGCAAAGATAATGATAAATCCACTCTTTTAAAGCATTGCAGTCAGATAGGGAACTCCTTCCACACAAAAGATTGTCAGAGAGCATATGGGTTCCTCCTCTAAATCTCATTCAGTGTAAAAATGTCAGAAATTTTTATCTTTTGGCTGTTAGACATGTTCAAGTGCCTGGACTGTAATAACCAAAAATCTATCCTTGATATCTCTGTATCTCTCAAATTTTTTGTTGTTGTTATTGGTTGTTGTTGTTGTTGTTTTTTGGTCTATGTCTGAAAGGCTACACTTGCACATGATAGCATTTTTATTTTCCATCATCTTCATATGAATTAAGCCATTGTGTTTATAAATAAAATGTGTGATGATTGCTAACAATTAAGAATTTCTTTATTACTCAGCAGTATGGGATTTGATTGGTTCAATCTCTTATGGTGTAATTGTTTCAAAAATCAGTAAAATGTTAGTGTAAAAAGGTAACAATTCTAAAGAAACGTGATGGATATTCAACTTTGTATAACTGTCATCTGAGAAACAATGCGGCAATGCTGATTATCTGATTTATAGTCAAAGATATCCTGTGGAGTTAATCTAGGTCCATGAAAGAAGACATTAGGAAAACAGCTCAATTGTTTTAACTATTGATTATGCATTTCATTTTGACAAAAAAGTCCTGGGCTAAGGGTGTCATGATTAATCTCTGACATTTTACCTGAAAGGAAAAAAGCATCTTACAAAACAATCAAGCAATTTTACTCCTTTGTAGAGGAGAAACGAATAATTCAGCATTGAAGTGAACATAGACATTTTTTTCAGAAACAGCATCAAATGAAAAGTGTCAGATTACCCTTAAAGGAGTAAATGTGATTTGCACAGAAGTCAAAGCACCTAATGCCTATTTTATACCAGAAAAAAAGGTGGTGCTATTTTCCTCACATAAATATTCCTGTAATCACTACTGCACAATTTCAGTGTGTAATTTTAAGAACACTACACGCGTTGTCTTCGTAAGCAAAAATTAAGCCTCTCCTTTGGTCACCATGGCAAGCTTCTTTGTAGTAGTACAAAGGAAGTCTATTGTGTGAAATCAGGGAATTGAAGTAGGATAGAATACAAGCAAGCAGTTTATGTATAGATCTGCTCCTGCTGCCATTCCACATGATGTATGATCTATGTACATTCTTCCTCCTGTTTGACCCATAAGCCATAAGTGTACTGATGCATTTGAAGATTCTGACAATATGCAGGAAAACCTGCCAAAACAGTGAAAATATTTCCCTGCTTGGGGAGGTATTCTAGTACAAACTTTTCTCTGCATAGTGCATTTTTCATTCGTCAAGATGGTCAACTCCTTCTTGCATGGGGGTGGTGATAAAGAGATATATTAACCTCTGATGAATTCTAGCAAATGAGTGTGCAGAAGGCTGAACTCAAACTGCTGTGAAATTATGAAAACAGAGAAAAATAGAGTGGAATCCAACATGATACCTTTCATGCCACTAAACCTCAAGTGTTAGAGGGCTGCATCCTGCAACATTTTGCTATAGTCCCATATACAGCCCAGCTTCATATGTCAACAATATGCTTAATTCTTTAAGGGTTTTCTTTTCAGAGTTAGAAAGAACATAAGAGGCCCTCATGGTCTTTGAAATACTATGTAGGTATAAAACACACAAAAATTAAGACATCTGTCAGCACATCATTTCAATATTTCAAAAGTTCTAGCTTACTTTTTGGCAAAGGGAGACTAGGAGCAAAGAAGGAGAAGCACTGAGGGAAAATCATGAATTTTTCCTCCACTTTTTTTTGTTTGTTTGTTTTGTTTTGTTTTGTTTTTGTCCTTGAATAGCTAAAGAAAAGCTGTATCTTTTAAAATAACAACAAATTGCCTGTTTGTACAATGATTTCCATATAGCATTGTGAAAACAAATACATATTTTGTTCTGACTAATGACAACATTCGGTGGCTGATTTCTGAAGGCTTTTATTCTTAAAAGAGGATTAAGTCTCATCTTGCCATTGTACATATGGTAGTTCAGTGGAAGGTTGTATTTATGGAAAGACACTGGAAAAGAGGTTGGGGAGCTGGC
This sequence comes from Riparia riparia, assembly GCA_020917445.1. Classification (NCBI taxonomy): domain Eukaryota; kingdom Metazoa; phylum Chordata; class Aves; order Passeriformes; family Hirundinidae; genus Riparia; species Riparia riparia. The sequence goes on along the minus strand of JAIXNV010000025.1, from coordinate 10,643,412 downwards.
TGAGAAGTCCAAATAAACTTTAGAAACTGTGAAGTGGAGATACATTTGGAAAAATAATTTGTAAACATCAGTTAGGAGGGAAAAATAGAAATGAAAGGAACTTTAAACTTTGTTTCAAAAAAGAACAACAAAACCAAATACTGATACCTAGAGAATGTAATTAAAACCTAAACAAAAGCAGACAAATATATAGATAAAGATATCTAAATATGACAAAATCATTTTTAGAAAACTATAACAGAGCTATTAAAAATAAATATATGTGAAAACCAGACAAAAAATAAAGATTATTCAGTGTTTTCTTTTTAATACTTTCTCTAGAAAGCATTGTAGTTGTAAAAGTTACTCCTAGAATAACAAATGCACTGATTATTCTAGAAGTGTCCAAAATATTTTCCTATCCTGGTTCTGGGACAAAAAATTGATTAGAAACTTTTTTTCCCCCCAGTTGCTAGCCTGTTACTATCCAAATTTAAGTTTCCAAAGGTACCAATATGCAATCTTATGCCTGCTACTCAAAAATCTGAGAAAACTCGTGGATGTTTGGAAAAGCTGCAAGTCTAGATCCAATCTCCCCTAAGAATATAGAGTTTTTTGTTTCCTAGCTCTTTTATACTGACACTACAACCTTTCACCCTCAAGTGATATTAATACTGACCCATCTGGTTAAAGATGAGGGAGCCACATATTCCTTACAAGAATGCAGTCCATTCCAGTAGAGTGAGAGAACACTTCTGGAACAGACTATGGCATTTGTTAGGCCTATCAGGTAGATGAATTTGAGTTGCATTAGCAAAAGCTCCAATTCAAAAGCGTGGAATTAGAAAGGACAAGGGTTCTTTGTTTTTTTTAAAAAAAACAAAGAATCAAACCAGATGAAACTTCAAAAAAGTTGCTTATCAAATGAATAGTGTGATGCAAAATTATATATCAAAGACTGAGTGTAAGAAATTTTAGAGTAGAATTATGTTGTTATAGAAATCTTTTAAAAACACATTTTTCACAAAATGCAGTGCAGTTGATGCAGAAGAGCATGGATTCATTTATTATAGCATGATGTATACCTTTCTATAGGAAGAAAATCTTATCACACTCGTGAAATAATGAGTGACATGCTTGTATGGACTAGTGTCAAGAATTAATAAATTATTTTTTCTTTATATTCTGCAAGTTACTTACAAGGTACTTATTTATTCATTCAGATAATATTTTCCACTGTCAATTTCAAGAGCTTGTTCAATCAATTGCAACAACATCTGTATGATCCTAGTATTCATTCTGGTTGAATTTAGTGGCCATTTATGGTACTGTACAAAATGATGACTCAGTGAAATTCACAGAGCCCATGTATGTAAAAACTTGTGAACTACCCACTCTTATTATTATTAAATATGAAATTTTCAGCCAATCATAAAATTATTTCTCTAAATAACTCTGTTTACTAACCTTTTTTACTTGTTTTAAACATGTATCCTATCAACATGGCTGCATGCATACATATCTTTTGGTACAGCATTGCAGATGTAAAATATATATCTTGAAATACCTCAAATCAGTTTTAATGGAGTTTTTACTTTATCATTGTTATACTGACTCCTGCTTCTGCAAATTCTTATGCATGAAAACTATTTTGTGACCAAAATGAATGTAAGTGTACAGGTATTACAGTTATATGAAATCGTTCATACAACTAAGTGCTCAAAGGAGTAAAGTTAAGTGGAAAGTTATTTCTTCCAAACATACCTGTTGCTCTATACTCTTCATAATCCCATGCTTTGCATTTAAATGGACATTTAATTAAATAACTATTTAAATAAATAACATTTTAAATTAAATAGCTATTTAATTAAATAACATTTAAATTAAATAACATTTCTGCACTAAGTATTTAATCTACAATGCTAAAACACTGAAAACTTTAAATGATAAAGGAAAAGAAGCTGTAGCTGCTCATAAGTAATATCAAAAATACCTGACGATGCAGCAGAAATACTATACATTCTTTTTCTAACAAAACTACAGAGAAAATTTTTAGGCATGCTAGGCTAAGCAGAACATGAAGCTGATTATTATAGGTGAAGTAAATTATCATATTACTTTTCATTGAAAGGTAACAGATCTTTTGGCATTGGTTTGCATTCTGGTCATCCAACAAGGCCATTTTTATGGCTCTTAAAACAGAAAACTCAATGTTTTGTCAAGATTGTGAGCAACATTATTTTTTATATTGTGTTTTTTTTTTTTTTCTCCACAAGACAAATGAGAAAGAGAGCTTTCATTATCTTTGTAGAGAAAATTGGTTCTGAGTAACCTGAAAACATGTTTTGGATAATTTATACAATTAGAAAATAAAAAGGGGTTCATTTTGTCATGTCTCTTAAAATCTGTACTATTGGTCTTGCCTTGTCTTCCAGTGGAAGCCTAGCGTTAGTAACATGGGCAACCTGCTGTGGCCAGAACAATGTAGTGGTAAGGATGTCTGTGAACCCATGGAGATAGCTTGAACCTTCTTTTTGGATTGGAACAATTTTTATTTTACTAATTGGGCTGTGTTTTGTGATGATGTAATACAAGGTTAAAACGTCTGTTCTGTGTAATTTTTAGTTTCAATCTCTATGTTCTTGATATTTTTATTTACTGAGAACAATTACCTTTTTACATAGTGTTACATATTTTCACTAGCTGAAAGGGCCCTTGGAAGTTAAAATAACTAAGTATTGCATCATACATGACAGCAAGCCTTACCTGATAAAAATCTGAACATTAACTAAAAGGTACAGTTTCTTCTACAAGAAAGGTTAGTATGTGTCACTGAGTACCACAAATGTTTTTATGAGGAGCTAGTTTTTCCATTTGTCTTAAATAATTAGAAGATCTGGTCACTGAGCCTGCCAACTGTGCATCTTTTTGTCTGCTGCAAGCTGCAGTGTGACAAGAATTGAGGCTTGGAGCTCATCTTCATCCCACGAATAAAGTTAGTGCATCCAGATTTGGAAAATGACAGCAGTAATATTCCCATACTAAAGCTGGAGTTTAGCCCTGTTATAGTTATTAAAAAGCCTATTCATACAAATTAAATCCATTCCATATCCTGGCCTCTGGTGACAGCTCTATTTTTTTCTTGTATGGTTTGAATTACCTCAAGTCTGTACCCAGAAGGATTTTATCCCTTTCAAGAGACTACTCCAAGCCTATAATAAATTCACATGGGTTCTCCCATCAATGTGGTGAATTTGCATTATTATTTCAGTATGAGAAGGAAAGAAAGAGGATTAGATCTTTTGCAGTGTTGGCAGTGCCTAAATCAACCCAAACACATGATTAAGGCTGGCAGTTATGACTTTAACTGTCAAAGAAAACTAATTGTAAACTGGGAGCTGTGGATAATTATGATCTTTTTTATTATACACTCTTTCCCTCCTATTTATCACAGGATAAACTACAGACAATACTATTGTTTGCATTTAGCTCTCGGTTACTTGGAGCCTATTTATGCAAATGAAAATTTATCTAGATTCTCAAATTGATGGGTCTATTTTAGCTTAGTTTTAATCATGCTGTAAAAACCCTGAAAAAAGGTGACACTCACAGAGCAATATTCATGGCAGTATATTTTGAATTGTCCCACTCATAAGTATCCTTCATTTTTAGTGTCTGCCTGGTTAATTTGTTTCTCGTGAATGCTACTGAATAAGTAAGCTACTTAAACTACCTTCTCACAGGGGATATTTTCCTTTCTCTTTTATCATCACTCATATGTTGCTTGTATGAAATGTTATCTCACAAAGCTGCGTAAACCATATTTTAATGAGCTGCTTCAACCTTTTTAGAGAAAGGAGTCCCTAAAACCCGGGAATAAAAGTTGTGATAATAACAGGTTTACCATGTTTTTTTTTTTTTTTCAAAAAAAAAAACAGGGGTCATTGCAAAAGTGTTTTTTTGGGATGGGGGTGTTTTTTTTTTTTTGTTTTGGTGGTGTTTGGTTTTGTTTTTTTTTTGGTTTTTTTTTTTTTTTTTTTTTGTGTGTGGGGGGGTTGTTGGTTTGTTTTGTTTTGTTTTTGTTTTGTTTTTGTTTTTTTTTTCTTTTTTTTTTGTGGTTTTTTTTTTTTTTTTGTTTCTTTTTTCCCTTCACACTGTTTTTAGTTTTTTTAACCCCCTCCTGAAATGAATTTGAGATAGAAAAGATTTGACATATCCAGACCAGGAAATTCTGACTATCGAAGGTTATGCAAGATGAAATTTTTCACTTTTGTGTGATTAATGATAACTAAAGCCCAGGACACACTGACTGGGGCATCTGACCTTTCAAAAGAGAAATTAATTTTAAAAAGGGACATGAATAAGAAATCAAAACCTATGAAAAAACTATATAGGAAACAAATTTATGATATTTGACAGTAAAGGAGTTATGATTGACTAAAAGGTATCTACAAGGCAGGAAAGATGTTTTTTCATAGTAATGTATAACTTAGTCATTGCCCTAGAACATTGTTGTGACCAAATAGAATTGGTTTATATAATAAACGAACAAGCCCAATTCCGTAAATCAAAATTTTAGAATTTTATTTCGAGATTTAAACTCAGTCTCTAACAGCCACAATTAAAAGGAACAGCGTCAGACCCCGGGGTTTCGGCACTGGGTGAACACAGAAATGGACTCTATCACTCCGTATCCGCTCTGTTCACACAGTGTGCCCTGAGCCGCTGATTTTTATACAGTCTTTCGCTGAGAGTGGACGGCGACCGTAGCGCTCTTGTTTCGTGGTAGCTTTATGAGGTATTCATGTTCAGGTCCCCGGTTGGTTGAATAGGTCCTCGGAGTAAAACAATGCCATGATTGCCGGGTCTGGACAAGGTTTGGAAATGTTAAATCGGGCCGGAACAGATAAGCTATCAATCTTCTCTTAATCACTTGGTCATTAGCAGGCCCACCTCTGGGGGAGACACGGCCAATCTCCCCATTTTTCCTATTCTTGTAGTTTTGTTGGTTGTCCTGAGGCTTCTCCCAGCAGGGACTCTCTTTGTCTTTCAATTCTCGTGTCCTCTTCTTACAGTATAGCTTTTATTTTTTTTTTTAACTCTAAACACACTTTAGGTTCTACAGAGCTTAAATCCGACCAAGCGCAGATTAACTTTATATTACATATCACTATATTTAACGCAAATTAATTACATATCACAGTACCTAACACAAATTAACTTTAGGTCACATATCACAGTTTACAAAAGAGTTAACTGCATTAGTGACCTCTAAAGTGGTGGTCCTGGCTGTAATCCTTAGGCCAACGTCTATAGTTGATGGAATTAGAAGAGCTGTTCTCATTGTTTAGTATATTCTCTCCTTAAATACGTGTTGGATAATGTGAGAAACAAGAGACCTGGAAATGGATTTTAGGTGTGACAGTTTAAGATAACATTTTAAGTTCCCAGAGAAAGGAAAATAGTAACAAGGACTTAGTATGAATGATAATCCATCAGAAGCAATTGTTGGAGATGCAGTAATTTTGAAATCCTTCTGGGCTTTATAAGAAAATGAAATAACAAGCAATTGATGGCAGTAGACAAAACAGATGTGTAAATATAAAAATACTGTTAGGATTTAGACAATTTTTAAATTCTGAAGTACTATGCGTTGTGACTCAGGTCCCAACTTAAACAGTACTGAACATTTTAAATTTTTCATTCAGTTACCTTTGGGGAATCTCAGTCTTAAACAATGTTTTTCTGGTTTTGAATTTTCTGATGGAATAGTTGAAAGAACAGTTAATGTAGGCTATAATATCAACAATCGGATGGGTTGGTGACTGAATTTTATTTAGATGTCAAATCAGTTGTGAGTCTTTGTTGAAGGCTGATTTACTTAAATTTGTTGCTATGAGGTAATAATGACCGGTATATAAGAAAGACAAAAGATGTAGCTAAGGGGGAGGAGTGCAGCTGGCTACTCTCTTACCTGAGGGTTTTTCTCTCGGGAAGTGCAGAGATACCATGAGATTTTGGGCAGGGGGGAAGGGGCTGGGTGCAGCTCCTAGCTCTCCTTTGCTCTTGGCATTGAAGGAGGGACAGCCTGTCTGCACCTAACTGAGGGTGAGCCTTTGGTCGTAAGAGTAGCCATTGCACTGGGCCCCTGTTTACACCTGATCTTACTGGAAAGGACTCTCACCATCTCTTTGGGTGTGTCAGAGGAAACCCGGGACCCCGAGCTCTCCCTCTTCCAGGCCGTGTGTGGCAGTGGCCACAGAGACGCCTGGCTGCCAGTGCCCAGCACCGCTTCTTTGTGCTGCTGCCTCGGGCTTTGTCGCTGCACTCCAGCCCAGCGCCCCGTGTCCACCCGATGCCCACAGCTCCTGCTGAGACTGTGGAGTTTTCTGTTACCTTTTGTTTGCCCCCGCAGGGGGCTTGCCTGCCACTGCCGTCCCAGCCGCCGCTCGCGTTTCCTGCTGCAGCCCATTCCACCATCCAGCCCACCCACCAGTTCCACGGCAGGGAGACGTGGCTGAGATCGCGCCACAGCGCCCCCTGCAGCGGGGGGGGATCACTGCACCCGCCCTGCCCGGCTGGGAGCCCCCAGCGTCCCTGCTGGCTGTGACCGGAACTGCACCACGGGGAAAGCGCTTAGAGAGCGGGAAGAGATTGTTCATTGGGTTTTCTGATTTGTTTGTTGTTGCTGCCATTGTTGTTTGTTTGCCTTGTTAGCCATATACGTATTAGTAAAGAACTGCAATTCCTTTTCCCATATCTTTGCCTGAAAGCCCCTTCCTTAATTTCAAAGCTACAATAATTTGGAGGGAAACGGTCATATTTTCCATTTCAGTGGAGGTTTCTGCCTTCCTTGGCAGATAACTGTCTTTTGAACCAAGACAGTCTTCCAAGGCGAGCTTTTTTAGATATTTAAATGGGTAAACTAATCCAATTTAATTCAGGTAAAATTTTGCCTAGAATAACTTATGCTGTAGAAAAAAAAAAATATTTCTTTGGGAGTCTGAAATTAAGAAGGTCTTTAATGTTATAGCCATTTAACAGGCGTCTCTCACTAGGAGCCTGTGGTGGAGAAATCTCATAACTCTGCAAATTTCAGGAATACTGGAGAAACAATAATCTTGTTCATAATGTTATGCTTCTAAATATAATAAAGATAGAGTAGTAAAGGAGTAATATTTGCAAAACATGGTGGAAGTAAAACATATCTTGGTGAGAACTGGACGTGAACCAGTCATGGGCACTCTCAGCCCAGAAGGCCACGTGTCCTGGACTGCATCCAAAGCCCCATAGGCAGCAGGGGAGGGAGGGGATTCTGCCCCTCTGCCTTGATCTGGTGAGACCCCACCTGCAGGCTGCCTTCAGCCTTGGGATCCCAGCACAGGAAGGACATGGAGCTGTTGGGGAGAGTCCAGAGGAGTGACACCAGAGTGATCAGAGGGATGGAGCACCTCTGCTGTGGGGAAAGGTTGAGATAATAATGATTGCTCAGCCTGGAGAAGGCAAGGCTTTGGCTTGACCTAATTCTAGCCCTTCAGTACCTGAAGGGAGCTCACAAGAAAGCGGCACAGGGAGTTTTTAAAGAGCATGTAGTGACAGAACAAGGGGGAACGGCTTCAAAATGAAGTGGATTAGGTTTACATTAGATAATATGAAAAAAATTCTTTACTATGAGAGTGTTGAGTCAGTGGAGCAGGTTTCTCGGAGAAGTTACGGATGTCCCATCCCTGGAAATATTCAAGGCCAGGCTGCATGGGGCTCTGAGCAAGCTGGTATGGTGGAAGGTGTCCCTGACTGGGGGAGGTTCTTTTGAGAGACCCAGATGACCGTCGATGGCAAAAGGCACAGAGCCTGCCCTCTGTCCGGGGGGATATCACAGCTTATTCTGGGGTCCTGCCCCCACTGGCCAGAGCCCTTACTTAGCTCCTTCCCCTGCTGGTGCCAGAGAGCCCAAGCCCAGCCATCCCAGGGCTTTTTCCCAGGGGAGACAGGCCCAGAGGCAGGGACAAGTCACTACCCAATCAGGGATAAGGTGGGAATATTCCAGTGTGGGGAATGGGCACTGCTGAGCAGGGACAAACCATATGATATCGTTTCCAAGGGAATACAATAGAAAACATTACAAACCCCAATATAAAAATGGAACACAATATAAACCAAATTAATGTGCTACAACACCTGACCATGGCAGAGAGGTGGATCTCTGTGTTCCTTAAAGTTTCTTCCAATCCAAGCCATCTTATAGTTCTATGAAACCAGCCAAAATGAGGAATTCAGACTTATTAAGTGTCCTGGTTTAGGAACAAATTTGGGAGAAAACCCCTGAATAAGATCCCTCTGGGAAGCAAACCCAAGTGGCCCCTCCCCCTAACCAGTCCAGTAAAAAACTTTTTTGGAGAAAAGTGGAAAAAACTGTTTTATTTAACAAACAAAGTGCACATAAGTATAAAGAATGAATAATATGAAACAATAAAAACCTCTTGTTCTGGAGTGAGATGACAAATTGAGAAAGTTCTTGCCGTGGGTGTAGCTCGGCTCTCTCTCAGTCTCTCATCAGTCCCAGTCCCTCCGGCGCTGCTGGAAAATGCCGAGGTCCAGGCCCTGGTGGGCCGCAGGTGCAGCCCCCAGTGATCCCCTGGGTTTTCTGTCCAGAGCAGGTTTAAACAGTTCCAAGAAAAACAAGGGGGGAAAAAAAAAAACAAAAAACAACCAAAAAAACCCCACCAGTTCAGGGAACTTCTCTGCCCTAGCTAGCTGAAACTAACTAAGAGCAAAAAATTCTCTGTCCTGCAGTCTCTCCAAGCCTCTGCCAAACACCCCATCCAGAGAAGAATGTGTAGGAGTCAGGCAGTTTTCTCAAAACAAACTCTGCGCTTCTCCTTGCTCTTAGAATCAGTCTTAAAGGCACAAAACTCAATGTACAGTACAAACAGAACAGACGATTAGAGATACAAGCCTTATAAAGTTACCCTAGGACAAACTAATCAGAAAGTAAAAACTTTAGTCTCATAGATAAAGAAAAGCAAAAACAAGTGACATGTGCTAAAAAAGCTCCACCGTACAACCAATTGCCAGCAGAAGAAACATGCTATGCTCTTTTCACTAACTGTTCCTGCCGCATCATTAAAATAAAACAGAAGTAGAAAGCAGCTATATAGAGTCCCACACAACAAGTTGCACAAGCCACTGAAAGAAAAAGTGAGTCAGCAGATATGGTTTCTAAAGAAAAGTGAACTTTGTTGTTATGTTCCCCTCCCCACCTCACCTCACATTTTATTTCCCTTTCCCCTTTCCCCTTTCCCCTTTCCCCTTTCCCCTTTCCCCTTTCCCCTTTCCCCTTTCCCCTTTCCCCTTTCCCCTTTCCC
>JAIXNV010000025.1:10622014-10633668 GCA_020917445.1 Riparia riparia | reverse complement strand
TTGTTTGTTTGTTTGTTTTTCCTGGACAATATAATTCACTGCTTTACCACACCAGTCTGGAAATTCAAGCCTCTTAAATGGACTTTTTTGCTCTGTATGCATCAAGATACATAAGTACATCTTTTTAATCAGAAAAAAAATGCATTAATTGCATTAATTGCAATAACAAACCTTCTTTTCCAGATTTTTCACGAAACCAAAATGTTTTCTTAACTCCAGTAAAACCCACTAAGGGTTTCTCTGCAAAATAAAGTGAGATTTGGGTCTCAATTTGTCTGCAAGACAAATAGATTGAAAATTATGATCACAATTAAATATCAACAGAAGAAAAAGTGCTTATGTGCTAGAAACATTGGGAGATCTAAGAACAAATTACAGAGGTATTTTCACATTAAAAAATGTATCTTACAGTGTTACGTAAATGACAAGACATCAAGACTTTTGATTTTCTTTAGGTCTTTACATTTCTAGTTCAAAATTGTCTAAGTAAGCTCTTTGAATATTTTATATCAAAAAATACAGATGAGACTGTGAAAATCAATGAATACCATAAAGACTAAGAATTTAACCTAATATAGTTGTGGTCTGAGACCTCTTTTACTCACTGTGCTGTCTTGAGAGCAAAACCAGCAAGAGACTCCAAGTCAGGAAAAAAATTAATAGGTGAAAAAAAAAGTAAAATAAAATAAAATAAAATAAAATAAAACAAAGCAAAACAAAATAAAACAAAATTAAATAAAACAAGTGCAATAATTTAAAAGATCATTGACAGAGTCAGAATAAAACCTGACACCCTGGTGGTTAGGGTGGTGGTAGCAGTCCACAAATGGTCTTGTTGAAGCAGTGATTCCGTAGAAAGGTCTGGTAGCTCCTGTCCTCTGGGAATCCAGTGGGTAAGGCTGCCTGTGCTGTCCCAAATACTAGATTTTATCCAGGTGGGAATGTTTGGCTCCTCCCCTGGGCAGAGCATCTCACAATGGGCTGATACCATTCTATGAGCCTTGTAATGGGTTCTTGATTGCCCATTAAACAGAGATAGCTCCTGGAGGGAGTTAGCTGTTCATCATGCAGTAGGGCATTGATGGGCCATTAACAGAAGATAGTCTGGAGGCAGAGGGCAAGGGAAACACTGCCCAACCTAGTTTCAACAGCTCATGTAGATGGTGATAGAATACATAGTTTGGGCACATCATTACATTGTAACCTAGGACGGACAGTGACTTAGACACATTCAAGAGCAGCATGAACTCAATTCCTATAGAAAATGTCAAGGATATCAAAACAGCCATATCAAAAGCAGCCTTTTTGAACCAATTTTCTAATTGCTGTGCTCCTTAGATGTTTGTGATTAATGCCCACTAGCTGTGTACAGCAAATTTCTCCAGTACTGCCTACCTTCATGGGATTATAAGTAAATCTAGTTTTATATTGTCTGCAAAAACCACTTCAGTTTTCAGGCCATAAACCTTCTGTTAGGAGACCTGGTAAGAAATGAAGGGATGTTGCAGGAGAGTATTAGTTGGTTTATAATAATTGCTGCTTTGCTTTAAAGACAAGATTAGACTTTCATCAGAAACAAAAAAAACCCTCCAAAAAACAACTGGTCTTGGACAGTCAGAATCCATGAAAAACTAAATTAAAACGTGGCAGCAGGTACAGTTGCTAGTTCAAAATACAGTTAACAGTCCAGAAATAAGGATAAATACTTACCAATTATGTGAATAACTATCTGTGGTGGTCCGTGGACTATTCACAGATGACAGTTCATTCTCTTGAAGAGTGTGCAGCCACTAGGCTCCTCAGATAGCTTTTGGGAAGCCCCCTTGAGAGATTTCCTTATAGTTCAGGGTAAGAAAAAGGTGCATCCACCTCTAGGCTGCCTCAGTTCACAGGGAAGTCCCTTTGAGAGTTGTCCTTGTGGTTCAGGTAAGAAAAAATACTTCAACCCATGAGCCTTTGCAGTTCTATATTAAAGTTTCATGCCCCATTGGTTACTCCCCTTGATCTTGGTTTTTACCTGTCCTAGTTGATTCTTTTTGGATCCTTCCTCTGACTGGTCCCTTTCCCAATTCCTTTCCCCATTGGCTAAGTTGTAAAACCCTGCCCCTGGCTACCCTATATAATCCATCTCCCCCAGGAGCATGTGGCTGCTCTTTCCCTCTGGACATTGTGCAATAAAAAAGCTCTCCTGGAGATTGGAAAGATCCTGTCTCACTGGTTTTACTCCTGTGTTGATGCCTTAAGTTTTAGCTTTCATATTTGCAGATTCTCTGGTGCCTAGGGATGTAGTGCTGAGCTTTGTATTAAGTCCCAGTAAGCTCTCTTCACAGAGTAAGTAGACAAAACAAATCCTTTTCCTGCTGGGGACCAAGGACAACTTTCAGCTGAACAGCATAAACAATGGTAGATTGAAGAGAGAAAACAAGAAGAATGAGACCTCTCAACCTGAAGCTGTAGTTGGACAATTTAACCCCAGTATGTGAATGGACCAAATCTTATAAAAATGTGAGACCTCGTGACCAGTCAGCCATTTTTTTTTTGGTGACCATTCTTGGTCCACCCTGAGTGCAGCCTTGGTCTGGCTCCAGTCCTGCCCAAGGTGGATCCTGGAGGCCTTTCAATAAATACCTATTTTATTCTCTAGCTCTGTCCAGTCTCTGTTTCAGGTCAGCCTTCTTAGGCATCAGCATCACCCAGGGTGGAAAACGTGGCTCTGCTGCTCAGGCAGCCACACAAAAAGAACAAATCACTCTGCACTTGATAGTGCACCTCAGAGCTGATCACTTTGCACCTAAGAGTGCACAAAGAGCTAAATCACTCTCTGTCTGAGAGTGCCTGTGCCTCCATCGATCTAGGTGTCTTTTTAAAGATGCTTTTGGCACAGAAGGTTGCAGCACTGTCATCACCAAACCATGCTGTGAACAGCTATCCACTATAAATCACCACTGTTGAAGCAGACATGACATAACTTGTTGCTTTCTACACCACTAGTAAATACAATATTGTAAATATGAAGCAGCTCTCTCTTTCCTTTGGAGCCCAAGGGAATAGCTTGAGAGAGAAACCACTTCAGAAGGAATCTTCCTTCAGGGTTCCAAAAGATCCCAGGGGCTGCTGGAACCTTTTCCTTTAGAGAGAACAGGCGACCATCAATGGCAAAAGGAAAGAGTGTGCGCTTTGTCTGGGGTGGGGCAGATCACGGATTTATTCTCGGGTCCTGCCCCCACAGTCTGGAGTTCAGTCCAGTCCCTGTCCCCATTCCCGTCATGGTGCAAGAGAGAGCCCCGTGTGATCCCAAGGGCTTTTACCCAGGGGGGAAGGGGCTAGAGGCAGGGACAAGCCACTGCCCAGTCAGGGACAAGGTGGGAGCGGCATGGAGTTGAATTACATTCCACTGTGGGAGGATGGGCGGGGAGAAGGAGCAGGGACAAACCTCATGATACATTTTCCAAGGGAACAGGGTGGTACAGAAGAAACATTACAAAACCCAATATAAAAATGAAATACAATATAAACCAAATTAATGCACTACAACATCTCCCCCTTTCTTATTAAATTGAGAAGGAGGCAGGGTCAGTCCATGGGAGATGCTAAGAGTTCTGATCTTGAGTACCTTTAAAGCTGAAGAAGAAAAAATGACATCTAGTGCAAATAAACTGTTCAGAAAAACACTGTTAAGGGAAGATGATAATTAGAAGGAGCAGATATGGTGCTTTCTCCTTCTCCAGGCAGCACTGGTTGGAGCCTTGTGGAGCCTCTGCACGTGGCTTTGCAGTTTTAGGGATGAAAGGTTTCACCCACTTGGCTGGCACCCACTTGAGACCTGAAGGAGTAGACACACAGGAGTACCCACGACCCCAGGTAACCAGATCATGAGGACTTTTTGTTTCCCGGGTTGGATCCTTTATCATCACCTCCGGTGACTTCTGCTGAAAAGTAGAACTGGTTAAAGCAGAATCTTTTGAAAGATTCTCTTTGGGCCCCTGAGACCCCCCCACCCCCATCGTCACAAAAGTCCAAAAATTGTCTCTTTAAAGGGCATTGAGATGCCCAATGTCCAGCCTTCTCAGTTTTTGTTCTGAGATTCAGGTGGTTTTAGAGTCTTTTGCCTTCTGCAAAGCTCTGAGCCAGATGCAAGAAAGAGACGGAGTCTTCAGGTTCTGATTTTTCAAGGTTGCATGCTTTGTTTTTTGTTTCTTATCTTACCATTTTCTCAGTGCCAAACTAAGATCTGTGCAGCTGCTCTGGCACCTGGCGACTCTTCCTGGACTGGGCTGTTGCTATCTTTTATACTAATTATTACGTATCCTTTATTTATCATTATTTGCCAATACCTATCACTTATACTAAAAAATCATCCTTACTTTGACCCAATCTCTTGAAACTACTTTGTGCCACCGTCACTATGGAAAATGGAGTGAGGGGAGAAGAAAGAAGAAGCAGGAGACAACACCCCAAATCCTCCATCTTTCTCCCATTCACTTTCATACTAAAAACCCAAACCTACTGTTTTCTCACCCTGTGATAAGCTAAACTGCTATCTTTCACACTCTTGTGGCTTGCAATCCTTCCCGCAGTGCAGGAAGCCTTTCCCATGGACTGGGATCAAAGCCAATGACCCTCTGTGCCAATGGGGCTCTGTGCCAGGGTCCCAACCCCGCCCTGTCCAGGTCTCTGACCCTCCAGGGCAGCCAAAGGAATGCCCTGGACTCCAACACAGCCTGATCACACAGGAGACATGTTGGTCTTCTCTTGGGCGGTGGTCATTGCACAGGCACAGGGGGCACGTTGTCTGCAGCAGCAGCTCTTTGTGGTGGCTGGAATGCATCTCTGGAACTGTGGCTTTGGTGAGCTGTCATGAAGGGAACCTTCCTGGCACATACCTGGAGCATGTCATCTAAGGCTGGAGCCGGTTCCATGGGCAGGCTGAGGATGGCTGCCTTGAACTCTTTGTTTGCATTGGTCAGTGCTATTTCCTCCAGGACCTGTTCCTGGGCTCCTTCTTCCTTAACCTATAACTCGATAGCTCTGGTTAAGCTCTCCACAAATGTTACAAAAGGTTCTGATGGAAGCAAAGGAATTTCCTGAGCCTGCTTGAGGGCTGAGACCCATTCACCATCACCACATAGATGTTCTAATTGAGTTGGCAAATTACTATTATTATCAACAGCTGTTACAGGATTTTGCCGGAGTTCCAGAAGTAAATCTCTTCAGAGGTCAAAGGGAACTATAGGATTCTCTGCTAAATTTGCTTTTAAATGGTTGTGAAAGTATTCACTTTCATATCCAAAATCGATCTGAGCTTTGCATAAATCCTGAATTGCTTGTTGGGGGAAGGGGTCCCAATCACCATGGACAACACCAAACCCCCCCCCCCCCCCCTTTTTTTGGACCATTGATACGTGACAGGAGTAGCAGAAAAGTCAGGATTGCTTCCTGCTTCCAGGTTCCTGGCTCCCCCCCACAACCTCTGGGGCATGGGAACTGGGATTGTGGGCGGGGAAACCATGGGAACCAGAAGCAGGGAGAGGGTGGAGTCGGAGGGCAGGGGTTTGAGAATAGGGGGTGGAGTCAGAGGAGAGGGTGGTGCCAGGGGCAGCCCCTAAGGGAAGGAGGGGTCTGGGGAAAGGAATGGCTTGCTTGGGTTATGAAAGGGATTGTAGAAAGGAGGGACAGACAAAGAGAGAGTCTCCTCATGGCTTGGGAGAATTTCTTTGTCCCCTTTAACTGACTGAGAAACCAAAAGGAAAAACCTTGCTGCTTGCTGGAGAGAAATAAAAAGGGAGGAGAAACACTTACTTTCTCCCCTCCCTGCCAGGCTGCAAAGCTGAAACCAAATTTGCTATTAAAGCACCCTGAAGGTTTGCTCTGAATGCAAAAACCTTCCCCCAAAGGGAAAAAACCCTCCCTGAGGTACACCTCTGAAAGATTTTTCCTAAGATCCCTAATTGGTAATACTCACCAAAAATCCAGTGTGCAGATGAAAAATTTCTTTCCCAGTTTTGCCTGAAACTGACCCTTTTGGTGCTGAAAGGGCTTCCAGTCTCAGTTTCCAGGGTTGGCTGTCCACAAACACATGGTCACCTTCTCTGGGAACAGCCTGCCATTTGAGGGGCTTCTTCACTGAAATCCGATGGATTTTTTAAGTCCAAAGAAAAACTGCAGGCTTGGTCTGTGGAGTCCTGTGCTTCAGAGACTCCACAGTGAATGACAAGCCTGACGGGTCTGTCTCTGCATGGATGGGCCATGTTTCTGGACTCATGTGTCTGTGTGAAGTTCCTCAGCCACATGCTCCACACGTGGTTCTTCAAGCCTTCTGGGAGCCCTTGTGGCTTTGGGCGTCACACTTGGGCGCCACCTGAAGTGGCTCTCTCCCTCCCTCGGAGCCCGTGCTCCATTTTAGCCTTGGCTAGCTTGAGGGAGAGCCCATGCCAGAAGGAATCTTCCTTCTCAGGGCCTTAAAGATCCCAGGGAAACAAACCTTTTTCTTAGAGAGAGCAGGCATCCGTCAATGGCAAAAGGAAAGAGTCTGCTCTTTGTCCTGGGGTGGGGAACACGGATTTATTCTGGGGTCCTGCTCCCACAGAATCTGGAATTGAGTCTGGTTCCCATCCCTATTCCTGACCCAGTGCAAGACCGAGCCCCACGTAATCCCAAGGGCTTTTACCCAGGGGAGAAGGGGCTAGAGGCAGGGACCAGGTGGGAGTGGAACAGAGTTGGATTACATTCCAGTATGGGAGGATGGGCGGGGAGAAGGAGCAGGGACAAACCTTGTGATACATTTTCCAGGCAAACAGGGTGGTACAGAAGAAACATTACAAAACCCAATATAAAAATGAAATACAATATAAACCAAATTAATGCACTACAACATCAACACTTGTACAAAATTTACAGAGTTACCTCTGTAGTAACTAACTAGTAGAGAACTAAACAGAACATGGGATTACAACAAACCATGTTATCTTTTAATAGTTTCTTTTTTCTTTTTTTTTTTTTTAACTGTTTGACTGTTTCTACTTCCTTCTTTTTAAATAGAATAACACTGGAAGAATTTTAGATGGCAAAGCTTAGATAAGTAAAACAAAATATTAATTTATTCACAATTTCTGGAGCTATGTTACAATGGCTTATCTTAGTCATGGCAATGTATCAGTGTGTGTACACACAGCACCTCAGATACCAGCACCTGGAATTCACCCTGAAAAGAAAAGGGCAACCCTTGTGAGTTGTAGATGATCTTTTTGTTGTAGCTAGCACAGCTCAAAGCAGTCTTGTGTAGGCTTTGCTTTCTGTGCCACTCTGTGTTTTTGATTCAGGAACAGAAGACAATGACTGAAACAGATTTCAGTTATTGTATCTTGAAGTGGCACCAATTGCAATGTCTAAGTATACACTGAAAAGAATTAATTGTTGTTCTCTAATAGAGTTTACAAAGTGGACATTATTCCTGTATTCTATTCTGTCTCCTTTAGTTGAAAGGACTTGGGAACATTAACTTCCCTATGCTTTCACAAGAAAATATCCTTAAAACCTGGATATGTTTATAAAGAGAACATCAAGAGTATTATATGATGTATAATATTTCTACATGATAAAGGCTAATGACTTCTGAAGTTTCCTGTTTCTGAGGCAATTTTCTCATGCTCTGTCTAAATGAGATCATAGCCACTAGCTGAAGACACCTCTTTGCTGATCAGAAATCCAGACAGTGACAAGAGTAATTTTTCTGAAGTTCTTTACTCTTTGAGAGACTAATTTCAGGGTTCTAGCTATGAAATGAACTTCATTATTGCTCTAACTGCAGGATATAAGGTAGGGACACTCATCATCACTCCTAACAAAAGTTGTTCTGAGAGTTTCCCTCCAGTCAAAACAGCAGAACTACCAAAGATCTTCATTTAAGAACTCTGCAGGCTCCTAATTTTTTCTTGGAAGATTAAACCTGTCACTCCCAAAGAATTTTTAGAAAATGGGACGAGCAAGTGTCTAGCTGTTTGTAAAAGCTTGGGAAATTTTAATTAGCACAATGCTGAGGTGGAATGATGTTAGGAATCCTGAAAGCACCAAGAGGACACTCAGGATCTGCAAAGGCTAAAATTAATCTTTCTCTCTCGCTTTTTTTTTTTTTTTTTTTCCCCTCAATATGATGCTTTAGAGCACTTATGCAAGATTTGCAAGATTTTGCTGGTAATTTACAACATTCTAGTACCTTTCTTAACTAATCTTGACTTCCATGGCAATACATCCAGTGTTTGCTTTTCCACTTGCAGTACTTGAAAATTCTTTCTTTTCTTCAGCTACACTCATTGTCACAGTGAAAAATAAAAAAAGGTATTCTGAAGAAACCAAAATTATTTTACCCAATGACTTGTGGATGACTGCAGGCCTCTAAAGTTATGGAAGAAAATAGAGAGAGGATAAAAAAGAATTTGGAATGGTCATCTGGTAACTAAAAATTGCAGTCTTACTGCAGGTGCCAAATTAGTCTGGTCTTACTAACACCTTCAGGATGAAATTATAAATGTTCTTTCAGTTGTCACACAGGAACAAAATATGCAAATGTGAACTCTGTGAACTTGGACATGACTTAAGTTCTCCCCTCCTCACTCCACTAGAGTCCCTGATACAGACTGAGCACCCTTTGGAATCTGATTGCGACTTGTGAATTGAAATGAATCACATGACAGAGTAGGCACTACAAAGTTGGCAGTGATAGATTCCTCTGGAATGTGGGTTGGTGTCATGGTTTAACACTGGCTGAATGCCTGGCACCTACAAAAGTCACTCACTCACCCTCCCCTCCCATAACTGGACAGAGGAAAGAAAAAAATAATGAAGGCTTCATGAGTTGAGATAAGGAACACGAGTTCCTTAGAAGTACAAAGTGAATTTATTACTAACAAAATCAGAGGAGGATAATGAGAAGTAAAATAAGCCCTTAAAAAACCTTTTTCTTCCCCCATCCCCTCCCTCCTTCCTATTGACAGCACAGAGAGACAGGGCATGGGGGTTTTGGTCACTTCATCACCGGGATTTTCTTCCATTGCTCTGGGAGAGGAGTCCTTCCCCTGTGAGGCTGTGGGGTCCCTCACACAGGAGACAGCTCTCTGTGAACTTCCTCAGCATGGGTCCACTCTCATGAGCAGCAGCCAAACCGTACCTGTTGCAACATGAACTGCCCACACAGGCAGACGGTGCTCCCAAAACTGCAGCCTGTGGGTCTCTCTTTCCACAGGATGCAGTCCTCCAAGGACACTCTGCTCCAGCCTGGAAGCAAGGGCCCCCTCTCTCCTCCAGGTCTCCAGCTGGATCACAGCCTCCTCCAGGCCTCCACCTGCTCCAGCGTGGACACCTCCCCCATGGGTGGGTCTCTGCACTCCCCATGGATCCCCAAGGGCTGCAGGGGCACAGCTGCTTCACCATGGTCTCACCATGGACTGCAGAGGAATCTTGGCTCTGGCATCTGGAGCACTTCCTGCCCCTCCTTCTCCATTGACCTTGGTGTCTCCTTGCTGTTTCCCTCACAAGTTCTCCTCTTCTCTGGCTGGAATTAACACTGCCCCCCACTTTGTTTTGATTTTCTTCTTAAATATGTTATCCCAGAGGCATTACCAACCTCTCTAACTGGCCCAGCTTTGCCCAGCAGCATGTCCATCTTCAGAGCCTTCAGGGATTGGCTCTGCCAGACATGGTGAAAGTTTCTGGCAGCTTCTCACAGAAGCCACCTCTGTGACCTCTTTCTACCAAAAAACAGGCTGTGCAAAACCAACACAGCTGGAAATCTAGAAACTTCTTCAGTATGTTTGTTTTGTGTTTTCCTGTTAGCCTCTAGAAATCTCATTCTTACAGTGCACTGTCTACCAGTCTTTGGCATTGCCTAGACTAAGAATGCTTTTAAAGCATTCCAACAGGAGATGTCCTCATTTGCAAAAATTGCAAGTTCCAGTGGCTGTGGAATTTCCTATGTTTCCATTATTTCTGTTCACTGTGATTCTACCATGATTCTAGCGTGATTTGGGTTCATATCAAAACCCAGTGCCATAGACATATATTTCACTTTTAATTTAGAAAGAATGGCTTGCTTCCCTTTAAAAAATATAAAATAAATTAAAAAAATCAATCAGTGTGAGTTACTTTAAATACAGACAGTTAAAGACAGATCTTTTCCTCCAAGAGATGTCAAGTGATTGAGATTTTGGTAACAAGATCAGTGAACACTTAGGTCTTTAAAGAGTCAGATTCTAATAGCCAGAGCCTTTTTGCAACAAACTCTATGGTTACTTTCTCTGCTTATGTAAGTAAGTTGATTATTAAAACAACTTCAGGTGATATTAACAAAGATACTTCCATGTAGAGTTGTCATTGATTTCAGTGAAAATTAGAGCCACAATTAAAAACTAGAACTTGAATACTTTGGTTAAACTGGAGCTGTTCCTTCTCATGTCTTCTCTTAATAGCCAAAGACATGCTTAGTCACTGCCTTTCTGAAAAAAGAGCATAAGCAAACGGCTCAAAGTTTCTGCTGAAATAAACTCTAGCAAACTCAAGTGTGAATATAGTGGAAACTATTTGAAAATGTTAGTGTTAGTGGATATTTTTCATGCTGTGGTTGTTTCTGTAAGAGGACAAAACCCAAAAAGATATGAAAAATTAAGATGAAAAGGAGAAATAAATTATTAATAAAGCAAAGTACTGCTGCTTTCTCTGTGCACATTTTCAGATCTATTGGTCTCATTGTTCTGCATAAATTGCTTCTGACTATACAGTGGACTTCAGCAGGGCCATAGCTTTTAGACTCTTGATTTTTCATAATTCACTCAAAAGCCAGCTCAATGATATTAAGTGGAAAAATAGAAAAAAATGCCTTCACTTTTCCACAGAAACAACTTTGAAAATCCATTTACATGGAAAATAAAGAGGCATTAAGCCCAGTGCAAATCTGTAGCTGAACACAAAAATCTGAAAGCATAATATTTTATTTTTCCAGATATGACAATACAAAGTGTTTTTTACTGCCTTAAAGGGTTGAAGAGTTTTGAGTTCCACAGATGGGAGCTGTTTTTCTAATTTACAGTATGGTAAAAAGTCCTTTTAAACCCACTTCAGCTTTTTTTTTCATTTTAAGAGAATAAACCTTAAGTAGAAGGCTTTACTTTAGAGAGAGTTTTAAAAAGACTTAGTATTTATTAAATAAACATTTATTTTTATTCACTTGTCCTTATGCTTCTCAAATTGGTCACTCTTTGAAATGGTGTAAGATTTTCACTGCTACAGACTGTTTACCACTTGCCAAATTGCAATGCTCAAGTGAGTTCTGTGAGGTATTGTGCCAAACAATGTTATCAACAACACAGTTAAGGCAGGAAAAAGAATTTTTATATGAAGAGGAAAGCAGCAAATCTGTGCTAGCAGAGGAAAAAAAAAAAAAAAACCAAACAAAAAAACCCCCAAAAAACCCCCCCAAAAAACCAAGCAGAAAAGACAATATTGCATGTATTGATAGAAATGTACATAATGTATAACTAGGAGTGTGGTGGTGCAAGAATTGTTTTGTTAGGTTTTTATAAGAAGTTTATGTTATAGTTCATTTCACTGTATCCCCAATTCTGTAACCCTTTTGTGTTTTCTGTATAATAAGGTGTTTTGTGTCA